>JBBIGC010000002.1:11833816-11896216 GCA_037576955.1 Lepidarchus adonis
TAATGTTTATCAGTACATTGCAGAAAATAATGAACTTTATCACAATATGCTAATTTTTTGAGAAGGACCTGTATATAAATACAAACACTCAAGACCTTTTGATGTAGTTTCTGCTTCAGTGTAGAATTGGAGCTGCCATGCTAAAATAACAATCCCGCTTAAACTGGCAACTTACTCAAACCACATCAAACTTCTTATAGAGGGCAGAACGTTTTCTCGTGAAAATCCTATCCTGAAATGTGATTTGTTTGTAGCTGTGAAGTTCAATTTAATTGCTCACATCGTCTCAAATCGTTTCTAGTCCCCTTTTTATTACTAATCTGAATTTGATCAAATGTGATGCAAGAATGTGATCAACAGGCGTAAAAACTTGGCTGACGAGATGAAATCATACTATGGACTAAAGCTTTAAATATAGTTATCTTGGAAATATTGTGTGAAGTCCCAATTCTTGTGAGAATTCAAGTACAGTAACCAGGTACAATACCGGAATTATTTACCACCCTTGTGTAAGTCACTAAATTAAAGTTGTACTTGTAGTTTTGGTATTTAAAGACTCTAGCTGAACGACATCTTGCGACACATTACTTTTCAGTAAAATGTTAACGAAGCTTCTGTAAAACATAGCTGTGTTTTTTGGGTTGACTTATTAAGGAAACTATCACTGAAGTACAGTGAAAGTGCCTTGTTAGCAGCTTTTCTTTCCTTTATGTGCTTTTCCTCAGTTTGGCTGGTGACAGCTGTTCCTCTTAACTATGCACACATGCCTAAAATAGAGTTGCTGCACCCAGGCCTGCTCTCAGCTTATCTGAGGTGTCTCTTGAACATGGATCAAGTTTGGAATTAGTAAGTGTTCGTTGTGGGTATTCTGAAATATAAAGCTCTTCCTGATTAAGCTCATAATGTAATGAGGTTGGGGTGGTGTGAACACAGAAAAGCATCTTAACGTAGATGCATAATGAATATTTGTGTGTGGGCAACGAAAGCAGTATCAGCATAAATTTAGCACATTATTTTAATGATGCCTGTAAGGCATGTAGGAACTAACATGAACTGAAAGAAAAATGAAAAATATAAAGGTTTTGTGCTTAACACATTTGTCATTTATTATAAAACTCTGTTGAAATATAAAAGGCCCTTTAACTTGCAACCATATGCTTCTAACTATTAATGCAAATGTGCTTTTTTCTTTTTCTGATTTGACTTAGATATACTGTTTGATTTGCCAATCATGTCCCCAATTTATGCATATTTCACATCTTAATTCTTGCCTTGAATGTTTCCCACACTAAAGCTGAGACTGGAGAGGTTGTATTATCAAAACATGAGGTGAAGTACATTACCCCTGGTCCTGCTTAGGGTTAAAAAGGAGTAGCCTTCTGGTAAGGGTGGTTGGGCCAAGATATGGGGAGGGACTGTCAGGGAGAGGGCAGTAAACAGTGTAACATGACCTCTGTAATCCTGCCCATATGAGAATCTTCATGCCAATGTTCTGACCCATATGCTTTAGACACATCAACTGCATTGAGACTGTAAAAAGCCCGTTTTAGGTGCATGTAAGACTTGACTGCTGAAATCTGTTGAGACTATGGAAAGTTTGTGTGGCACTCTTGGAAACTTTTCCTGCTGTCACTTGTTATCATGGCTCGTCTCTCCCTGCTCTGGTGTGTTATGTTAAGTAGCTGATCTGCTTTCTGTCTCTGCCTCCTCTCTCCTTGGGTTTCAATTCCTAACATGGTTATCCTACTAGAGATGTCTCACCCCCTCCACCCAACCCCTCTGCTCTCTTGCCAGCAGTGCTCAGTCCACTGTAGAACAGAGGCGACTGAAAGAGGACAAATAGTAGAAATTTAAAAGGGTGAAAGAGAGCTGGAGAAGCTTAGAGAATGAAGGCAGCTACATTCGAGTTGTGCATTTAATTTGCATTTAATTTTTCATCCTTTAAAAACACATTGGCTTGACAGGGATTCTCCATGATGCAGCAAACAAGAAGAGTCATCTGAAGAAGCATCTTTCAAGCTGCAAAAAGCTTTGGATGTTTACCTGGATGTTCTGACTGTACACCTAGTGCAACGACACGATGAACAGCGAAAACTTCACCTTGTTTGATGTCATCATCTATGGTCACCCATCATGTCATGGGTGGTCTAACAGCACAGAGGGGGCCATCTACCATTTGGGTAACACTATTCTTTTTCTGGGGTACATGGGTGGAAGTGGAGCTTATGGAGCACTTTATATCTTCAGCTTCATAGCTCCTGCTTTCATGTGTTTAGCCCTTTGGGGCTGGCTGTCAGTGTGTGGCCTTGATGTCTTCATCTGGAACCTGGTGCTGATGTTGCAGTGCCTGGCCCAGGTGTGCCACCTGATTTTTCGGCTGATGCAGGACGGGTTGGCCAACGAAGAACTTTCTGCCCTGTACTCTGCGGTCTATCTGCCACTGGATGTACCTGTGCAGGTGTTCAAAGAGATCACTGGTGCATGTGAGAACAAAGTGGTCTCTCTGGAGGCCGAAGAAACCTACGCTGTAGAGGGAAAAACACCTATTGACCAACTCTCCTTTTTGCTCTCTGGAAGGTTAGTAAAAATATTATATTCTAAAGATTAACCTTAATATGTATGTATCTCTGGCTCAGTTTGGGTCTATCCCGCTACAAAAAAATAAATAATTTAAAAAAAGACAGAGGGCACTCATGCCACTCGTAAAGCTGCTAACACCCTTTGCCATCTTTTTTGCATTAATACTGTTATGTAATATCACCTTGGTATGCTATAGATAAATTAATTCCATCCAAATTTAATGTAGGAGGTATAATCGCACTCCCACCCCTATAATTGTTTGAACCAATCACCCCGGCCCTTCTTTTTCAACCACTAATGTCCACACAAAATGTATATAGTGTTGTCTTTTTCTTTTATTACTTTTTTTCTAGTTTTGCAGTTAATTACTCCAGGACCTGTTTGGCATGTTCATCCCTTAAAGGCCTAACAGTGACCCTTTTTGATTTTTCAGACTATTTGTTTATCTAAACATTTCTATCTGCCTCTGAGTTGTGTTTTCATCCAAATGCCACGGAAGTTGGTAGAATGTATACACTCACCTGATTTTTTTTTCAAAATGAAATGACAAAAGTAGATAAGAATTCAATAAAAATCACAACCACAGTCACTAAATTTTAATGGCTAATGGCACCAAATACTCAGGGAACACTATTGTTCTTTTCTTCTTTTTTCTGTTCACTCATTTGTAGGGTTCGAGTATCTTTAGAAGGGCAATTCCTTCATTACATCTTCCCTCACCAGTTCCTTGATTCTCCAGAATGGGAATCTCTCAGGCCGACGGAGGAGGGAAATTTCCAGGTGCCATAACAAATTCTACCCCTACGCTCTAATAACATGGCGAGATTGTGTTTTTCTGCTTAACATCCTTAAAAAGTTCCTAAATGGTTCTATTTGTGGTAAAAACAAAACAACCAACTTTTTATTGGTATACATGTAGACGTTTTACTATTTATGGACATTGTTCAACATTTTTACATTTTGTTTCTTGAACACCAAGAACCATACATGGACAGGATCAGGGAAATAAAAATAGTTCTTAAATTAAAATGACTTTACTTTAAAAAGTTTACAGCAATTAACTTTGACATCTTCTGAACCCTCTGATCTCCATTATCCTCAGGTGACCCTGACTGCAGAGACGAATTGCCGCTTCATCTCCTGGCGTCGGCGACGCCTTTATCTCCTACTGTCTAAAAATCGCTACATTGCTCGTCTCTTCTCAGTAATGCTTGGTAGTGACATTGCAGACAAACTGTACTCACTCAATGACAAACTCTTTGCTAAGAGTGGTGTACGTCTTGACATCCGCCTTCCGAGCCTCTACCATGTTCTTGCACCCACTCCGCCAAGCAGCGAGAGAGGCAGTGCCAGTTCCCCACCCACGGGGAGCCAGGGAGATAAGATGACTGGGACCATGGACCCAACACTTGCCAACCAGCGTGCAGAAGCACCATCCTCTCAACATGGCCAGGGGATAGACCCAGTGCCCAAGCCTCAGGCTTCTCAGCGACAGCCCAGGCCTTCAGACACTGAGATGCCCTCTGGTGAGGACTCAACCAGCCTTGTCCTGGAGGACTTTGCTGATATGATAGGCTCTCTAGTGGACTATGGGAGTGAGAGGGATTATTTGAAGTAAAAAGTGGGGCGCTGAAGCTAACACACTGAGCCACTTCTTAAGCTACATGTAAGTACATATAACTTAGTGGGTGGGAGCAATAAAGCAGGGAGAGGTGTGTGTTTTGCTTGAAGTGGCACATTTTCACTAATTTGGCATCAAGCACTAACTGAAAGAATGCGGGACTGGAATGTGCTTTGGAATGGTTATGGTTTTCTCAGGATTATTTTTATGTTAATGTATTCACAGGAACTACAGTACATCTTCTGCATGGAAAATTGTGACTTTAAATAATATATAGTAATTATATATAATGAATGCAATACTAATTGTACAGTGTATAACCATTAGAGAGAATGAGATGGGTCCTTCCTCAGATATTTATACATATAAATGTAGCTACTCAAGAAGGGAATTATTTATTTTCTTGATTAGACTTGCAAAGAGTAAAGGGACTTGTCAATGTCCCTAGGCACATTGAGAGAGGGAAGAAGAGAGGAAGAGTAAGGGAGAGATAGTTACTAGTTTAACTAGTTTAAAAGCTAGAAGGTCAGAGCAAGCTCTTCATCATCTGGGCCCTGTTAATCCAGGTCTGGCTTCTTTCCAAAGACACACCTACAGTATAACAACTGCAAGCATTTCATAATGTGGAGGAAAATGTGGTGTTGGATAACAGGACAGCTGCAGGGAGCAATAGGGCTCCACTGTCATTGAAATGCTGACCTTCACACAAGGTCTTTTGAGGAATGAGAGACAGGGGTTTGGGTGGAGCCATAACGTTCACCATGCAGTAGAGAAGGATAGCAATATCAGATTACATCATGAACACCAGTGTTATTATTTGTGCCTCATAGCTGTTGATGCTACAGAATTGCTCATATGATGAACTTGTATCTGTTTGCAAGCTATCCTGATAATGTCCATAAATGACCACTGTTGATTTTCTTCATAAATCTAACAGAAGGTGATACTCCTGGAAAGGCTCCACATCGATACCAAAGAGGACGGGCTCCATTGGCTCCCACGGACACCCCAAGGCTCTAAAAATAGTCTAATCCATTAACAATGCATACCATGGTCTACTGCAGAACTCGAGCCTCACTAAAGCCACTACCAGTGCTGCATTTCCTCTGTTGTTATAGGTTATGTTTAACTGGTGAAAAGTACAAGCACACTGAATGGGCATCACAGGAAGGCTTTAAAAGGATTTAACTATTTCAGGATACTAGGAAGCACACGTAATCCCTTTCTGGCCTAGCTCAACAAAACCAAAAATCAGTTTTGACTTTGTGTAGATTTTGTTACATACAATTTCACAATGCTACCAGTAAATAATTTTTTGTAATTGTTATTAAACATTATTGTTAGCTGTGAAGACACTAAGTTTGCAATTATAAAGAAAAAATGGATGATGTTTTAATTCACATTTGATCTCAGCTCATCATCCATGCTCAGAAGTCACCGTACGTCATTTTCTCACAGCACATTGTGTGCTTTAATATTTGTTTGTTTTTTATTATTAATTAAATAATAAATTGGAAGGAACAAGTACTTCAATAGTATGCACTGAATTATAACAGTCTTTATTTTTATCACTTTAAATAAACACATTTTCTTGGGGCCAATTCACTTAAATAAATACACATCCCAGTATGCAGTTTCCTTGCTTTACATTGCTCCCCAGAACTATAGAAGATGTCTTTGTTGTTTTGCAGAAATGAACTTTTTAGTAAGGCTAAAAATCTATATAGAAATTGTTTGTGTTTGTCAAAAACAATTTTTGGCATGTCTACAAGTACATTACACATAAATATCAACATATTTGCTTTCAGTCAACTTTTATCTAGTGATTAAAATGTTACATTTTAGTGAATTTGGAGTCAGACAAGACAAAATTAGCTTAACTTTTGGAACAAACAAAAAATATTGTTAGGTATAACAAGAGTGAAGTCCATGAAGAAAAGATCTTAGCCCAGGGCATTTATTTCCCATATTTTAATGTTTAAATGTCCAGTCAATAAATAACAAAGGCCTTTTTTCATAGCCTTTTCTTCTCAACTTCCCCACGGATACCAGTAATGCAGTCTTTTACATTTTTTATACAGAATACTGTGTATGCAGACTGTAGCCTAAAATGTAGTAATTAAACACTTTGGTCAAACTATTGTATATTGTACCACATTAGAATAATCAATTTTGTCAGCCGCAGTTGCTAACACAGGTGATTCAGTGAACATAATCAGTTTTTATCTCAAACATTATTTAAAATTACAAAGAAGAAGCCAATGAAACTGATTAATGTCATTAGTTTTACTCTGTGATTCTGTAACTTCAGACCAACTAATGTATATGTACATGGCATTTACATCTTATGCATGTAAAATATATGGCTAGAAACTTTAATAAATGCTGTTCATGTTAAATGTTTACAGTATGCTAGTTCCAGAGTCATTTTCCCCCAACTTATGGGACTGCTGATTAGTGTGCATGTGAAGGGAACAGAAATATCTTTTGCACATATAGTACTATGGGGACCCTCCTCAGCTCACTCTCATTTCTGTATGAGTTTCCATAAGCATAGGCATTTTGGGGCCTTGCACCTGTAAGTTATGTTTAGTGTGGAAAGAGATCCTGTCTTCCTCAAGTTTAGCACACTTGGACAAAGTCATATGACCATGGTGCTCCTCTTCCAATGCTAATGTTCTCCACACACAATGGACTGATCCCCCTGTGAAAATGTGAAAAACACACACTTTATGCTTAAACATTGACATTATGCTTTGAATAGACAATTGTCATAAAGTGATATACAAAAGGCCATATTAGAGGTTTTACTGAAAATAAAACATTAAATGTATCATGTGCAAAAATGTGCATGAGGATATACTACCTTATCTTCACATCGAAAATGAACACATTTTGTATAAACCTATTTCCAGAAATGTTGGGGCATTTTAATAATGCAATAAAATAAAAAAAATATTTTCAAAGAAATGAAAATGTTTTAAAACTTATAATTTTATTATAATAAATAAATGTAGAGATTGATGCTTGTCACACAAAGCCAGGACGGGTAAAATGTTAAAGTTTTTTCAGTAAGATAATGCCAGGCGTCATTTTGCATGTGCTACATTTGTGAGGCATTGTAGACATAAAGTGTGTGTGCTTGTCCATCCTGCCAGCAGTCCAGATGTATCTCTATCTATTGAAAAGGTACATTATTAACAGCAGATTCTGGCAATGGGGACCACAGACTGTTAACAAGCTGAGGTCTTATATCAAGCAACTATGAACAAAAATTCCAATTGCAATTTGTATCCTCAGTTTCTAACAATTAAAATTGTTATTAATGGGAACGGTGGTGCAGCAGTGTTAAACTGCCTCTGTTCAAAGTTTTGTTGAGTGTTTGTTAAGTTAAGCCTACCCTCATGTGCATTGTTATTTGTTCATACTTGAGTGAAGGCAGTCGACATTTGTTTTGGGTACAAGTTGACATTTCAGAAACAAGTACTTTTTCACTATTTTTGCCCTTAAACTGTTAGCTTATCATATATGGTGTTGCTTTTGCTTCATACTGGGACTGATATGAAGGTACTGGCCGTAAACCAAGTATAAATGCTGATGCAATCTGACAATAAACTAACTTCTGGTGATACTCCTTGTGTTGTTTTGAGTCCCTGAGATCTCGTTCCTCTGAAAAGCTTCCTCGTAAAGGTGCTGAGGGTCCCAGAGGTTCTCAAGGACAAATTCAGCTCAATATTTACTTACTTTTTCACTGCCTTTCTTGAAATGTTTTTAAAAATGAAAATTTTTATTTATTTCTTCATTTTATTTTGTCTGTTATTACACTCTGGTGTTTACCAGAGAAGGATGGGTTCCCCTTCTGAGCCTTGGTTCCTCTCAAGGCTTCTTCCTACAGTTTAGGGAGTTTTTTCTTTGCCTATGTCGCCTTTGGCTCATTAGTAGCTTGGACCCAAATTCTGTAAACCTGCTTTGTCATGATGACCGCAGCAAAAAGTGCTATAGAAATCCAATTGACTTGACTATAAAACAACTTGATGTCAAAAACATATGCTTCTTTGCATGTTGATAAATTATTTACCTCATTTTAGGGATTTCAGAGATGCAGATGTATTCAAAGTGAATGTTCCCTTGTCTGTAGAACAGGGCTCCAGTATTCTTCAGCTGGATGGAGTCAATTTCACAGAGACACTTTGGATGACCTACCACTTTTTTATAAACAGTTTCATCCGTATGTCTGAAATTTGTGCACAAAAAACAGAAATGAGAATGTAACCTAAATGTAGCCACCGCACACACATACACTGACACTATGCTCTGGCTTACAAATGAATGAAAAAGATATTATATCAAATATATTATATCAAAGTATTAACACTGAGAAAATATTAGGATGATAAATAAGAGTCAGGTGGTACACACAGCTTTAGTTTCTGCTCTGTCTCAGTGCCATTTATGGAGATCAGGGTGACTTGCACCTCAGCGCTCTTCTCCAGCTGGGACGCCTTTATCTCAATCAGGATGTGGTGAGCTAAAAAAAGCAACCAAACTCAGGAGCTTTCTTTTCTTATGTAAGCCTCAAATTAGTAAAAGAATAGACTACAGTGGCCGCCAATCAGAAACTGTCTATTAAACTGTCCATTAAACTTGTTATGCCTCATAACAGATGAGTATTTTTTTCTTTGAAAATCAAACCTACCACAGAATGGAGATTCTGAAGTAGTCAGGAGGTAGACTTTCTCTTGTCTGGGCAGAGGTGTAACGGTTATCCCACTTTTCTTCAGCAAACCTGGCACATAATCACACACCCACATGTGTGTTTATACAAAACCTATTTATAAAACAGTGGTTCAGCTAAACTTAAAAAAAAAAAAATTATATTCCATATGCAAACATGTTGACATCCCTGGTTAGATTACATGCTGATTTTCAATGTGAAAATAATACTTCCTATACAGGAAACAAAATGAATTAAATCTGCTAATATTGGTGCACATTTTCTATAAATTAGCTGAATTGAACAAAGTCAGAGAACAATAAATATAAAATGTGCCATCTGCGCTGGGTTGGCCTCCTGTCCGGGGTGTACCCTGCCTTGACCCGTAGTCAGCTGGGATCGGCTCCAGCTTCCCTGCGAGCCGAAATGCAGAAGCGGTTTGTAAAGTGAATGGAATAAATGAAAATGTGCAAATTGTGCAGGAGAATGTGAAAAAGCTTGTATAAGGGAAGATTACTCATTTGCATGACAACAAAATGAGCCCAAACACTTGCACATGACTATACACTACACTATGAAAATGTCAGTGCAGTAATGAGCTATAAATAGCAAAGTCTTACCAATCTGAGGGCATGTGCTGTTGAAGGTTTCGTCACAGTTGGTGCATCGCCCCGCCAGAAACTGCTCATACCCGGAGCAGGGGAACCCAGTTAGGACACAAGAGCCTTTCAGTGCGCTCATATACACATGCAGTGCCCTCATGTGGTCACAGATCACATAGCCGTACACTGGAAAGTAAATAAGAACTGACAACAAACGGAGATCTCAGATAATCACTACTAATGCATCTTCTCCATACTGCAGTTTCTTTCTAACACTGCACACGGGATTGCCTTTAAACCACATACACAGGAAAGCTTGGACAGTCAAAGATAAACAAGTGCTGCTGACATTTAGAAGTTTCATACTGACACCACAGAGAGGTCCATTTTCAGCATTGAGTATTGAGTCCAAAGACAAACTCATAGTTGTATTTGAGCAAGGAATCGCTACATTGTAATGGAGCTGTGGCCTTCTACAAATAGAGCTGGGAACACCTGCTTTATAACCTTTAAAACCTCATGTGCAAATAATGTGAGTACTAGAGCATAAAACCTGAACAAGCTGTTCTGAATTAAAGGCCTGGTACAGTGTTACTGTATGACTATATGTTTTTCTACTATCACTCATTGCTATCATTTATTGCTGGAACTACAGTATCTTACAAAAAAATGGGTAAATATTTTAATATATCTTTTCATGGCACAACCTCTAAGTAACTCTCTGAAGATATGAAAAAAAGATGTTGCTCTACATAAAGATGGCCTAGGCTATAAGAAGATTGCCAGCACCCTGAAACTGAGCTGCAGCACTGTGGTCAAGACCATACAGGGGTTTAACAGGACAGGTTCCACTCAGAACAGACCTTGTCATGGTCAACTAAAGAAGTTGAGTGCTCATGCTCAGCATCATATATTTAGAAAATAAACATATGAGAGCTGCCAGCATTGCTGCAGAGGTTATTGGGGCAGGGGCAGGTCAATGCTCCGCCACATACTGCATAAAATTGGTCTGCATGGTTGTCGTCATGACATATAGAAGCCTTTATAAAGATGTTGCACAAGAAAGCCTGCAAACAGTTTGCTGAAGACAGTCAGACTAAGGACATGGATTACTGGAACCATGTCATGTGGTCTGATGAGACCAAGATAAATTTATTTGATTCAGATGTTGTCAAGTGTGTGTGGCGGCAACCAGGTGAGGAGTACAGACAAGTGTGTCATGCCAAAAATATTTACATAAATGTGAGGTGTGTGCTCACTTTTGTGAGATACTGTATATATTACAGGCTACTGTCAAATCAATGATTTGTCTACATACTTGATGCAAACCTTGAGCGTGCACATCCTGTTTGATCCATGCCACCATTTAAGAAAAAATCCACATGTCCAACAGGAATGGAGATGCCAAAATCTGTCATACATAAGCAAAATAAGTATATAGAGCTTATACGTAATTAGTAGCAGGTTGCACATTAGATTATTATGGTTCAAATATCTGGCAAATATTATTACATTTGAATTGCATAATATTAAATAAGCAGAAAAGCAACATTTCATAAACAGCGGTTATCCTTGTTTCACTGCAAATATGCATAAAATACTATGTCTTGTTTCATTCTTACAGTCAGAATCAGTGTGTATGGCCTCAACAAACATGGCGTCTGAAGGATCCAGGCGATCAAACGGATCAGCTTTCTTGAACATGGGGCCTGCTGGGTCTAGTCCTGTAGGGAGGATTGCCTCAAGATGAATTACTTCATCATGAAAGTTGCATAGTGAGAATAAACCTTGTGAAAGTCTGATGTTTTCTAAGCCTTAACTGATCACCCTAAGGAACGGGACATTTGTGATGTATTGTGTCTGTGTAAAATGCATTGACTGTTATGGCCATTTTTCATATTGACCCTACCTTGGGACTCTTCTCAAGCTACAGGCAAAAAACATTGGCATTTTGCTGTCTCTAAGAATTCTTAAAGCAATCATCTGGGTAATGTTGTCAATGTAACCTTGTTTTTGAAGTGTTCTTTCTGACTCTATCTGAAAGCCTCATTCATACAGTTGCACTGTTTTTGTGAGAAAGAGGTTTTCACAGTTTGCTCCACTGTGAATTTGGATTTTGAACAGATAAGACCCTGTAAAATGTCTTCAGAGACAACAAACATGTGTGTAGTTGTTCCCAATCCTGACCCTGGATGGACTCCTACTTTGCACAATTTACTTTATTAATTGTACACAACACACCTGATTCGGCGAGTCATTCCAGTTAACAAGCCTTTCCTGGGCTGAAGTAAAGAACAGCAAAAGCACTTAAATGTGCATGACAGGAATCCTTCAGGACCGTGTTTGGGAATCATTGGTGCACTCCATGACTTTACTGAAACTATTAAATAAGTGTTTTTTTTCTCACCTGTAATTCTTCCCAGTTTTCCTTTAAATAGAGTCCCCACAAATCCTGCCACATGTGCCCCTAGGCTCACTCCAATGAAATGGAATGATTCCAGGGTGCTACCATAGGTCTGCATGGACAAAATGGCCTTGTTAAACCTCCCAGGTGATTTAGTGATGAAAAACAGTTTAGTATCTTGAAAGTATTGGATATAACACTCTTACTGTCAGCTGATTAATAAGAACTGATATCTGCACGGCCACCTCCTTGTAGTTCTCTACTACTAGATTGTAGGCAAAGGATGCCCCATATATCCAGTCAACAACCAAAACATTCACATCCTCCCTCTGTAACAATGCTTGGGCTAATCCATTCACCCAAGATGGCTTGCTGCCTATGGCCCTAAAAATGGCAGTATATTTAGAAAAGAAAAAAGAAAGCTTTACCCAGAGGAAGGAGTCCAAATTAACATTAAGGACATTAAGGTTATGTGACTTACCTGTACCCATGAACAATGACTTTTGTGGGAAGTGTAGAGTTGAAGTATGCAGTGTGTTGCTGTGTGTGGTTGAGACAGTCCTGGTTGAAGAGACTAGCGCAAAGGGCATTCTTTCGGGTTAGAAGCAGGTATTGGACCTGCACCCTTGTTCCTTGCTTGTATTCTGTCCAGGTGGTGTTGTTAAAATCAGCACACCTTGCTCTGGAAGCTTCATCACTAACTGTGAGCACAGGGCATATTGATTAATAAAGAGGAATAGTGCACTAGAGCACAGAAAATTAGGTTAAAGTAACTATATACTATGTATTAATGTGCATTATATATAAACTGCTAAAAAAAATAAAGGGAACACTTAAACAACGCAATGTAACTCCAAGTCAGTCACACTTTGAAATCAAACTGTCCCCTTAGGAAGCAACACTGATTGACAATCAATTTCACATGCTGTTGTGCAAATGTAATAGACAACAGGTGGAAATTATAGGCAATTAGCAAGACATCCGCAATAAAGGAGTTGTTCTGCAGGTGGTGACTTCAGACCACTTCTCAGTTCCTATGCTTTCTGGCTGATGTTTTGGTCACTTTTGAATGCTGGCAGTGCTTTCACTCTAGTGGTAGCATGAGACAGAGTCTACAATCCACACAAGTGGCTCAGGTAGTGCAGCTCATCCAGGATGGCACGTCAACGTGAGCTGTGGCAAGAAGGTTTGCTCTGTCTGTCAGCGTAGTGTCCAGAGCATGAAGCTGCTACCAGAAGACAGGCCAGTACATTATGAGATGTGAAATACCGCTACCCCCGCCTTTGTGCAAGGAGGAACAGGAGGATCACTGCCAGAGCCCTGCATAATGACCTCCAGCGGGCCACAAATGTCCATGTGTCTGCTCAAACAATCAGAAACAGACTTCATGAGGGTGGTATGAGGGCCCGATGTTCACAGGTGAGAGTTATGCTTACAGCCCAACACCGTGCAGGATGTTTGGCATTGTCTCATTTGCCAGAGAAAACCAAGATTGGCAAATTCAACACTGGCGCCCAGTGCTCTTCGCAGATGGAAGCAAGTTCACACTGAGCACATGTGAAAGATGTGACAGAGTCTGGAGATGCCGTGGAGAACGTTCTGCTGCCTGCAACATCCTCCAGCATGACTTGGTTTGGCAGTGGGTCAGTAATGGTGTGGGGTGGAATTTCTTTGGCAGGCCGCACAGCCCTCCATGTGCTCTCCAGAAATAGCCTGATTGCCATTAGGTACCGAGATGAGATCGTCAGACCCTTTGTGAGACCATATGCTGATGCAGTTGGCCCTGGGTTCATCCTAAAGCATGACATTGTTAGACCTCATGTGGCTGGAGTGTGTCAGCAGTTCCTGCAAGATGAAGGCATTGATGCTATGGACTAGCCGCCTGTTTTTCCACTTTAATTTTGAGTGTGACTGCAAATCCAGACCTCCATGGGTTGATACATTTGATTTCCATTGATAATGTTTGTCTGATTTTGATGTCAGCACATTCAACTATGTAAAGAACAAAGTATTTAATAAGAATATTTCATTCATCCAGCTCTAGGGTGTCTTCTTTTTGTGTTCCTTTTAGTGTACATTATATACTATATCATTAAAAGCTTGGTAGTGGTAGTGTACTTTAAAAGCACCTGTGGTGACATTCTATAATGTGCAGATTCTATAATGACTGTAAAAAAGCATTGCAAATAGAATGAGATAAAGCCTGTGGAAAGTGCTGTGGAAATTCTCTATAGTGGTGTATGTCCTTTCATTAATTTAGGAATGATTTGAATTGGTACTGGTGCCCAAGAACATCAGTATCTGACCTCGCTAATACTGTTGTGACTGAATGCAATCAAATCCTCAGAGCAATGTCCAAAATCTAACATAAAGTCTTTTTAAAAGAGCTGTTACTGCAGCTAACAGGGAGGCAGTCATCTGAATAGGACCATTGCTTTCAGAGGAAATGTCTGGTAAAACGGGGTCTATTTGGACATACGTATATTGTACAAGATTAAAACATTACTGGGAAAAATCATTTTGTGCATTTTAGGACTGAATGTTTCAGTGTCAGAAATTCCTTTCAGATTTTGCTTTCACAAGATAAACTGAATGATTCCCATGAGATCAATGACTGTGCTGTTTACAACAATGAAAGTTAGAAAAACAAATGTTGAATTATGTTTAATCTGCTGACACCATGGTCTTTAGTTAGTGGACGTGAGCTTTAAAGAACAAAGTTGAAAATGAGTTTGCTGGCAGAAATGTTTACTAAAGTCACAAATTTACACTGAATACAGTAAAGACTGTCAGATGTCATCTTCAGCTACTGCCCTGTAGCTACTCGTTTGTAAGTGTTTATCACTAAAACTGACATTAATGTGCATTAACTTTTTAACTGCTTTTAAAATCAGTATATCAAACAGTGAAACTGATACTAAACTGCAATACACATTTGGCCTCGTTTTTGTTTAGTATCAGTAGTATTAGTGTTTTAAGTGGAATAAACGTGTACTTACCAATCACTGACGTGACACAGATTGACAGAAGTGTGCAGAATTTGATCCATTTCCAGGCCATTTGTCCACAGGTTAAATATATATGCCTTTCAAACACTTTTTATGGAGTGGTCCTTTTTTGTTTTGTTTAGCAATAAATGTTCCTCTTGCTACATTCTGCCAACCCCCAGTTCCTCTCTCTATATTCTGCCAATCTCCACTTACTCTTTTCACTCTAAAGCAGGTCTAAAATCCAATTAATAATGGAATTCACAGTAACAATCTGCTTCACAGTGCTTGGCACCGGGAAAAAAATGTTACAATATCCGATTAAGTCAGATGCAGGGGCTTTTGGCAAACTATGCCTTCCTATCCCGCTGTGCCTTTATATCCTTTAACAGCACGACAGCACTTGTGTGTCATTAGTTCCCTGAATCCAGCTTGCTTTGTGCTTTAGGGATGGTAAAGTTGCAGCTGGCAACGAAGGCTCTAACTCGAGCAATGTGAAACAAATGATCTGTGTTCATTGTGCTGCAGCTGGCTGTGGGTCCATGACCTCACTGAGCTTAAATGTTTGTTTGTGTCCAGCCACTGGACTCTGGCCTTTGGCAGGGCTCGCTCTGTGCCTCTGAAAATTACTTGGGGTGGGGGTTGATGTTTCAATAGGGTCTGAACATGGACCTATCGCTTAGCCCAGTACACAATCAAACTCCACTGTCAATTTAGATAATCAAGTCTTATAAGTATTGATTCAACTGAAGTATAAAATCTACAAACAAATGTTACAAATTTCAGGAGGACCTTTTTATTGATAACCTTTAATAACTAATAATTCAGAAAATAGTATTTAGATTATTTATTTGGGTTTTTATTCATTTTAATTTTCCATTTCTTTTTCCTCAGTAAACACAATGGTAGTGGAAGTTGGCTTACTGATTCATATTTTATGAAGTTTAAAGCTTTAAAGCATTTTTATAACATCTAAGGCAGTTGTTCTCAAAGTCGTGGGACCCCCAAGAAGGTCTGTATTTTGGCTCTGTTCCTATGGGTTACAAGTTTGATTGGAGCAAAAATGTGAACTGTCCAGGTGTCCCTGAAGACCTGTTTGAGAGCCACTGAAAGAAGTGACATGTTATATTATAAAATGTTGTGCTGAGGGGATACATGTATAAGAATGAATAATCTTAATGTTATATATACATATATACGCTTTTAAATATGTAGCTGTTTACAGTGGTCATCTGTACTTCAATTAGACAAAAAAAAATGCTCTGAAATTCTTTATAAATTTTCATCTTTCCCTTATATATTTAGATTTCTGTAGACACTCTTCTTTACACAAAAATAAACAAAATATCAATAAAAATAAAGCTGAAGGAAAACTTGATTGCACTGTCACAGCCAGATTCTGTTAAAGTCTGTCAGTAGCAGGAACAACACTTCCTGCACAATCTTGCTGCAAATGAAAACTTTCCAGCACCTACCATTTGTGAACAATTTAGCTGAAAGTAATAAATAAATATGGTTAATGAAAGACAAATGAAAAATTTATTTTACCACAAAGTTTAACAGCAAAAACATGTAAAAACAAAATGTATTTATTGATCTATAGTATAATTGATAAACTACATGAAAACTTAAACTAACTTATACAAACACCACACTGCCTGGCTAGAGCGCACAATTTGTTTACAAGCTTCAGAATGACAGTAAATAGAGTCATTTATTAATTCCACTATTTAACATTGTGAAAACTCCATCACACAAAGCGCACATCAAAAAAATGTGACCCCTGCATTTAACGTGTCCAATGGCAGCTGGAGCAGGACTCCCAAAATCACAAAAGCAAGTCCCCACCCACTAGGATACCACTGCCCACCAGAATAATCACAACTCAGTGACGGGGAAACTGATGATGTATGTTGAAAAAAGTTTAACACAGTCTTAACAGTGTTGTGCCCAACACCACATCCTGCCAGGACCTGTTTAACTGCATAAAATTGTGTCCCGTGTTAGATTGTACAACTCTTTCCCTTAAAATCCTGGTCCTGCTCTGAACACACTAGTGTTTCCCTAAGCTGACATGTTCACCTCAACTCAGGAGAGATTTGTTTTAGAGATTATTAGAATTGTTGTGATCACAGGTGTGGGGAGTGAGGGGCCTCCAGAGTCAAGGTTGGGAAACTCTGCCCTAGAACCTAAAACACAATATTGTGGACTATTACTTCATGTTGATTTTTTCTCTTTCTCTGCTTAAAACAGATGCTAGCCAATCAGTAGTGCGTTTCCGAGCGTCTTCCCACTCATAACGGGGAATGTATCCCAAATCCCTGTGGGCCTTTTGATAGGAGAAGCTAAAAGGTGTGTTGAGCATGACAAGAAGCTGTCGGTTGAGGGGCGGGCTCACGTGCAGGAAGGGGCGGAGCACTGCTTGGAGGACTTCCAGGAAGAAGGCGATGAGGTAGAGAAGGGAGAAAGGTAGGACAGGTCTTTCCTGTATGTCAAAGCCTAAAGGAGACAGGACGGCATGGTTGAAGTCCGAGTAGCTGATGGGTGGTGTGTTGTCTGAGATGTAGTAAAAGTTTCCACCAACAACATCTCGCTTCTGGGGATCTTTCAGGGCTCGGGCAGCCTTGAGATGTGCCAGGGCAGCATTTCCCACATACACAGGGTTAACTTTAGCCTCACGACGTGAAGTCCGCAGTAATACATCACCGTTGCGGATGCCGTCACGCATATGGCCTAAAGTAAAACGGCAGCCCTCTCCATAGATGTACATAGGCCTCAGAGCACAGGTAGCAAGACGACCCCCGTTTTGAAGCACCTCCCCCTGGCCATTAAGGCACAGCTGCTCAGCTTCTTTTTTTGTTTCGCTGTAAGGAAACTTCAAGCAGGAAGTGTACAGTGTGTCCTCATTACCGTTGACGATAGGTTCGCCCTGAGGGTTTGGGCCTGCAACCTCAATGCTGCTGGTGTATATGAATGAAGCCACGTTTTCTTGGATGGCTGTCTCTAAGAGCAGCTGGGTACCTGACACAAAAAAGTCAGTTTTATTTCATCAAGTAGTAACAAGATGCCTCTTTCTTCTTACTTTTCATTATCCACTTTTATATTGACTAAACATACATAATGGTAGTGTTAGACAAATGTCAGTTGTTAACAAGCATTTCCGTATAATGAGCAAAATTACAGAAAAACTGATGACTTAACACTTATAATAGTAGCCAATAGAAAGATGATTCAACAATGAGCCATAGGATCTATAAAAGGTGTGTTGATTCACCAGGCTTTCCTTTTTTCTTTCTTTCTTTTTTTTTTTTTTAAAGTGCCTTGAAAAAGTATTTGCCTGATTTCTCACCCTTTCAGGTCTTTATATAAAATGTAATATAAGACAAGGTGAACTCTAGGAATGACCATTTCATTCATTAAAGGAAACTATTTAGGAAACAGTAAAGGAAACCTTTATCAGCTACAAAAATGTCACTGCCCCAAACTTACAAACTACTTGTGTCACCCTTAGCAACAAAAACTGCAACCAAGGGTGACCATCTCTCTGTATTTGCATGAGTATTTGCATTTCCACTGTCCAAAGGTTTGCAATATAAGGTTGATTGGCTACTCTAAACTGCCCATAGGTGTATTTTAGTCTGTCCCTGTGTTGCCCTTCAATGGTTTGGCCTGTTGTCCAGGGTGAACCCTGCCTTCAGACTAGTCAATTGGGACTGGCTCCAGCTTCCCCGAAACCCAAAGTTAATAAGCAGTTTGGACACCCACTGCAATCAAATGCCTACTGTAAGCTGAGATCAGTCTTTAATTTCACTGTAGAGTAATTTGGGTTTATCTGAAACAATTATTATAAATATGTAGAAATAGGAGAAAGCAGGACAAATACTTTTTCATGGGCCTGTTAAGAAAATTCATTGGCTGTGACAAGCCTCAACATACTACAGATTGAGTAGACAGAGGTAGATAATAAATGCTCAGATTTTCCAATAAACTGGAGAACTGTTGCCTTCTGAATCTTAAACTGTATTATTTATTCAAATGCTATTCAAAAGTATTTAGTAATTGCTTTGTAAGTCACTCAGACCATTGGCTAAATCAGAAAATGTATATTCATAATTAATTCATGAACAAATCAAGGCTGCAGAAAGATTAAGTGAATAACCTTGCACCTTTGATGTTGACTCCATGTAGTTCGCTGTAGTCTATAGATCCAGTGACGTCTATGAGAGAAGCAGTGTGGAAGACGAGTGTTGCTCCTTTACAGGCTCTTTTCAGCAACTCACTGTCCCTGATGTCCCCCTCAAATACACTCACTTTTGTCTCACTACAGTAATCTAGTAACCACAACCAACATAAACAAGTGTCAAAATGTTAATCAAGAATTAGACTTACAGGATTTGTCAGCTGCTGTAGATTTCTGTTTAATTGAATACTGTTTTTTCTTTCTTGATGTGATCTAGTGTAAAGCTGTAAACTGTTAAAAACAGGTTCCTGAATGCCTCTAGACTTTAATGAATAAGTCAGGTAGCTTTTTAAATAGCAAATAAGCCAACAAATCCTTTACAGCAGGGGTGTCAAACTCCACTTCTGGAGGCCAGTGTCCTGCACAGTTTGATGATTTCCCTACTCAGACACACCTGGATCAACTCACCTGTATGTGTTTGATGAGGGAAACTACCAAACTGTTCTGGATACCAGCCTCCAGGACCAGAGTTTGACACCCCTGCTTTACAGCCAGCAAACTTCAATATGATATATAGCAAAATCTTCAATAAAATCTAATAATGCAGTAATACTGTAAACTTTTATAGGCATGTGCAACTCAAGCAAGAAATAATTTTCCTTTAAAGAAACACCCTTAAATGCTTTAGGTTTGGACACATTAGAAAGAATTGATATGGCAACTGTTCTGCTGAGGCTGAGAAATACATTATTAAATACAAAATTGTGAATCAGAGGGTTGGCGTTTACCTTCTAGAGATTTGATGAAGTCAGGTCGCATGTTTTTGTCTAACAGTCGGATCTCCGCAAGCTTTTCCTCCTCCAGCAGAAGCCTGACCAACTTCTCCCCTAGAAAGCCACATGCGCCAGTTACCACACACACATCACCGATGAGATACATAGCTACTGCTTCTGCCACACTGTTTACACCACCCAGAGAAATTCCAGAGAGAAGTAGGAGGGGACCGCAGTAACACTTTGGTGCCAGAGGAAACGGAATCTGATCTGAAGACTGGCAGGGAGACCAGAAGGGAGGCAGGTTTTAAAGTTGGCTGCCAAGGACAAGCCCAGAGCTGCCTTGAAAATGCAGATTGCAGGGGAAAACCAGCCTGTGAGGAAGGTTAGGACTGTCAGAGAGGACATTTGTCTAAAAAGACATGTATCAAGAAGTGGCCTTAATGGTTTGTTGAACAAACTCTTAATTCATTCAATAAAAGCACCACCAATAACAGTAATGATGATAGTTTATTTATACAGCACTTTTCAGAAGTAAAATTAATCTTGCAGAAATAAAATGACAATGAGAAATGGTAAAAAGGAACAGAATGGGAATATAAATGGAAAGTAAATGTTAAAAAGTAAAACAAAGGTAAAGTGATGTAAAAATAATAGACATACCAAATGGAACAAAATAATCACAAAAAACAGACTAGTATTTTTTCTAATACTAGTTACATTTAGAATAAGAAGTATGCAATACTGGAAATTATTAAATACTTTTCCAAGAAGTGTAAGATACTTTTCTCCCTCAGTAGAACATATTTTTAGGCACTTTTTTCACTGGGATTTCTGTCAATACATTCATGTTTATACAGTAGACATGTACAGACCTTAACTCCAGCTTCCCGGGTTCTGTCTCACACATTATCTAATCAGTGATCTGGACTGGTCAAGGTTCTAGGATGTGATATGTTTTTCTTTATGTATGTATAGCGAAATGTAACAATAAATATACAACTAATATCGACTGGAAATATGGTCAAGGTTGATACTGATAATGCAAAACTATGAGAAAGTATAAAGAAAAGTATAAAAATGACATATTCAATGCCTCATCTGGTTCCTGAAGTCTGTCTGAATGTATAAACTTTACCACTAGTAGGACAAGGACATATTAGTCTTCAACAGTAAATCAAACACATTAGGAGAATATTATAAGAACAAGCCTGTTTTCTTCCTGCTTCAAAATGTAATGCAATTAGATCATATTTAAGGCCTTTTACCAGTGCTCTGTATCTGAGCCAAACACAGACATATAAAAAATCAATGCCCTGTATCTTAGTTCTTAGCTGTTGGGAGAGGACATTCCTGTAACTGAGCTTCATCTACAGACCCTTCTGGACAATGGACTGTCATTGTGCAGGCTCGTATGCCTCCTAGAGGCTCCAGCACATTAAACACCCTCTCCCACTCATCCTTTTCAGGGTCATAACATTGCACAATGTCCACCATACACCGACTGTTCCAAGAATAACCCCCTACCACGTAGATTTTCCCCTTAAATACAGCAACACCAACATCACTCTGACCCCTTGGCATTGGAGCCACCAATGTCCACTGGTCAGTAGCAGGGCTGTAGAATTCACAGCTGAGTACATCATCGTAGTCATTGGTTCCACGGAAGTGGTTTCCACCCATAACGTAGAGGCGGTCACCCACAGTGCACATGCAGTGCAGGCCGCGGAGCTCCATCATGTCTGCTCGATGACTCCATGAGTCGGTGCCTGGGTTGTAGCAGGACAGCTCTTTCTGGAAAGCATCTCTTGTTATTCCACCTATGAAGGAAGGAGAAATGTAACACATTCATATCGACAAGGACACATGTATTTCTTGGCTGCATGCATGGCCTGTATAGATGCCATTTAAACCATGTTGCACATGTAAAGGCATTGCAGGGTATCATGGCAGCAGCTAGTATTCAACGTACTAGTATTTTAATGATTGTCATGTTGTCGCAGTTGTCATTGACTTCAGTTGTCAGTTGTTAATATTATATGCAGGTAGTACACATGCTTAGCTTACCCTGACATTAGAAAATAGACCACTAGCTGGTAGTAACAGTTGGCAGGAAGGATGTGGCGAGAAGAGGAAACTAAAGGACCAGACCCAATCGCCAAACAAAGTGTCCCCACCCACTCAGAGGTATGTGCAAGTCAAGACATGCTGCTGACAACTGGTCTGTTATAGTGCTTAATTTTTGCTTCTACACTATTTTCTGAGAACAACAAAGATCACAATCTTGGACTGTCTTGACAACTGACCACAGGCTGTGAAAAAGGTCAGAGTGGTGCAGCTACTGCTACAGATGTTTCTCATTCTGGGAAAATGAGTTTTATTTTCAGATTTGCTAAGAGATACTTGAAAGCAAGTAGTCATTACTAAACAATGATTGTGTTTGGCTAAACTTATAAACTTGTTTAAAAAGTTTTTAAATCAAGGAGTTTATGATTTTGGCTTAATGAGCTTACATAGTAAACTTTTCAAAGTACTCTTTTCCCTTCTTGGAGCACAAGTTAAATTATGTTAATATGATTCAACACCAGTTTTGTAAGTGCTGCATATATATTGCATATCAGTAATTCTAAAACTCATGTTATTTTAGTTCATTAGAAAGCAGAGACTTACCTGACACATACATCAGCCCGCCATGCACTGTACCAGCATGGCCATAATGAGGTTCACTCATGGGTGCAACAAAGGTCCACTCATTCTTGCTGAGGTTGTAACATTCTACTGTGTCTGTTGGAAAGATATTTACGTTATATTTACACATTTGGCAGAAGGTTTTTCAGAGCAACTTACAGTATAATCAAGTCAAGGCATTATTAGAACTATAAGAAGCTCATTGGTATAGCATCATGCACTACAAAAATACAAACTTCTATTGATTTCTATAATTAATAACCAACACTATTATTTCCGCCATTTATATGATCAGCCAAAAACTCTGCAGATATTTGCTCCAAATATGCAATTGACTATTAGACAAATAATTATTTTGACCTTGGTTAATCTATGCTTACGATTATAAGTAATGTGAGCCAGGTTAGTGCACTCATGCTGCTGTAGCGCCTGGACCAAAATGTCACAAGATTTGACTCAAACATGACTAATTCATTTCATGTTATTTAAAAAGCAGTTGATTTTCAATCTAAATATTTAAAATGTCAGTTTAGTGCATTAGAATGCAAATACTCTTGAATGAATTGCAACTGCAGTTTAAAGTTTGAGTAAAGAAGGCTTTAAAAAACCTGGAGACCATTTGGCTGGTAAAGAAATCTGAATTGCAATTAAGCATAAAACGGAGTGCACTGTTAAATAGAATAAGCAGCATTTTTAATATGTAGAGATATTTATATTTAACAGCTACCTTGTTTTACAAAAGGATTAGTCCTGGAGAGTAAATGCAGCTTATGTTTAAACAGAGGTGTGTTAGCTTAAGTCAAATGACCACCATCCATACTGGACTTGCTGAATGTGTGTTAAGAGAGTGACTAAGAAGATTTTTATTAAGAAGTTGTCCACACCTCGCATTAGCATGTTTTTTATGTCCAGAACGTATATGTATAGAGTTGAATAGATTCCAATGACCCATTTCTCTATAATCTGTCCTCTGTGACCGGATGAGATCTGATTTTATTTTCCTGTGTGAAAAGTTTTTTAAAACATTTATACTGTTTATGGGTGTGGGGTGTGTTTACACCTGGCTTTTCATGCAGTAAAGTGAAATGAGAAAGTGATCTGTTGCCTGAAGATGTATGTTATTGTATAATGTAGTGATCCAAGTTTAATAAAATATCACTCAGTGAAGCATGTATAGCAACATCTATATGTCTGGTTCTCAAACTGGTCCTCAGGCACTCATGTCCCATTGTCCTCTATGTGTTGCGACTTAGGTTAGAGCAGAAATGGACTGGTTGAGGGTTTATAGGGATGGGTTGAAAACTACTGGTCTAGGAAACTTAGTACTTGAAATTAGTGGAACCTACCGATTTCACCTGTGGCATTCCTCCCTCCAACAGCGTAGAGCTTCCCTTTCAGAGCGCTTAGATGGAAGAATGTCCTCTTCTCGTTTAGGGAGGCCACCTGCAGCCAGCGGTCAAAACGAGGGTCATACCTATAAGCGCTGTCTACTGCTGTTTTACCCTTCGTATCATATGTGCTCTGTCCCCCCACAATATAAAGGAACCCTCCCATAAGAGCTACTCCGTGTTGGTAGCGAGGAACCTCCATGGGCTGGAGAGCCCTCCATGTGCCTCCTCCCTCCTCATCATAAAGTCTCAACTCCCTGCTCACCACAAGCTGCTGCCTCATTACGCCGCCCAGAGCCAGCAGATGTGTGGTGTCTGACCTGATGCGGGTCCGCTCGGTCTGCAGAGCTGGTTGAAGAAACGGCAGCATCTGATAGTTGCTGGCTTCCAAAAGAAGATTCACACAGGCTGTGTCAGATCTCATGAAAGGCTCTTCTTTGTTTTCCCTATTGGTGTTGTCATCTGTCTGGTCCTCCTGAGAAATCTGCAGAAGCTCAGCAGGAGTCATCAGTGGGAAGCGGATGTGGCGCATTAGGGAATATGCAGCAGGTCGACGTTCACTGGGTATGTGTGCCAGCCAAGCTCGGGCAGCACGATATAGTTCCATCTCGGAGAAGCCTTTCAGTGAATTGCTGGACAGCGCATATGTTATAGTGGCCTCTGACAACTGTAGGAAGCGTCCACTCTGCACCAAAGCAGCAAAGTTCTGGCACACAAAGTTGTGGACATGGGTCTTAACATCCTCTAGGAGAAGGTCACTCGCAATGCGCTCAACTTCTGTGCAGTTTTCTATGGTGACCTGTCATATGGAAAAGACATGGTTTTAAAAAACTCCTACACACCTACACTACTGTTAAGAAATACTGTTTTATCTGTGGTATGCAACCAATTCGTTTCAGATGTTTCAAATAATATATAACAATTTTGATGTGTCCAGAATAATGAACAGATGTGCCGGCAGTTCTAGGGTGATTGTGAAAGATTTGCAGGATTGATGCAACGAAGTTACTATACAATTAAGATCAAGAAAGTCTGTATTGAGGTAGAGGAGATCTCAGGACAATCAGCTTGACCAGAAATGGCAATGAACAGATAAATACAGTACAGTATTTATCAAAAGCTAACAAAGCTTAAAACATTTCACAAAGTAGCAAAATATATGTTGGTGTATAGTTTTTAATTCTAATATTTCTCAATCATTATTAATATCAAGCACTGCAAAAGCACATTTTAACAACTGACAAACTTGAAAAAAATAATGAAAGTGAGATGTAAATGCGTTTGATCAGGGAAATCACCAAACTGACCAAGTCTGAAGCTGGACACCGCTTATGCTTTTAAAGAAGCTTAAGCAGTCCATGTGAATTTCACATACCTCACTGCTTAGTAGCTGGTTGCAGAAGTTGAGGACTGGAATCACCTGGAGGAAACTGGCAGCCTCTAAAGTGTCCTGGAGAGTGCTTAAGCTCAGACTTAGACGTGATGTATAAATGAATTCAATGATGTTCTTTAAGCCTATGCTGCTCACACCATGCAGTTTTATTTCATCCAGCTCCTGTTCTTTCATCCCTCCTGCAAAGAAGAGATTTGTACTGATCACAGAGTTAAGAATGCTTTAGTTTTGCAGTTCTCATCACTTCCAAAAGCAACAAATGAAACCTGATTTTCATGAGGTTGTAAATTCATTATCTGGATGCAGATTACTGCTCTGTCTGTCCTGACAATCTGAGATTTGCTCAAAAGTTACCTGTGAACATGGCTTTGAAGTAATCACTGGCTGAAGCCATGATCACTCTGTGAACCGGAAACGTTTCACTGCTATCTCCAGGCACCAAAGTGACATCACACAATGTCTTATCATAGCGGAATTGATCCAATCCCTATAAAAGATTGACTGCAATTAAATGGGTTCACAGTTCGGTTCTTGTATATCGAATGACATATAGCTTATTTGCTTACCCATTAGTTTAATGGGTCACTATTATAACTATATAACATTCATATTCATCAAGTGGTTGTCAATACACTTTAGATATGCCTCAGCTTTATTTCCATATATGGAATTCCTGGGTTTAATTTCATGTTTTATTAAGAAACTGCAGTTTACCTGAAGCATGGCACTTCCATGTTCTGTGCTGCTGAACACCTGTATGAGCGGTTTTGGAGGAATACTGGGTTTTGGAACAGTCTCGAGGGGCTTTGGAATGACCTGGGGTTTGGGAGCAGGTTCTAAGGGTTTAGCACTAGCCTCTGCAGGTTTTGGAGCAGGTTCAGGTGGTCGTGCTGAGGCAGCTGGGGGAGAAGTAGCTGGAGGTTTATCTGCTTGGGGTGGGGGTCTTGGTGGTTCTCGCTGTCCCCTGCTCCCTATGCGTGACAGTCTCCGATGAAGTTTCCCCTCTTCTCCACTGTTTCTTAAAGGAAGCAGACTGAGTTTATTTCACCTTCTAACACGGTGGTTCTCAGTATTTATTCTGGTATCCACACACTGAACATGTTTCTGGTTACTCTTTCTAATACATCTCAAATAGTCAAGCCGTTTTTTTGCTTGGGCAGGAAGAATGTAAACAAGTAACACATTTGGCCAACATTATATTATCGACTCCATTTAGAATATGATATACATTAACATGTAGCCGTGTGTTCCACTTTCATGTAAATGACAAGTTTATATGAATAAATGATTATATATAATTAAATAATTACCTAAATTAATCAATGATTTAAGCAGCAATAGCTTAAAAGTGTTCTGTTTAACTAATGGCATCCTAAAAGATAAGAAAAAAAAAGAAATAAAAGGAAACAAAAAATATTCACCTGAAAATAGATATTTAGCTTTTAGGCTTTGGGCATTGGAATTACAGTATTATGATATTTAAATGCCTTTAAATTTACATTACATGTTGCTACACTGCAACAGGTTACTAATGTTTTTTCAAAACTCAAGTCAAAACAGGTCATCTGATGCCTTTACAGAATGTAGAGAATCAAATCTTACCCCATCTTTATGGAGCCTGACTAGCTGTAAATATCTCCAACAAGCAAAATGATCTTTAAACGTTTCCTTATTGCGATTCTACAGGCATCGCACAGAAAACAGTTTCACACAGTGGTGTCTGAAAAAGGAAATGAAAAGAGGTTAGCATGAGCACCACACACAAAAAACCCACAGTAACAGGTGTTTTTGTGTGACACTTGTACACAGGATATAGGCCTTTCCCCAACTAAACATGGCAGAGACATGCAGTAAACCTAGAACGATTATTCACCGTTCCCAGACTCACACATTTACACATAGCACTTTATTTCCTTCACAACTGATCATCAAAGTGTTCCCAGATGTTCTGTAGGTAGTGTGACTAGATGTGTAATATTGTAAACTTTATTGCTATAGATACAACAGAATTTTATTAAATCAGATAAATAAGATTTGATTATAATTTTGAAAAGAAGGGTTCCCTGTAAGAGTGCTTACCAAACACTGATGCGTTGTGTGGAGCTTCAAAGTCTTCCTTTCATCACAGCTTTGAGAACTGCACTGCAAACCTCTTCTTTAAATTGAGGCATATGAGCTGTTTACCACAAGCTTGACTTCCTGTGTCACTTCTTCTTCTCAGTCTGTGTTGCTCGCTCGCTCACACACACACACACACACACACACACACACACACACACACACACACACACACACACTTTGTGCCTTCCACACAGCTGCAGGATACACTTTTGTACAGTTCTTCTTTTTAAGATGACAACACTAATTTTGCAAAGCTGAAACAGGCTTTAAAAAAACAATAAATACAAAGACTGGCCAATACAGAAGCATGGTCTTGCATGGCCAATGCGATGACCATCCCCATTTATATACACTTAGTGTGTATGTTTTTGTGTGTTTGGGAAGTGTCGTGTCTTACAGAGGTGTTTCCCTACTTTTTGATCTCTTGCTTTAGTGTTGCTCTGAATGAACTGTGCAGAATGATAGACCACACCAAAGTTTAAAGTTGACTTCAAATAAGGCAAATGAAGAATAATGTCAAGTAGTAAATTTACATGAGATGTATTTTTACTCAAT
Organism: Lepidarchus adonis; assembly: GCA_037576955.1. NCBI lineage: Eukaryota > Metazoa > Chordata > Actinopteri > Characiformes > Lepidarchidae > Lepidarchus > Lepidarchus adonis. The sequence goes on from JBBIGC010000002.1 coordinate 11,861,823, forward strand.
ATCAGTTCCATCAGCAAAATAGTGGGTGCATTGCTTTCGTAAAATTCTGTTACATAATATCCTTAATCTTTAACGTAATTTTAGTGCTCTCTGCTTTAAAACATGAGATTAAGAAAAAAATTACACTGACAAGTGGCAGCTCCACAATTAATAGTTTATTATACAGAATTAATTTACATGTTATTTAAAGTACAACACTATCAAATATTGAGTATGGTCCCCCACACCATTATTTTATCTTCTTATGCAATATTCTGTCTAAAACTTCTTTTGCACCAAACCTCTCCCTCTAGCCACAACACACTGCACAACTGAAGATATAAATGATAAAAAAAATTCTCAAAAAAACCCTGAGGCAAGGCTAACCAGCCCTTCTGTCTTTAAACATTATCACACTGATTTAGAATGACTACAAATCTGCTATTTCTGTCAGCATGGTAACTTAATGTATTTATTATATTTCCCTCAGGTTTCCATTACATAGCAAAGGCCTCACAGATGGATTTTTTAATTATTTCAATTATTTTATCTACTTAAATTATCATTTGTGACAATATTCAGTGAACCATTCATGACCACCTTCCATCTTCCACCTAACCATCTTCTTTTTGATCCACATGTTGATCTGTGTGGGATAACACGGCCATGGCAAACATTTTTGTGCAGTGGAGCTTAGCTGGCTAATTGTACCATTATTTTTTGCAAAATTGGTCAAAGTCTTGAGAACTGAATCAGGTTCCTGTTAATCTCAGCCACATTTCTGCAACCTGATAAAATAAGAGTATTGAAAAGTAACTAGCCAGAAGATAAGAGATGATACATACTGAAAGTTCTTGTAAGTAAGAATACACACATTTATTTGTCTGAAACATACCTGATAAAGCCATGGATAAACGAAACTCATCATTGAGAATCTGAAGCACATCTCTAACTCCCTCCTCACCCTGAGGCCAAAAGAGAAAACACATCACTGCCTAAATACTTTGTGCAAAACACCTCTAATAAAATTAACTGTTGAAGAACTTTTAACAGAAGTTAAAACAAAACTATAAAAAAAACTTGTAAGTAGGACTGCAAGTTACACCTTTGTCACAAATTGACACAGTCTCACTCTCCCTCCTTCACAGTTACCTTGTAAGCAAGGCCCCAGATTGCTGGTCTTCCGATAAACACACACTTTGCTCCCAAAGCCAAGGCCTTCAGAACGTCACTGCCTGTGCGGATCCCGCCGTCCATGTACACCTCAATCCGGCCTTGAACCGTGTCCACTATCTCAGACAGACAGTCTATCTGTGTGTAGGAGCAAGGGACAAGGACATAGGAAGACAGAGTGAGTGAGGGAAACAAAGAGGCAGATTATACAGATATTTACTTAATTTCTCACCGTAGCTGGACCCCCATCCAGCTGTCGCCCCCCATGGTTGGACACAATAATTCCCTGGACGCCATGCTCCACAGCCAGCTCTGCATCCTCTTTAGTCAGGATGCCTTTGATAATAACGGGCAGGCGGGTGAGAGACTGCAGCCAGCATACGTCTTTCCAGCTGATGGATGGGTCCAACGTGTTTGCTGGGATTCCATACTCTTCAGGACCAGCAGTATCCTGTAGGAGGAGTCAGCCACACTGTTGGACATTATATTAAAGGTTCTTTTTTTAAATATAATATTTACATACAGAAATGAGTCACAACATTTTGACCATTCACAGATGAAGTGAATAAGCTCTCAGTCAGCAGATATGAGCACCTACTGACAGTAGTTGACAGAAGTAGGACAAATCATGAACCAGCTAGTGTGTTGGCAGTCTAAGGTGTAATTAAATTACAAGGACTAAACAGGCCATTTTGTCAAGTCCAAACTGACAGATTTAAAAAATGTGATGCTTGATATGGAACGAATGAGTCTCAACCCAGTGCTCCAATCTGTGAGATTGCCCATGCTAACACCTGCCCACTGCTGAAAGCATCACCAGTGGGAACAAGAGGCAGCAACTAAGGCAGGTGGCCATAGTATGGCTGTATATCGGTGTATATCCATTTCTTCATCCTACAGCAGGGTAGTCTTGCCCAAACTGCTTTCTGAATAAAGAATAATACATCACAACCAAATGGTAGAGGTTATTGATATGCATCAGTTTTGAAGGCCACGAATGTCATAAGTAGGCTTATATGGAGAAAAAATGAAATACAAAAGGAAGATGAAGAGCTTCTTTAACTTATATTGTATATTAATGTTGTTGTACCTTGCAAGTATGAAATGAGTGCTTTAACAGAGCACTGATATTGGTTTGGAACTTAGCTATTTGCTAATACACTGAGATTTAATATTGCATTTGACCTTGAGAGAGAAAAAGATTGGTGCATATACCATAATGAAGTCAAATGAAACCGTGTGTGTAATTTACCTCAGATAGGTACAGGTACACTCAAAATACATGTGCCCCTAGAAACAATGTTATTATTTTTAAGTTTAACCAATTGTATTATTATATTTAGCAGTGTGAAAATACACCTGGTGTTAAATTAAAGACAAAAATACAAATTTGCACCAATACAATTGAAGAAAATATATAAAACAATTCAAGAATAAACTGAAAATGTAAAAAATCTAAAATTATTAAAAAGTGTTTTCTTTAAGTGGTGTACTATTACCTGAAATATCCCATCAAAATTCTTCACTTTTAAGTGTGGTGGTAGTTTAAACTGGTTGCGTATATCGTCACGTCGTTTGCCAGTGTATGGCACATCCACAGTGAGCACCAATGCTCTATAGCCTAGCGCTTCCACTCTGTGTACAATCTGCTCTGAGAGTTTACGGTCACGGTACACATACAGCTGGAACCAGCGATAACCATTTGGTGCTGCAGCACAAATCTCCTCCACTGAGCATGTAGAGTAGGTGCTTGTGATGTAACAGGTGTTCAAAGCCTCAGTGGCTGGAAAGGGAGCAGAAGATGTTACATTGAGAGGAGAGGAGAGTGCATATGTTTAAGTTTGTTGAAAAATATAATTTTGAAATTGAATTATTTAACAATGTTTCCAAACTATCTGAAGTGTTTCATGTCTAACATTCACTTCTCACTTGATTGCATTAGCTAATTTAGCTAACAAGGTACAAGAGCTCATGCCAAAACTTAAATCAGTTTAAACAGCTTTGTGTTTATCCTTGTTCCTGCAGAATTTGAGGCAAGGTAGTAAAAATGTACGTATACAGTTTCCAGAATGCTGACTTGTGGTAATAAGGTTTCAGCAAATGAAACTTATTACAGCTTATTTAGATAAGACAGTCTTTCATTTACAATGTGAAACAACTGTAAACTTTTGGATGCTAAATATGTCTAGACTGACATTAATAATACAGGTAGTACAGGTAACCTGTAAAAATAATAGTTTTTTTGCTTACAGAAATATATTTTAAAATATTTTACACATCCCCATCTAGTGGCCAAAGTTTACTGTCTAACGCAGTTGTGCCTGGCTCCAGTCCTAAAGGGCCAGTGTCCAGCACAGTTTGGTGATTTCCCTGGTCAGGCACACCTGGTTCATCTCACCTGTTAATTGCCAGTGTGTTTAAGGAGAGGAACTACCAAAGTATGCTGGACCTCTCCAGGATTGGAACTGGGCAACCCTAGTCTAAAGGTTATACAGCGGAGGAAATAATTAGTTACAGTGTACACTTGTACATGGCTGTTGATACTCTGATTTCATGAAAACTTTATGGTTTTGGGTGCATTATAGCAAACTTCGTAAATATGCACCTGTAGTGGAGGAAATAAATATTTGACCCCTTGCTAATTTTGTAAGTTTGGACACTGACAAAGAAATGAACATAAGTTTAATTGTAATTTTATTTTAACAGTGAAAGATAGAATATCAAAAAGAAAATCACTTAATTTCTGTAATAATTTGATTTGCATTTGTTCATTGAGTGAAATAACTATTCCATCCCCTAGCAACCATTAGACATTCTGGCTCACACAGACCAGTTAGATACTTCTAATTTCAGCTCGTCACCCACATTAAGGACACCTGTCTCAAATAGTCACCTGTATAAAAGACACCTGTCCACAAACTCAATCAATCAGATTTGACCTCTCCATCATAGGCAAGACCAAAGAGCTGTACAAGGATGTCAGGGCGTGTTCAGAGGAAGGCAAATGCTGACTATAACCCCAAAAACACCATCCTCACTGTCAAGCATGGAGGTGGAAACATTATGCTTTAGGGGTGTTTCTCTGCTAAGGGCAAAGGACAACTTCACCACATTGACGAATGGATGGATGGATGGGGCCACGTACAGTAAAATCTTGAGTGATAACCACCTTCCCACTGCCAGGACACTGAAAATGGGTGGGTGGTCTTCGAGCACAACAATGACCCAAAGCATACAGCCAAGGCAACAAAGGAGTGGCTCAAGAAGAAATGCATTAAGGTCATGGAGTGGCCTAGCCAGTTTCTGGACCTTAATCTCATAGAAAACCTGTGGAGGAAGCCTAAGCGTTGAGTTGCCAAGCGACAGCCTCAAAACCTTAATGATTTAAAGCTGATCTGCTTTAGGAGTAGACCAAAGTTTCACTGTGCACAAACCTGCTCATCAACTACAAGAAATGACTGACCTCTGTGCTTACCAACAAGGGTTTTGCCAGCAAGTACTTAATCTTGTTTTGCTAGGGGATCAAATACTTTTCACAATGAAATGCAAATAAATATTTTCTCTCTCTCTCTCTCTCTCTCTCTCTCTCTCTCTCTGTATGTATGTATGTATGTATGTGTGTATGTATTTTACATGATGTGACTTACTGGATTTTCTTTTTGATATTCTATCTCTCACTGTTAAAAGAAACCTTCCATTAAAATGATAGACTCTTAATTGTTTTTGTTAGTGGGTAAACTTACAAAATCAGCAAGAGGTCAAATAATTATTTCCTCCACTGTAGGTATATTGAGGAAACACCAAAACAAAGTTTGCTATAATGCACCCCAATCTATAATGTTTTCATGAAATCAGAATATCAACAGACATGTACAAATGTACACTGTAACTAACATTGCACTGTTAACTACAGTATGACAATGTCTCTAGTTCCACACTTACCTCTGGCAGTGGCTAGCTCTCCTTCATGCCAGGCCAGACAGTGGAAAGCGGTGGGTGCAATGCCCACAGGGAAGCTGATCTCTGTGCCCAAGATGGTGGTCCGAGTGTCACTCATGGAAACATCTCGTAAAATCCGCGGCCTTAGACGGATCCTGGGATTGGGAGTGAACAAACGTTTTGAGTTTGTTTGGATATTTGTTTTGTTTTACTGCTGAACGACAGTAAAACTTACTGACTTGATTTCACGAAAACAAAAACTTAAATCTTTCTTTATCCCATAGACATGCTGTTTATGCCATTGTCCTGATTACTGTTCTGTATTTTGCAAACTGAATGTGGAATGCTAAATTTCACTCTTCCAAATCAGTTTTCTCAATGACATTGGATATGAGTGGTATGTTTTAAAACTTTAAGGTTTATATACCAAGTCAAGTAAAAAGAATATGGGCCTTTTAAAATCTCACAGCCACGAGCACCTTAGACAATGTGGACTATTCCTGAAAACAGAGTGTAAAATACCTTTTATATGCCAGTATATTGTCGTCTCTGGTGCAGCACTCATCTGCTCCAGCTGCATAGTAGTCCCAGGTAGCTTTTGAGAGATGCTGTTTCGCATACTCCTCAAAGTCGGTCAGACATACCATAGCCATCTCCCCACAGAGGGCTCCCTCTCTATAAAGAGCAAACAGCAAAAATCACCATCACCCTAATATCACACTTTATATCCTAAAGCCTCACTCAGATTCATCAAGTCCTGATATCAATGTGCCTCTAAGAGCAGGTTCAGACTAGTTTAAAAACTATGATGTGCTCCACTTGTCTCATTTGGCTTGGACCCAAATTTTGTAAAGGTTCTTTGTGACAATGTCAGTTGTAAAATGCACTATATAAATAAAATTTAATTGAAAAATAGGAACGCAAAACGATAACCTAATTAATTAAATATTAAAAACTGATGTTACATTTTACCTTCTGCATAGTTATGCCCTGCTCTGTCACACACTATATTTACCTTTAATACAATTCTAGTGGCAGGAATGTGTACCTTGTGACTTACTTACATTCACTAAGAGGCCTGTTAATGCTGCTACTGTAATATAGCTTCATAAAATACATATAAAACACAAATGGTATTTGATGCTTTATATATTAATGTATTTATTCCAACATTTAAATCAGCATTTTGAAGAGAATGCACTTGTTTGGTCCTTCACAAAGTTCATAGTTGAGGAGACATGAAAACACTGAAACCTGCTAAACCCTTCTGAACTATGAACTCACGGATACATTAACCTTCCCAAGCTCTGTCCACCCCCACACACACATATCCAGCAAACAGATTTTCATGGTTGACGAGTGCCTTAACAGAGTAGTCAACAGCATTGACTCAAGCTCACATACTGACCGCTGACCTACTCTCTTTTGTGAGATACAACGTTTGTGTCAGATAAAACTATGGCAGAGATTAACACTAACAGCAAACATGACCCCAGGGTGACTCTTGCTTTCATTGTTTTTTTTTTTTATTGTTGTTTTTATCGTAACTGAAAATGTGCTGATTGTTGAGCATGTTTGCAAAGTCTGTGTGTGTGTGTGTGTGTGTGCACAAGTGTGCTGTGTGTCTTCAAAATGACACAAATTAAAATGACTTTTCTGCAAGCATTCAGTCCTATAAAGTTCCATGCGATTTACACAGTAACTACATACTGTCTACTAAATAGAAGTGATACCATTAATTAAATAAATCTAAATAAAGCAACAACCGACAATGTGTAAGAAAGTACTCTTTTCTAGATAATAAAGAAAATAAAGCTTGCTGGTCTAAAGTGATGTGTATAATTATTGCTGGGATGAACATGTAACTACCCGTTTGATTACACCTCAGCAAGAGATTTGTGCTTAGACACAAGATGAGAGAACATACAGACCAACATTTCAGGAATCAACATTAATCAGTTAATACAGAGAAATACTGAGATACAGGGGTTAATACAGAGAAATCTGACATGTATAACGTCAACAGCGATTAGATTTATATTACATAACCTCTGTGCAAGTTTTGTTCTAAAGTGTTAAATTATTTTACTACTTCAAAAGTTTTCCGGGCGTTACGTTAAAAACCGTAAAGAGTTCACAGTGATTCTTCCGGTGCCAACGCATTTTACTTTGAACCCAGTTGTATATCGGTGCGGGACGACGTGTCCCAAAACTTTTAACTTTTAGTAGCGCTGGCAGAACTTCAGACCATCGACACCGAGTCGCTGATAGAGAGACAGACATTAATTCCCACACGGCGCGCGGGTTAATGACCAGAAACACGAAGGATTACTGTTTACCTAGCTTCAGTTGGACAAGCCTGGTGAGTTTCGCCGACTTTCACTCAATTTTCATTCCGCAGAAAAATCACGGTTTCTTAACACGTGTCTCCGCTCTGTTTTCGTCCGCTCTGTGAAAGCACCGCCGTGAGCGCGGAAGCAGAAAGCTTAGCTAAGCTGACTGACTCCACTAGTTGAGGCTCGCGCTGCTCTCAGTAAAAACTAGCGCGGTCACTGGACCGCTACCCTGTGAGGGAGGGGCGGGATGCACGAACTGCACGATTTATCCTGGTTCTTGTGTGTTGAGACGTTAGTCGGGGAACTAATTTGCGTGTAGACGATTATTAAAGTTAATAAACACTGAAAAGAACATAAAACCTTGTCTTCTATAACTCATAAAAGTACAGGACATTTCCCCCGCTCACGAGGGATTTACACCAATAGGGGGCAGCAGCTGATTTAAGCTCAATGGCCAGAAGAAACGATTCGGCTGTTTCGGGTCTGAAACGGACCCTTAAATATTTTAATTGTTCTGTATGTTTCTGTCACTGAAAACCAGATAACGCTATGGTGTAGTTAAGACACACAAAGCATGTATTATTATTATTATTATTATTATTATTATTATTATTATTATTATTATTATTATTATTTTTAAAGCAGATATGCATGGTTCTGTGTTTGGCATAACCTGATATTGTAAGAACAAATTTCAGACATCCTCAATATGAATACATGCCTATATAGACATACAAGCATACATGATCCTAATTAGGTGACAAAATAACTGCAGTAACAGAACTGACAGTTAAGGATCTGTTGCAGATATTGGTTATGACTAAATTGTGGAAAAACAATATTCATATTCTGTGCTTATTGCTTAAAAAATGAAGTTCTACATGTCAGAATAAATCTAGATATATCTGCCACAGTGTAAATCCTTTTTTAATAAGTTACTTTGCCAGTTTTATAAAAGTGAAAGCACTTACCGATTGCAGAAAAGAGTGTTCATCCTTTAAGAACAGAATCTGCATTAGTTAAAATCTGAAAGTCAAAAGAGATTATGGCGAGATTTAACATGAGATTTAACATAAGCAGTTAGAATGATACAATAAGTTCAAGTCAATTTTTTAGACCATGGTGCTTGTTTTCCTGGTGTATAAATATGATGTGAGTCCTGTTGCTCTTAGCCACTCTTCAACATGGGAAAGACAAGAGAACATGCTGTTTAAGTAAGACAGATGTGTATCACCCTTCATAAGTCAGGTAATATCTACATGAAAATAGCCACTTGCCTAAGGCTGCCTGTATCTACAATTAGAGGAATAATAAAGAAGCTTAAAACATCCGGAACAGTGATGAACAAGGCTGGACGAGGACCCAAGTTATCTTGCCACCATGCACAATAAAGATGATGGTAAAGGGTAAAAAAATTTTAATATAGTGCTTTTTAAATTTTACATTGTAAGAGTTGTATCTTGGTGTTGCAAAGTCTCCATGAAAACCATAAGGTGCTATCTCCATGCCAATGAGCTGTTTGGGAGACCTCCATAGAAAAAGCCTTTTCTTACCTACAATCACAAGTATAAACGTCTGGAGTTTGCTAAGTGGTACTGGGACTTCAACTGGGACTGTGTGCTTTGGTCAAACGAGACTAAAATGTAATGCTCACTGTAAAGTATAGTGGAGGATCTGTTTCTTTACTAAAGGCTCCGAACATATGGCAAAACCTACACAAAATGGAGACACAGCAGACACAAAATCAAGCTCCTCCCATGGCCATCTCAGTCCCCATACCTCAACCCCTTTGAAAACCTGTTGGGTGTTAGGAGGGAGGAACCCAGGACTTTGGATGATCTGTAAAGATTGTGCAAAGAGGAATATTCAAAAATTCTCCAACCTTGAGAAATGTTATAGGAGAAGATTAAGTGCTGTCTTGTTGGCAAAAGGGGGTTGTATGAAATATTAACAGCAAAGCTGGTAAAAATAATGGCACAAATGATTTCATGTAAAAAAAAAAGAATATGTATTTCTTAATGTGGGATTTTTTTCTCTAATGAATACATGTACTTTGGATTGAAAAAAAAAAAATTAGAAGCCTAAGAACATATTACAACCAGGAGTGCCAATAATTGTGGAGGGCAATGTATATAAACAACAATGACAACAATGAAAGCTCCAACCAGTTAAAAAAAAACATTTTTATGTTTCCTACCTGGTGCAATGTAACAGTTCATGCAAAATATCATGTGTAATGTGTAATATAACAAGAGCAGATTTTTTAAAGAGCAGATATTACTGTACACTGTGGAACTAAATACTGATTTAGTACTGCAGACTATATCTCAGGACACTGGGTGGCAGTAGATCAAGCAAGAAAAGAACCTCTGTGAAAATTCTTCTAAGTTTGTATGGTGAAACTTCTTAAAGACTTACCTGAAAACAGCAGAAGGCATGAATGTTAATATCCTACACTGTTTTGTTCCATATATATCACGTAATAATTAGTTTTGTGTGATGCATAGTTTCTTGAGTACTTTTAAGTGTTATTAATAATACTTCTTTTAAGTATTACAATTTTTAAGTTATTTAAAGCCAAACAAAAGGCCAAAAAGAGAAACCATTTTAGTCAGTGCTTCAATAGATTATTTCAGCTCAAGGTGTTTTCTGGAAAAGTACTGTTACTATTATATACATAAAATTGATGGATATCAATTAATAATATATGCGGGTTAGAATACATATAAATGAGAAATGCTCTTTGTCCAAAGGTGTTTGGCTATCAGCGTCATTGTACTTTCTGCTTATTTGTTCTTTTCATTTCTTCAGCTATTTTTCAAACATTTAAATATAACCATTATATAAACAAGGTTTTTTTTTTCTTGAGATAAAACACAAAATAAAACCTATTGGTTCCGCTGAAACAGTCATGTGCTACATGGAGATGAAAATCAGTGAATGTGGCTTTTTGAGCTGTCAGCAGCATGTGAATAGTGAGGGCACCCAACTCTGGTGCTAGGCACATACGCCATTTAGTTGCATTCATTCGTATTTAAAGGCACATTGTTGTGGTATATTTCCAGAAGGGAGGCTGTTTTTGCTAAATCATCTCTAAATAGAGACCTTTCAATGGGTAAGCCAAAAAATGGAAAATAATTTTCTTGCAATAATATTGTGCATGCCTGTGGAAATATAATTTCTCAACTCCAGGAATAAACGGTTAGATTTTGGGTGATTTTTACTGTGCCTGTATGTTTGAGGTGTATTGCTTTGTTGTATAATGAGTGTGATGTAGCTCCTGCCTGTTCACAGTGTTTGAATGAGGATGAGTGTGTAGCAGCTGTATGAAGTATTATGGTCCTACCTGTTCATTGGCACACTTGCTTTGCTCCTGTGGTCTGTACACATGTGTGTAGGTAGGGTCATACCACAGAATCCCAACCCCCATCTATTGGAACTGGCTCTTCACACACACACACACACACACACACACAAACACACACACAAACACACACACAAATTAAGCTTCATTGTCAGCAGGGTGGGTCCTCACATTGTTAATGGCTGAAAAAGGGGCCGATGGCAACTTTTTGTCTCAATTGTTTTAAAGTCTATATCCCTGCCATGACCCCCCAAGTGTGTGAGCTGACTGGGGTTTGTACAGTTTTGGCGCATCATTTTAGTTTCCAGTGTCTTAAAACATTTAATATTCTCTTGGCTTATTCTGTAGTTATTAGTCCTAAGACTTTTGTTCATTAGGAAAAAAAGATTTTCTTTAACCCCTTAAATTCTAATGGACTTATCACAGTAGAGTAGTAACTGAATACAGGGGGTCCTCGAGTTATGTCACGGTTCAGTTCCTCCAAATTTCATATTACAGTAAAGCATTTAGGAAATATTGCTCCAGATAGAAATGCTCTTTTTAATGGTTTCAACATACAACAAAGCAGTAAATACATTGGAGAGGTGACTTGTGGCAAAACCACACTGATGGTGCCTTAGCATCTTACCCACCAATTCACATGATCTCTTATTTAACACTAACTGTGAATAAAACATAAACATCTCAGCAAAACAGCAATAAACAGCTCAAAGTGAATCAACAGAGCAAAGCACAATCCTCTTTCTCCTATCCCTGCACACACACATGCATGCACACACATGCATGTGGCATTTGTGTATTTCTGTAAAGCATTTAGTAGGCATTCAACTGCATACTGTATACGACAGCAAATACGCCCATTAAAAAAGAGCCAGCGATGTAACCACAAATTTCCATGAGTCAAGTATGACGCAAGTCGAGGAGCCCCATAATTAAAAAAGTCACAGAATTATGAAACTGAAATATGTTATGCTTTCAAATAATAATAATAGTGTTAAAAATGTTTGTCATGAATGCTTCTCCTGGAGATTTACTTTTCTGCAGGCTTCCCCAACTACCCCAAATGTAGCTTACCTTGTTCTGCGTATTAACGTCTTATGGCTGTAATTAGTTGTATCTGGTGGATTTGGGGTTTGGATTCAAATGAGTGGTTTGTATGTAGTAGATTTTGTGTAGCCTTACAAATCACAAGTGGGTGAATGAGCCCTTCAAATTTGAGTATCTTAATTCATCATTACTACCTTATTTCCCCAACGATACACCGCAGATTATACATTCATTTTGCAAACCTGGTATTGGGTGTGGCTTGCTTAAATGGGACGGCCCATCTAAAAACATGCTAAAAGTATAATTCAGTGCACAAAAGGATGGCATCCCCAAATGATTAGTTGAATTTAAATGTAATGTGTACTGCAGCAATCAGTTTGAAAAGCAATTCAAAGCAAAGATAGATCAGTGGTGGTCAGTATAAAATGCAGAACATGTATAGCGCCGTTGCTTATGTTACCTTTCCCATGCTTTCCCCATGACTGTAGTTGGAGGCCTACTAGCTCAGCTGAGTGGCTGAGTGGCAGCGTCACTCAGTGTAACTCCCTAACTTCAAATGCGAACACTTCTTCTAAACCAGCCAACACAGAGACTCACTCTGACTGAGAGTTCTGTTTTGGGACACATGACTTTATTTATTTATTTATTTATTTCTGTTTTCTCTCAGAACAGAGCACAATTTCTGCTCCCCATTTCAATTTCCAAGCTGCTTCAATGTGCGCTGCTAACTCGTGCTCTCTCGCTAACAGGTTACAACTCTGCTAAAACCAATGTGCTTTCCATTTCTTTTCTGCCTGCACTACCCACCCGTACTCCACTCCACACACTACACAGTCCATAATGCATCGCTCCCCTCACAACACTCCACTGGAAACAAACAGGTTGCCAGAACTAACATCAATGAGTAGTTAGCTTAGCCCGATGCACCAAAATACTCAGACTCTCTGTGAATTGTAAAATAAAAGCGGTTGATGAGTTGATCTTGTCTAGGTGCAGCATATGATTAGCTTTACTAAGTATAACCTCACAATCTGGTTGTCATATTCTGTCGAGAAGAAGAAAAAACCCTTTCTTTGATGCTGGAAAATGGCTCTGAACTGCTACATAGTGCAGCAATGTCAGCAATTAGTCTACATACAGATTCTTCAGTATAAAGTTAGCAACACTGAAATGCAAAAATTATTAGGCTTATCTTTCTTCAAATCAGATGCATAAATGTCAATTGCGACCTGCGCTTCTTTGCTGTCGCTAATGTTGGACATGTTCATCTCGGATATTACAGACGTTGCATGGAGCTTAAATTCTGCGGCGTAGTTCTTGCATTGCGGCATGATATAAAGTCCAAATGTTATCAATTTAGTTATTTATGCTCAACTACAATGTCACTACCGGTACAAAACTGCAATGGGCTCCAGTAGATGCCTTTATTTTAGAGCTAAAAACATGGGGTGGATTATCTTAGAGTATAAAAACATAAATGAGTATTTTCTGCAGCTTATAGAATGGGGAGGTCTATCGTTGGGGAAATACGGTACTCCGCTGTGTCTGGTCTGGTTTCAATACCCATTATAGCTGAAGCAAATGTCTGGAATAATGCCCATATACAGAACTGGAGAGCACTTGCTTTAATTGCATCTTTGAGTATAAGAAGTTATTAACCTCTCAACAACCATGAATAATTAAGTAGTTGTAGTAAATGTTTTTTTGACAAAGGGATTAAAGGGAAACAATCTGCTTTCAAAGTTTCTGCATAATTAAATAATTATGATGTAAATACTGTTCATCACAGAAAAGTTATTAAGAATTGGTTATGAATATCCTACCTGATCCCTGACACATTGTTTTACTGAAGAGAAGTTGTTGTTGTTTTTAAAGATGTTAATTGCAGAGGTACATGTGGAAACATGTGGACAGCATCCAAGCATCCCAGTAAAGAAAATCTGATTTGGTAGGCTTCTCTACAGTTCACCATTTCACATTAAAAATGCTATAAACAACTTCTTAATATCTCCTTTAAAGAGTGCATTCTTTCATTGAGAAGATGAAGCCAAGACCACACATTATATTAGTATCATATTACTGTCAGGGAATTATTCATGGTTGGGAAAAACACAGTCAGTAGATCATTGGTTGACGTCCATGAATTATAATAGCAGATCAAGCACTTGCAGAATCTGGATGCTCAGATCTTTTTCTTCAGGGAAGGTAATTTTTTCAAAGGGGAAACCTGATCAAGTTTGGTTTGGTGTGTGGAGGGGTTTGACTGAACGTAAACAAAGTCATAAAACTCTCAACACTTCTTATGCAGTGGTTGTTGTGAAGCTAAATAAAATTTTTTCTTTCTATTCCATTACCAGCTTTATTCAATTTATTCGACTTAAATTAGCTTAAATCTGATTTTCTCTGTCACCCACATTGTTCCTCTGTAAACTGGTGTGTGGAAGTGGTTTTGTTTTGGGTTGCAGTGGGCTGAAGGCAGTGTACAGCTTTGATGGCCTCTTCCTCAGAGAAACACACAGTGGTGCTGACGGACCTACTCTGACTGAGGTGGAAATTGGGTTAATCTACAGCTGGCCCTAATGTTGATCATATATTTTAACCCCTCTCTCTCACACCCCCCTCACACCACATAACCCCCCTTGGGCTACAACAACATCAGCCCACAACATGTGAGTTGTATTGAACAGAATGTTTTCCCACCCTGGTCTTAGTCTCTTTTCTGCTCCAACCACACACACACACACACACACACACACACACACACACACACACACACACACACACACACACATATATATATATGTTAAAAGTAGATATAGTTCAGTTTGTGTGGTTGAATGTTTTTCACTTTAGTTCTTTCTTTCCACATCTTTCTGAGCCAAAAAAACATTGGTTGCTGGTCACAATGTATCCACTTGATTAAAAACACTACTCTTTTGCCAAACCTTCATTTGGATTTCTTATCACATACAATTGTCATTCTATTATTGTTATTATTGTTGTTGTTTTTATTAAGTTTAGTTCACTTTTATAAAATGCTCATATAAGCGACTTGACCACATCATCTATTTCCAAAAGTTTATAAAATGTCAGCTCAGAAAGTGAGTTAGTTGTCATTGTCCAACAGTGGTGTCTTGGCTTGCACTACACTGCTATTTCACTGTCTAAGAATTTAGAGGCTGTCAGATAAAACTTACTAATAAAGCCTCTCCCATCCCTCTCAATCTCTCACTGTCAGACTGTCACTGTCTGGAACCATAAATCTGGGCCTGGGACACACTGATGGATATATGGTTCTTTGATGTTGTGCCTGTGTGAAGAGACATATTTACCACAGTCTATGCCAGCAATCAGGCCTTATTTCAGCACTCACACACTTTACTCTGGTGTCTCTCAGCAACAAAAGCTGCTCAGCTTAGCCAGCCCATCAATAAACCAGGCTATGTGTTGTTAAGGTGACGCAGAAGTGGGTATTAATTAGTAGTAAATCACACAAGTGTTCTGTAGCTGTTATACTACAGTTTTGCATAGGATGTAACGTAAAAGGGGAGCTGGACACAGGTCCATGTAAACAAATATACACTTTAATAAAGATACCAAAACACAATCCAACAGATATACAGTGGTGCTTGAAAGTTTATGAACCCTTGATCTATATTTTTATATGAAATGTAACTTGAAACATGATCTGTTTTTTAAAAAGAAGGTTAATGAAACCTAGTTAAACAAATGAAGCAAAAAATATTATATTTGGTCATATATTTATTGGAAAAAATAAGATCCAGTGATAACTGTTGATCAGTTCTGTGCATTGGCTAAAATAATTCTTAGCCTATTCCTACATTCAGAACAGTTTCAACTCTTCAGAGTCATAAAGAATTTTTAACCCTGATGAGCATCAATAACTTTTTTTTAGTTCCTCAGACACTCAGGCCGAAATGTGTCGAGAGGCTGGGGTGACGAGCTGTCCAAACAGATCAATGGGGTTGTGGTTACGGTGCTGGATCCTTTTATTGTTGTGGTGTTTGTTTGTCATATATGGTAGTAGAATGCTGAAATACTGGACTCCCATGAGAGACACTGTGTTGTGAGATGTGGTGTGTTTTCATGGGGAGCAATGCATTATGGACTGGATAGTGTTTGGAGTGGAGAATGGGTGGGTAATGCAGGCGGAAAAGGGGTGGAGAGAGTTTTGCTTGCTGGGAGCTGGTGTCCGTTTTGGAAAGAGCGCGGGTTAGCAACATGAAAAAGCTAACTGGTATATGCATTCTGCTAGCAGGCGTGGATGTTCATGCATATTGCCGGCTGTTAATAAAGCCTCCACAGCCTTATTACCTGTATGAGTTAATCAGGTATGAGTTAATAATGAGAAAACAGTGGCGGCAGCAGCAGTAGCTTAGCAGCAGCAGCAGTAGCATGGAGGCTACATCAATTACCCGGACCCAAGTTTGGCAAGCTATTGCTGGAGACATGCATACGTTGGACACTTTGCACATTGTGGCAAAGACAAGAGGTGAGGATGGCAGCTTAACAAGGTAAATAACTTGAAAGGAAAACCGTTCTGCAGCCTTTCATGGCAAGAGGAGAGTTTGACTATACTTTGTTTGAGCCACGATACACATCCTCACATCCACAAAATTGATGTTTGCTGCATCCCTGTTCTTTAAGTAAAACTGTCTCTCCCACTTACACCCGAATGTTATTAAATCTTTTCCTTCAATAAATACTTGACAAAATATAGGTTTTTCAAACACCACTGTAGTCAGGCCAGGCAAAAATATTGATAGAAGCAGACAGGGGCTAGGCAAAGACAAATTCCAAAAGGTCCAGAGAAACACAGAGAAAGCAAATCAGTACTAAAGGCTTGGCAGCTTGATAGCTGGACAGAAAAAACATCAACATGAGACTTTAGGGTCTATCTGAGAATCTTTATATTCCATATTTGAGCCCCAGCTATGCAGTATAACCTGGGAGAGGGGTGTGGCTTGGTTGGGAAAACTCAGGTGATGTAGCCTGGTGCTGTATGACAAGGCATTGTAGTGGATATGACAAAGGAATTAAAAAGAGAAAACACTGATCTCCATATAAATGTATAGGATTACCAATTTTATAAGTATTAATATTTTTGCTCCCACTACACAGGAACTACCATATTTCCCCAACAATAGGTCGTCCCACATTATAGGCCTTCCCTTTCTATAAGCTGCAGAAAATGCTCATTTATGTTTTAAAACTCTAAGATAAGCCGCAGTGTTACTGAATTTACAGATCTGAAGGAAAAGCATCTAACTTGACATGCCCCTGGGGACCTTTGCAATTTTATTCCAGATTCCAGATCCGATTTGAAGAAAGGTAAGCGTAATAACATTGACAATTAGTGTTGCTAATTTTATACTGAATAATTTACTTGTAGAAGGATGATTGACATTGTTGTGTGACGAAGCAGTGCAGAGCCATTTTTCAGCATCAAAGAAAGGGTTTTTTCCTCCTTTGGGAATGTCATCTTTGTGCACTAAATCATACCTTTAGCAAATGTGTTTACACATTTTTGGATAGGCCGCCTAAAAAAGGGGGATGGTGGTGGCGTAGTGGTTAGGACTTCAGGTTCAAGTTCCACCACTGAGGTAACCCTTGAGTAAGGTACCACCCCTACTTCAGTGCTCCCTGGGTGCCGTTGGTTGCCCGCTGCTTGGAGTGCATAGTGTGTGAAGGTGTGTTCACAATGACCAATAATCACTTCACACATTCACATTTAAGCAAGCTGCACCCAATGCCAGGTTTGCAGAATCAATGTATAAGCTGCGACCTATCGTTGGGGAAATACAGTACACACTGAAAAGTTGGCAGCAATAAGTTTTACTAACGACACTCTTAAACAGCTACTGAACCTATCCTACCTCCACACACTCAGCTGCAAAAACACATTTGAATACGGGAAAACAGAAGCAAGGCAGTTAGGCATCATTGTGTAACTTTCTATCTGTACCAACACTGGGATTTACTTCACCAACATTGTATTATTGCATACATACAGTGCAGATTATCTACATGTCAGTCAAAATTAATTCAAGTCTTTGTCCCGTTGGCAGTTTAATCATTGTGACAAAGGTGCCTCAAAATTAATCCCACCCTCCAAATAATTTCACTCCTCTTGCGAAATCTGCTGGTGAATTCATTTTGAGCAGACCTAAAGCTGAAAACTGTGAGAACTTGACTGCATTCAGCCACAAGAGCAATAGTAAGCTTATTTACAGATGATCCGATAGCTGAATGCAATTGAATGCATGTGTTGGCAATAGTTACTGTTTATACTAATTGAATTTACTAGGAGTGGTGTGTGAATATAATGCCACTGTATTTTAGACTTTATCTAGGTGCTTTTTCTCATCACTTTACTGGAACACTGAAAAGTTTATATTTTTGCCATAGTTTCAGTAATATTTATACAAATGAAATAATATTATTGGTGCTGATTCAGCACTCTGGACAGCTCTACAACAGTGTTAGAATTGCAAACAATCATTTCTTTTCAGAGTGAATTCAAAGTGTCATACAGACACTACACTGCAAGATGCAAACCACTGGTTAGCCAAAAAACAGAATATCCAGAACACAATTTGTGGGGGGGAAAGTACTTAAAAGAGCTTGTAGTGATGAACAGATGAGACCAAGATTAATCTGTATCACAGTGAAGGTAAGAGGAAAGTGTAGAGATGAATAGGACCTGAACAGGAACCAAGGCATACCACCTCATCTATTAAACATGGTGGTGGGGGTGTTGAGGCTTGAGCATGAAGTGCTCCTACAGGTACTGGCCAGCTTATGAGTTCTCTCCAAGAGTTTTCTTGGTCTTTCAGATCTCATCTTGACCTCCACAGTTCCTCTGAACTGCCATCTGTTAATCACATTTTTCACTGTGGAAACTGCAAGCCTTCTCCTGCATTGTGGGCATCAATAACATTTTCAGAGTCTTACACAGCTGCTTAGAGGAACTCATGGTTGCTGAGTGTCCACAAGTGTGTGCACAAGGTTTAAAGAGTCAGAGTATTTATAAAGCTTTAAAATTGGCACCAGCTGACATTTATAACAGCTGTTGGCATGCAAGGCATGCAACATTCAGGTAGTAATATTGTAGCACTTATATGCACTGTTGTAGCACCTGCACTGTTTTTATGACTAAGAAGATTAAGTTGAACTCCCTGTAACTTACACATCAGTATTGTCATGTCTGAATTTATGCTTGATTGTTCCTGTACCTGGAAGTCGCTTTGGACAAAAGCATCAGCCAAATGAATAAATGTAATAGTAAATGTAAATCAGATGTGATGAGCCGATTAAGGTCTGAAACCTCGTAATAAGAATCTGAGGCTTTGGAAGTTTTAGGGTCCCCAGACTTGCACAGTGCCATTTTTTGTTCAATTTATGGCATAAAAAGTGCATCAATGTTTGCTGAAAATACTGTGTATTTTTTAATGTCCTAGAGAGACTGTGTAAACATCTCTTTAATAGCAAAATCACCAAAATCTGTTTATTATCAAGGGGTGGCCAAACTTTTGCATAAGACTGTATCTTCATTGACGATGTAACTGCTTATCACAGAAGTGAAAACCAAAGAAAAATGGACAGATATATATAGAGAGGGAATTCTGTATAAGTGAAGTAAAAGTGTCAACAGCCGCACTGAAGTGGGGACGATACCTTGATCAGGAAACCTGAGTGGTGCCCAGGCTGGGACTTGAACCTGCAACCTTCTGATCCCAGGGGCAAAGTCCTAACCACTAGGCCCCACAAATAAGCACTGTCTAAAACCCTAATGAGGATGAGTGACAACTGATGATATTTAGTTGTAACAGCACTCTGTCTCTCTCTCTCGCTCTCTCGCTCGCTCTCTCTCTTTCTATTTAAAGACATCTTCCAATGTAAGCAGTTCTCATTTGGTGATTTCAGTTCCTTTGAGTCTTTCTGTTCTGTTAGGATAATTTCACCACAAATTCTATTTACTATTATTTACAGATGCTCAAAATACAACCCAAGCTTTGTTGATGAATTTGCTGAAATGCTGTCATGAACTTCCTATATCATAGCTGGTGATTTTAATGTTAAAATATTAACATTAATGACAGCACTTCTAAAGGACTCACTGGTCCAATGGACACTTTTGATCTATTACAGCATGTAATTGGCCCAACTTACACCCAAGGTCATACACTGGAACTGGTTGTTAATAAGGGTCTCAGTGTTCCTTCAGTGAATGTTCTGGGTTAAGCTCTGTCTGATCATTTCTGTTTTCTTCGATGGTCTCATTATTTTAATTACCCAAGATCCAAAACTATCAAAAAGAGGTACATTAATCACCCAGTGCTTTATTTATGGAAGCAATGTCATCACTATCTATTAAATCAGCAGATTAACAACCATCTCTGTCAGTTTGATTCAAAGGCTCTCAGGATCCTTGACACCAGTAGAGACTAAAAACATCTCTGGTAGGCAAGAAGCACCTTGGAGAAATGGCTTGATAGTTTAGAGAAGGAAGAGTTGAGCGTAAATGGAGAAAAAAAATCTTCAGATTGATTATGACCTTTTTAAAGTCCTTTTATTTATAACTATGAATCCCCCAATGTAGTCCCCCCTTTAGACATTTTTTAACTTAAAATTGAAAATATCAGACCAAGCATTAGCACCACTCAGTCATTCAATAACATGAAATGAAAGTCACCCCTAAAATATAAGGCAATCTTCATGCCTGAATTTAGTGCAAGAAATTGTGCTGCATTTTAAGCCATCCATTGCCTTGACACTCTGCCCACCCATCTGATCTGCCCCAACTGTTGCCAGTTTTAAAAGGAAGTTAAAAACTACCTTATTCTACACAGCCTTAGTCTACACAGTTAATCAGATGCTCAAAGATTTTATAATTGCTTTTATTTTATGTATTTATTTTACATCTTTATTTCTTGTACTTTATTTACTTATGTTAGTTCTATTCTTTATTAATTTCTTGCTTTACATCTTAATTTTTTGCACGTTTATTTCTTATTTCTTTTTTTTCAGTATATTGAATGTATCATCAGATTAACAATCACTGAGAGATCTACGATTTTCTGTAAGTGTAATTTGTTCATTACAAAGATTTTAAATGAATGAGTCTAAAATATGAGGAGAAGAAATTGTACTTTTTATGTAAACAAAACATAAGTCAAAACAAGTCATAAAATAAGCAAAATAAATGAATAACCACAAAATAAATGGAGGTTTATAATGATTAAAATTAGTAAATTGATAATCAATATAAAGATAATAGACATGTTGCAGACATTAATAAGAAGCTTTGGCAACAAGGCAACAGTGAGCTTTTATACTGTATATGATGCATGTGAGTATGTGATGGGGCTGATCAGGAGGCTAGAGCTGGGTGATGAAGTAACATCACTGAAAAGAAAGATTTGAGCTTTAACAATATGGTTGGATGTGGAACAATAATTTTGAATAATATTGCTCATTTGTATCTATGTGCTATAACTGCATTTTAAGATGATTTGATTAATGTTTAATATTTAAATATAATCCATTTGTAGTGTAAGTGTAATCTTATTATAAAGTGTTTCTGTTTTCTTTTAGAATCGCTTAAAGAATATGACTTTTCTCAGAGCATGTGAAGCAGACATGAGATCAAAACAGATCAAGGCTTACTGTAGCTCACTCTACTGAACACACACACACACACACACACACACACACACACACACACACACACACACACACACACACACAGCTGTTTATGGATGAGGTTTTTTGGTTGAGAGGAATCTTTTGGAATATCTCTTAAACCCCACTGAGATAGACCGAATCTTTTTAAAGCCTTCTGGGAAATAGCAGCCTAACCTCAGCTGCCAACTGACAAAGCCAACTTTAGCTTATATAAATGAAATTGATGTGAAATGAGTTATAAATTGGTCTGAGCTTTTGGTCAGATACGCAGATTTAAATCTGTATGTGTCTTACACAGGCCCAGTTTCCCCAAAACAATCCATCATATTCTACACTAGATTTAGACTCTGCTGTTGCCTCAAATAGAGACTTAATCAAAATTCCTCAGGAGTCTAATCTTACAATGTTCTATATAATGCTGTGTTGGCATTACATTTTAAGGTAACATTTAGTTACTAATGATGTTCCCTCATTTGTGTCACAATTAATTTTGATATGGACATGTTTGTTATAAATTAAGCAGATGTTTTTTTTTTTGTGTATATATATATATATATATATATATATAAGAAAAGTGTAAAACATGACAATAATTGAGATGCAAGGTTTTGTTCTGACAGCATGGATAGGTAAGTGATCTCTTGTCAAAGTAACTACCTTGTATTGTGTCTCATTCAAAAATCAGTCTGGTTTAAAACACTCCTTATAACTTCAGTGTGAATAGGCGGGGCTAAACTGTTATTTAGGCTGAATAGGCAGATATTTGTACATTCACAACATGTCTAGACTAAATCTAGTAAACTCTTATTTCAGTATCTGAGGACAACCCGAATTTCCATGAAATGTATCCCTTAAATGCTTAGTCTGTGGTCAGGGCATTTTACCCATTACTGATGATGATGATGAAATAGAACTGTAGTCTGAATGAATAAAAGTGTGTGTGTGTGTGTGTGTGTGGGAGAGAGAGAGAATGTGTGTACATTATGTTCTATGGAGAGTTCCTCTTCAGGAGCAGTATGAGAGGAGATCATGTGTTGAGCAGATCTGTGAGCTTGAGTAAGTAGCCTCCATGCGGAGAAAGGGCTATTATTCATCAACGTGGTATTTATGAGAGGAAGGAAAAGGCCTTTGATAAAGTGACTCTGTTCTGGGCCTCTCAATCACATGTACTCCTGTTCCTGGCCTCCTTATCTCTGCCTGCCTTTTTCGCCAACCTCCTGCCCTGCTCTCACTCGGCCTCACAAGGCAAAGTGAGCGAGGCAAGGAAGGTAAAATCTGCACAAACATTGAGCTTATATTACATTTTAAAGAGCTTGAACCTCATCCTCTCCCAACCCCAGTTACCATTTCAAGACGCAGTGTCCACCTGGGGGAGCTGGAGGGCCACCTAAGGCCTAAATGATTTGTCCCTGTCTGGGGAAAAAATCACTTGATTACATTTACATTTATTCATTTGTCTGACGCTTTTGTCCAAAGCGACTTCCAGGTACAGGAACAATTAAGCATAAATTCAGACATGACAACACTGATGTGTGAGTTACAGGGAGTTCAACACATTCCTCTTAGCTGTAGAAAACAGTTCAGGTGCTACGACAGTGCAGATGATAAGTGCTACAGCAATGCTATCTGTAAGAGAAACACATTCGACAATGTCATTAAGTGCTTATGAGTAAGTCTAAACAGACGGTAGGTGCTACAGCATAAACAACATGGTCTATTCATATATACGAGTGCTATAAGAGTACAGGACATTCTTCTTTGTCATTAAATGTTTCAGCAACGGCTGATGTTAAGTTCTATAAGTGCTTCTTAGCCTATGATAAGGCACATCGCAAGTAGCATATTTAATTATACTGTTGCAAGTACATATTATTGCAAGTAGTATGAACACAAGTAAGTATTAGTGTGAAGCTGAGGGACCTGCAGAATGATACCCTGTGTCAGGGTTAAGTCAGGGTTAAAGTGAACTTTGTTGATGAATTTAGATGATGAGGCAGTTGCGGAGCAGTTGAGTCTTGAGGTGTTTCTTGAAAGTAGAGAGAGTCTCTGCAGTTCTGATGTGTCTGGGCAGCTCGTTCCACCAGTGGGGGAGAATAAAGGAGAATCTGGAGTGATGTTTGACTCCTCGTGGGGGTGGAGGTGATTAGCTTGATTCTGAATTTCAGTGCAGGACATGTCCTGGTATTAAGAAGATGTACTAAAAGGAGTAAACATGTCAGTCCTAAACCTTCTAGAGATATTACTTCTACATACAACTCTATTGTCTTGCTTGTTAGTCCTTTAGCAGGGCCCTTAACTTTTATTCCTCCAAGAACAAGGTCAGTCCTGCATAACAGTTGTATAACAAAGATCATATAGACATCAGTGCAAACATGAACACCCCACCACACAAACAAAAATAACTTTCAATTAACAAAATAATGCAATGTGCTTTGTAATGTGTTATATTTCAAGTGAGTAAATGCTCTTAAGGCATGCTATTCCACTCAACAGCATCTAACATAAATACTTACATTAGACTTCCTATTTAAGATTATAGATTAAGATTAAAATGATAAATAATTAATGTACCATGATGCAGATCTATTAGATCTATGCAGATGTAACATTATCTTAGTAACGTATCTTTAAAGCTTTTTTAATGAAGGCTATTGTTCTATATAAAACTGTTAATACTCCAAGAACCTTTTCAGTGCTTAACTGAGACAGTCTCATTTGTGTGTCTGCTTTCAGTAGGTTTTATTTTCTTTAAATCCATACTTTTAAGCCATCATCAGTTCAGAAGGATCAGTGTACAGGCCTTCTGAGGTGTTAACTTTGTCCCTATCTGCCTCTCATCCTTTATATCCTTCTGAGCATTTTATGGCAAACCTCACAAACCTGTCAGCTCCAGCAGTTAAAGCATACTGTTGCTTTTATCTGTTTTTTCAATGCTTTCAGATAAAAATGTGAAGGGGTTGTAATGCAGGCGCACATCTGCACTGCAGATTGCACACAGAGCATAGGTTCTCTGAAATGGAAGGGCAGCAGTCTGTCAGTTATGTGCATGTGCTTTGTGATCAGATTGCTTTATTTTTCATATTATTGAACAGACTTGCAACAGCATGCATCATGCACCTGCCTGTAGTATCTACACATGAACAACACAAATGGTGTTATTTGTTGCCAACATGTGGACTTTTGACAGGTATCTGTATATATCTGCATGGTTTTGGTTTTCATACTGCTCTGATTAAATTCCTTTATACACTATGGATGCAGATGTTCCCAAATAGGCATTTAAAATATGAGGAAATGTGCAGTTGTTGCCTCAGACATATTCTAATGAATTGTCTATCTCATTCCTAAGCCTTACTCAGTTGCAGCCACAACTAAACTATCCTGTTCCCATGCCTTAACAAGCCTTGGCCACAGCTGTCCTGTTCCCATGCCTTTCTAAGTTGTGCCCTAAACTTCAAGTAATATTTACAGCTTAACTGTACTATTCCAACACCTTACTAAATTGTGGCTTAACTTAACCATCCTGTTACCATGCACTACTAAGTCGTGGCCACACCTGAGTATGATGCTACTTCTTACTAAATTGTGACCACAACTAAACTAGGCTTTTCTGAAACCTCATTTATTTAAAGCCACACATTAGGATCCACTTTCACATGCTTTAGGAAGTAAGAAGCAATGCCACTAGCAGTTCTTCATAAAAACACATCTTGATCATTGGGACCAAAACATATATAGTAAAATATAATACATATAAATAAACATGGGTTAAATTAAGTTTACAACCCTTATCTTGAAAAAATTGATTGTTCTAATGTCTAGCTCCATATCTACACTAGCTAGCTAACATGTTAATGCAGAGTATTTTTAGCTAACATTGATTGACTTGTTATGTATAATGAATTTTGTTGGTTACATTTTAAAGGTCTAATTAAGCTACAACAACGAATGCATCTTATTACAATGTGCAGAACATTTGAGCTAATGAAGAAGGAACCTTATAAAAAATAACTTCAGCATCACCCTATCAGACATATGTACAGTGTCTCACAAAACAACAATTTTTCATCATCTTTAGAAGAGGCTTCCTTCTGGGACAACAGCCATGCCGACCAGTTTGATGCGTGTGCAGTAAAAGGTCTGAGCACTGACAGGCTGAACCCCCCCAGGGTGTCTTCTTATAGCTCAGGCTATCTTTATGTAGAGCAACAATTCTCTTTTTTTTTCAGATCCTCAGAGAGTTCTTTGCCATGAGGTTCCATGTTAAACTTCCAGTGACCAGTATGAGAGAGTGTGAGAGAGATAACACTAAATTTAACACACCTGCTCCCCATTCACACCTGAGACCTTGTAACACTAATGAGTCACATAACACTGGGGAGTGAAAATTGGGCACAATTTGTAGAGGATGACTCACTTTAGTTGCCAGCAGTTTAGACTTCAATGGCTGTTGTAATATTTTGAGGGGACAGCACACAGTTACACAAGCTGTACACTGACTACATTTGCATTGTATCAAAGTGTCATATCTTGAAAAGATAGAATAAAATATATCTTTTGAAATATATGGGGTGTATTAACTTTTGTGAGATATTGTATATGTATGCCATATATGTATAGCAGTGATATTAAGTTTGGAATCTAATCATTTGAATAGGGGCACGTTTTTAAATATACAAAAATCTGTCATCGTTGCCTCGAGTTACTTCGGGTTGCCCCAGTGACAGGAAGTCAGATTAACAAGTCAGGGCGTAACTCAAGACAGGAGTGTAATCTCAGCCCATTTAGATGGAGGTGGGGAGAAACATCAGTGTGGGAACCCTGCTGTCCCTCACCACAGAGGAGGACTCCAAAAGCAGTGAAGAGAAATCGGGGATATTGGACTTGGCACTTCACACTCTGGGAGCTCCAGCAGGGAGGGAGGAGGGTCTGGCCTCAGGCGCATTTAGCCTAGTCAGGGTGAGCGATCATGGGGGAAAGAGGAGCTGGCAGGCTCACTTCCTCTTGGCTTTGTGGAAGAGGCCTAATTAGCGCAGGCTCTCCTCTCCACTTTGTGTCTCCTCTTTCCCCTCTTACATGTTGTCTGCTCTTCTCCTTTTCCTCTCTCCCTTCCTCTGTCCTTTCTCTTTTTGCTTTACTCCACTCTTAGCATTGATATGGAAGAGTTCCAACACAAGGAGGCTGAGGACAGAGAGAAATCAATTCCAGATGAATAATGACAGAGAGAGAGAGAGAAAGGGAGAGAGTGATAGAGACAGAGAGAGAGAAAGAGTCACTAAGACGAAAAACACATTTAGATTATGATCTCAAATATACATCATACCTTCATCCTCATTAGACTGTTTTGACGCAGCAATCAACTTAAGCAGTCTCAGCTGTTAAGAAGACGCTGAGTTGTCTCAGAGGACATAATTATGACTAGTCTGAATAGTCTGTGAATGCTTAGCAGTTAGCCATTGATTGAAAGGGACCTTTCAGCTAGAGCAGGTGCTTATATGCGAGCTCCATCAATCATTCTCTTATCTCTTCTGTGCGATCTGTGTGACGTGTCAGCGTGTCAGTGGGGCTTCTGGCTTCCCTCTGCTTTTAAGGCCATCACCTGGTCTTTATTGGCTCAAATATGTATGAGACCATCACACAGATGACAGTATTCAAAAAGCCTTGGCTTTCTATGACAGAAAATGCTTACCTTCAGCATAGGCCAAGGGTCCATAAACACTGTCAGATGGTGTCCTCTCATGAGTAGTAAGAGCAGCGTTGCCTCAAGTGGGCAGCAGATCAGTGGACACAGTATGGGACAATTTCAAAGACTTCTTTTATGTTCCATTGCACTCTATTGCCTGCATCTGACAGAACATTTTAGTCAGAAACTTTTGTCCCAATTGATTTCCAGTAAAAATCTGAATAATAGAGTAAAAGATGTTGATGTTCTTCTAGAACATCAGTAGTGTATCTATCCATCTGTTTTGTCAATAAACATTTTACAGTGGTTTACTATGGAGAGAGTTTAGTTTCAATATTATCAAATGAAAAAAGACCCTGCAGTGATCAATGAGAATGTTAACAGATGTGTGCTTCTAGTTTTTGGCATTTTAAATCATGCCCCTGCAACCACTTTGGGAGATTTGAATTCAAGTCCATATCTTTGAGTGGAACACCTTGGAGCATCAGTGATGTAAGACTGTGGGATTTGATCTCGCAACCTGAATAGAGGAGAGGTTACGTCGCCTGGCCCAGAAGTGCTTTAGGATAAATAAATACAGCAGCACTGTAATAACACTCCGAGTCAAAGTTGAGCCCCAGCCTCCAGTCTCCCATTAAGATGTTTGAATGATTTTTCATTCAAACTCCCCCAACAGCAACAGGATCAAGCCACTGAGCATTAAAAACCATGCACTGAGTGGATTACTGAGTGGATTCCTGTGGTATCCTTAGATTCTTGCGTACACACACACACACACGCTCATTCACTTTATATAATATAATATCTATTTCTTTTTTTTTTCCTTTGTCATCTGCTTTTGCATTGTATGACTATGTCACTACATCATGCGTTAAAATAATTTGGAATATTGTTATTTTCATTCACAATATAGTTAAGTGTATTCTACCAGTTTATGAATAAATTAATTGCAATATGTAAGTCATTTCTAGTTTGACTGATTTCTAGTGTGAAATGCTTTGCTCTATTGAAACTTATTGAACCAGAGCAGTTGCCTGATGCCTGATGCCTGAGACTGTCCGGTTTTGAGACAGGAAGTAGGCACAAGGATGTGCACATGATTAGTTTATTAACTCAAACTAAACACCGCAACAGAGATACAGGCTGATCAGTCACATATGTGTCATGATAATGGATATAACAAGATAAGATTAAGTAAGACAACACAGAAGCAAACACAAGGGCTTAAATACAGAGCTAAAGGAACGGAGGCCAGTATCACAGGCCTTTCCTGATAGAGACATTGTTTTACAATATATTAGAGAGTAGACTTCAAAAGCATAATTTATAAAAATTCAGTAATGGTGGAGTAGTAAAACTGTGTGTTCTATGATAAAACAAACCACTGTTAATACCTAAAGAAAACTTTTTAAATCCTAGATTTGCTACTCTTTTACCATTGGCAGCATTTCCTATAATAACATATAACTCATGTGACTCATGGAGATTCATGTCACATCATAGATACAGCTATTGGTCAGCGCAGAATGACATTTGATAAATGTGTACCCAAACATTCCACAGCTCAGCAAACTCAGGCCGCAATGGCAGTGAGCTGCATAAAATATTTTATGTTCACAAGAAGGAGAACTTTTATGAAAGAAAAAGAGAAAGGCAAAGAGAGGAGGCATGATGGACAGATAGTTGTGATGAGGCTTGAATGAGAAAAGCAGATAGTGGAGCTGAATGGAGAAAGAGTGCTCACTGTGGATGCTCTCATGAGGCTGCTGTCAGTTGCTCTGCTTTCCGGCTATTCCCTGCAGAGGGATTCTCCACTTAATCAAGATGTACACTTGACATGGAATCAGCACAGCTCACTGGGTTTTGTAGATTTTTTTTATTCAAAGTAATAAAGGGAGGATATAAACATTGTTTAGAGAGAGAAGACAAGGGGAGAAAGATCATAGGTCACATTCAAGGACAGAAGAGCAGCAATATGGGAGTCACCAATGGTTCATTGAGAGACAACGGAGGGGAAGGCAGCAGGGACAGAAAGGGATATCAGTGTAAGGATTTGGCCCAAGGTCTCTTGTTTTCCTCCAGCCTTGTCCCAGTTTCTATCTGTATCTCTGAGTATAATGAGCTGTGGCTTCTCTCTGCCTCTCTTTGTCCCCATTTCTCACATACTAGTCTTTTAAAGTGATGGTAGAGAAGCCAGCCAGGTCTCACCCCCACACAGAGACTCACTCACCCCAGTCTGGTTTCAATATCTGGAAAACGAAGAAGATGTGAAAGAGAAAAAAAACTCTTGCCTTGTAAATCCATTATTGTTCAGGATATATCCCAAATCCAGATTTAATAGTGCTGTTTATTTAGGATATTCTCTCAATCCCCCACTACATAAGCCCATCACTGGACCGAGGGTTTAGCAGCACAAATAAATACGATAATGGAGGCCCTCACAAAGGCGAAAGGCAGCTGCGACACCCAGGCTCAATCTTTTCCAGATGGCACTGAAAGATTGTTATTTACATTCAGCTCTCATAGCAACAGCTACCCCACTTTTACAATGCTGCACACTTACGCTGTTGGTATAGTAGTAGTTTTTTTCTTTTTTAATCTGACAGTCTCTGATTATTTAGGAATGATGATCGTTTCCACTGGTGTGCTGATGTCTTTAAAGTGCACCTACCCATGTTGGAGAAAAATTACCTACACATTGCCTATGATATCTGATCTCCTTATCCAGTCCACATTAAAGGCTGGTCACTTCGATCATTTTCATTAGGCTGGCGCACTGCCTCATCATTCATCCATGCTGTGTGGTTTCGGGCTGATTCATTATGCTCTAGTCATCTTATTGTGGCTACGGATGGTGAGCTTACTTCATTAGGCCTAATTGTTTCTATCTGTCTGTTCTGCTCAGGGTAAACCCTGATGGAGGTGACCTTTTGTAAAGCCACTCTAGAGACTGTCCACTAGAGGGTGACCTGTGCTCAGAAATCTTAACCCATTAACTTGTTGGCATTGATGGATGATGTTCATACGCTAATGCCTGCTGAAAAGCAATATATTGTTTTGCACCATTGAGAAAAAGTAGTTATTTCATAGCAAAGACATAATAATTGTTTGCAATATATACTTGATATCTTTTGACAGCACCATAAGGAAAACGTCTGGTTATTACTTTTTGTTTCCAGTCCAACCAGCTACAAAATGAACCAGCATAGTAGGCTTTGGGTGCTTTCAAAAAGCCTTGTGATTGGTTTTTGATGATGTAGTAGGGAAGAAAACCAGCAAAACTTCAGCTGCACCATCAAAAGATTTAAAAAATGCATGTCTATGTCTAATGGTGTATTTTCAGTATCCTTATTCAATTTTAAATGTTGATATTGTCTCTGCCAGGACTAAACTATTTTTAATGTTTTTATTAAAAAAAAAAGCCTTTTAACATTGTGCCAAAACTCTGATGAACAAACAAATATATATGTTCAAAAGTGACTTAGATAAACATTTGGTTGCATTAAGTTCAAAAAATTTTTTCCTTTTGTTACTTTTCTGGAGATTCAAGGTTTTGTTCTGCTAACCTGACATAGTATAGAAAACAGTTATTGGACTGCTCAAAAATAACACTGTTAGCTATAAAACAAAATGTGTAATGTTTTTAATGTTAATAATATACATGCAACAAGCATGAACATATATTCAGTAGTTGGTGTATTGTTTTGGGTAACATCACTGTTCTCCCCACAGCAGACGTTGGCTGGACACCAGGTCTGGGCAGGTTCATTACACTACACCAGTAACAGGCCCTGAGTAAAGCTACTAGATCTGTACCATGGTAAGAACATCTGGCAGATGTGCTAGAATCAAATATTTAAAATAAAGTAAGAAATAATAAAAGCATATGAATCTGAACTCATGTTCTAATCTAAATTTGAGTCGGTTCTGTTTTAGTAAAATATTAAAACATAAAATCGTGTTTTGTTTAGTGAAAAATAAAAAAAACAAGGTGTGAAAAATCAAAATAAACATAAAAATAATGTTAGCACCATACTCCTTAAGCACATATCAACCAGTTGCGCTACCTCCACCACCACTAATGATCACGTAGTAATCCATCGGAAACATTTATGGTTTGTTTTAAAAACCTGTTAATCTCCGGGCAGCCATATTTAGGATATGAGAAGAGATTCCAGCTGTGACAGGTATGCCTGGGCTTCTTTCTGCTTTATTATTCAGGAGCAGAGCTGCAAAGCAACAGGCTGTAAAAGCAGCCAGCAGATCCTGTCATGTATTGTACACTTTAATTACTTCCCAAATTACATGCAAATGTTCAACAAAATTTGGGTTGTTGGCTACGGAACCTCCTAATTTTCTAAAGCGACTGTGAGACCACAGACATCAAGATGGCACAATATAACAGGACAAGAGAAATTCCATGCCTGCTTTGCAGATGTACAAAAACAGTAATTTGTTACAAAGGAAAGGACCTCACATGTGTGCATAGAAGTGGAATGGGTGGCTTGGTGGGAGAGAAGATATTTTACATGCCCTTTTTGAATGAGCATGTCCATTACAGATCTGCTGTATTTTAGCCTAATCGCTGTCTTCGCTTGTCAACTTGAAAAGAAATGTCTACAGGCTCATTGACTGGGTATTGTTTAAGACATCCTAAACGGTATTATATTTTTATTTTTAACATTGTATATGTGTGTTCAGATACACTGAATCACTCGTTTGGGCTTTGAAGCCACACTTTGTTATGGGTGCACCTTTACACTTTGCACCCATAATATTCTCCTGAAAATTCTAAAACCCTCCCCAGTCTTTGCTTGAGTCTCTGGGTGTGAGATGGCCTGGATTTGCTCCCTGTGCTTACCAGCACCAGGTTTGTGTTTACCATGGAGAATGTACAGAGATTACACTGAAATGAAATGCAAATTGAAATTACAGGGTTTAGTGCAGAGAAAGGGAGGAGGTTCCAGGCCTATGACTGCAGTGTAAAGCGATACCCTTTAGAGATGCTGAAGAGTAGCGTGTTGACAGCAGTAGGACCTAAAGGGGGCACAGATGCATGTACACTTGCAGGAGCACACATACACTTTCCATACACACGCCATACACTCTGTGCAGCACTGTGAAAGCAAATTTGGGAGACGAGTGAGTTTGTAATGACACTCAGTGATGAAATCAGGCCTCAAGCCCAGCAGCTTTATCTGGTTATCATTGCTGTCCTGCTTAGGGGCTACCAGCCCTCCATCTCTCGTTCTCTGTTGTATCATCACTTCTGCCCATATCTTTCTCCACTGTGGGTTTACTTTCTCAATCTCCTGCTCAGCTCTGTATTAGATCAGTTACCTTTGTGTTGCTGACTATGTCCCACAACTTGCTAATGAACTTCATTGTGCATTACTGTGCAAAAATGTCATAATACTATGAAAACTGGGTATGGCTGTAATAAGATTAGAGTTCTTGGAACTCTAAACAATAGAGTTTTTATTAACAGTCTAAAATTGTGTGAATATATGAATGTAATTATAGTGTCATGTATTTATATTTTATTTTTCAGAAAATAATGACAGCTTTACATACCCTAAGAGTGAACACAATACTACATGTACATAGCTGCTGCATTGTAAAGGTGATCTACTGGACCTCAGTTCAGGTATCTCTCTCTCTCTCTCTCTCTCTCTCTCTCTCTCTCTCTCTCTCTCTCTCATTCATCACATTGGTGCACAGGCCGGGCGATGGAGCAGTCATTAGTGGTGTCTAGCATGTGCTGATGCTGGGTAATGATAGCCTGAACCAATAAATGATTTAATCGTCATACATCCACCTACTTGGCCAAAATAAATTCATCCAGTCCAAATGGGAAACTAGTGCCCCACAATCTGTACAGCCAGGAATCGATGACCTCTGTGAGTAAAATGTCCTCATAGGGATTGGAGTGTGTCTGAGGTGCAAGTGTGTTCCTTACAATCTGATAATAATAAAAAGTTATGTGTAAAGAATTGTGAAAAGTGACAAAATGCCTCATTTAAACAACTGCCTGAGTGCAAGTTTTTCCTACTATTTTCTGTTCTGTCTCTCTTTTTTCTTGCTTTAAGGTCATCAGTGGAAAATGAAGGTGGCAGGGGAAAACTGCAGAGAATCTGTGGAAAATGAAAGCGGTAATTGCATTAAGAATGAAGTTAACCCTAACCCTAAATTTAATGAGGGATGCTGGCATGCAGTTCCAAAAGTTAATGACCAGTTTTTGTTCATTCAAATGAAATTAACCAAATGAATCATGTCAGCCTGTCTAGTGCTTGCTCCTTTGTGGTCAAATTAGAAGAGCTCTTGTTTTCACAGTATCAGTTCAATGATAAACCACAAAATTTGAATTGCTTCCATTACCCCAGAAATGGCATACAGCAATGGCTTTGGATAAAAATAGAATATAGTTTTACAAATACCTTTACTTTCAAAAGTACTTTCATATGTACATTCCAAAACTACACAGCTGTCATAGTTAATGTGGTGATGAACTTTTTCTTCAGTACTTTTTTACCTCTCTCTACACCTGCAGGTCCTACATCATCAATGGTATTACTTTTTTGTCTTGCAAGTGTGTGTGAATCGGATAGAGAATGTGTTTAAATCCCTCCAGGCCTGCTTTGAAATTATACTAAATGATAAGTGGCTTGACGTCTCTCTGGTCATAGCCCCCAACCACCACCTTTAACCTTCCTCATTACCAGCTTTATGATGGAGGGAGAGTGAAGACAGGGGAGGAGAGTGAGAGAACTGAATACACTCCTCCCGCCCATACTCCTTCCCTCCTGTTCTGTCAGCGCTATAACAGAAAAAGAGACAAGGTGCTGAAACACATGCCTCCTGAGGGAACACCCCCCTCAGCTCACCATATATGCACACACACGGCTGTCTGCTTCCCTGCCTGTTTGCAACACAGACTCTCTCTCTCTCTCTCTCTCTCTCTCTCTCTCTGTCTCTCTCACATACACACACACACACACCAGCATGCATGTACACATCTGCTGC
This sequence comes from Lepidarchus adonis, assembly GCA_037576955.1. Taxonomy (NCBI): domain Eukaryota; kingdom Metazoa; phylum Chordata; class Actinopteri; order Characiformes; family Lepidarchidae; genus Lepidarchus; species Lepidarchus adonis. The sequence goes on from JBBIGC010000002.1 coordinate 11,896,075, forward strand.
TGTCAGATTGAAAGCCTTTGGCAGAGTAGAGGGCTTTGTGAAGTACCTACCTATTCATGCTTCACCCACAAATGCATTGTTTCATGGCAACTGTTATATGGTTGGACACACTCAGTCCATTTTATTTACAGTGTTATTTGTT
>JBBIGC010000002.1:11896316-11909412 GCA_037576955.1 Lepidarchus adonis
CTGATTTTTAAATAATTTATTTGCAAATTATGGTGGAAAATAAGTATTTGGTCACCTACAAACAAGCAAGATTTTTGGATCTCACAAACCTGTAACTTCTTCTTTAAGAAGCTCTTCTATCCTTTACTCGTCACCTGTATTAATGGCACCTGTTTGAACTCGTTATCAGTATAAAAGACACCTGTCCACAACCTTAAACAGTCACTGCTAAATCTATATACAAGACCACTGATAATCTCCATGCAAGATCTCACCTCGTGGGGTCAAAATAATCACAAGAATGGTGAGCAAAAATCCCAGAACCACATGGGGGGACCTAGTGAATGACTAGAGAGCTACTGCAGAGAGCTGGGACCAAAGTAACAAAGGCTACCATCAGTAACACACTACGCCGCCAGGGACTCAAATCCTGCAGTGCCAGACATGTCCCCCTGCTTAAGCCAGTACATGTCCAGGCCCATCTCGAGAGCATTTGGATGATCCAGAAGAGGATTGGGAGAATGACATATGGTCAGATGACTTGTCGTGTTTGGAGGAGAAAGAAAGCTGAGTTGCATCCAAAGAACACCATACCTACTGTGAAGAATGGGGATGGAAACATCATGCTTTGGGGTTGTTTTTCTGTGAAAGGACCAGGACGACTGATCTGTGTAAATGAAAGAATTAATGGAGCCATCTATCGTGAGATTTTGAGTGAAAACCATCAGCAAGGGCATTGAAGATGAAACGTCATCGCCCGGGTAGCAAAGGAGTGGCTTCGTAAGAAGTGGCCTAGCCAGTCTCCAGATCTCAACCCCATAGAAAATCTTTGGAGGGAGTTGAAATTCCATGTTGCCCAGCAACAGCCCCCAAATATTACTGCTTTAGAGGAGATCTGCATGGAGGAATGGGCCAAAATACCAGCAACAGTGTGTGAAAACCTTGTGCAGACTTACAGAAAACGTTTGACCTCTGTCATTGCCAACGAAAGGTATACAAATTTTGTTGAACCACCCTTTGCTTTATTGACAGCCTTCAGCTGTGGAATACACCTCTATCAACTTTACAGACTGAGCAATATTTGCCCACACTGCTTTACAGAACTGCTGAAGTTTGATCAAATTGGTCAACTTTCTGGCAGAGGGTAGCAGGTTTTCCTCAAGAATTTAATGGTATTTTGCCGCATCTGTTTTTCTCTCTGCCCTCATGAGAGACCCAGACCCTGTGGCTGAGAAACACCCTCACAGCATGATGCTGCCACCGCCATGCTTTACTGTAGTTATGATCTGTTGTGAATGGTGAGCTGCACTGGATTTCCACTTGGTGTACAGTTTGGTTTTGAGGCCAAATATTTTGATTTTACCACCACTGACCACCTTTTTTCACCTGGAATCAGAATCCTCAAGTTCAAGGCTGGATTTTACCTTGCAACCCTGCTGAACAAGCCACAATTGTGGATCACTTATGAATTGTTGTCACATGCACACAATGACCACTCATTGACATAAAATCCTCTTGGTAACCTCCCTTACCAGTTACCTCCTTGCTCTTCCATCCAGTTTGGAGGGATGGCGTAGTCAGTTGTTTGCTGTCAGTTGCACTACTAAGCAAAGGAATGTTCCAGGATCAGTTGTTTTTATGTTTCACTGGTTACAGTTCTTCACATGTGAAAGCCAGTAACCATGGTCTGCAATAGAAATGATGATTACTTACACTTGATTAACATTGCTTAGGAGGTGATCCTTTAATCAATCAATCTATCAAAATATTAGCTCCTTTTGATGGCAGCCACACATCTCAGAGGAGTTTGGACCATGCAAATAAAAAAGGATGGAAAATTAGGTGGCATAGAAAAAAGTGCTGAAAGGTATACAGCATGTACCCCATCAAGACAAAGTCTTTTTCCCTGAATGCCTTGCATATTTCTGCAAGACAATGTTACACCCCATGCTTCATCTGTTTTAACAGCATGGTTGTGTAGTAGAGGAGTCTGGGTGATGACCCTTCAAGGACATGACAACATTCCTTCCCCAGTAGTTCAGCAACTGGTCTCCTCAGTTCCCACATGTTTACAGACTGTTGTTATAAAAGAGGATGCTGCACAGTGGTAAACATGGCCCTGTTCCAACTTCTATCTATCGTCTATCTATCATCTATCATCTGTCCGCCCGCATGCCCGCCTGCCCGCCTTTCTGTCTGTCCATGCGTCTTTCGGAATGCCTAGATTTTCTAGCATTTTATTTTAACCCTTAAGTTTATATTCACTATGAATAATTTGTAATTCACTAAACTGACATTTTCTTCTACTGCAAGTGTATTTTTTGTAATTTTTGCCAAAGCTATGTGGAGCTTGTCCAACTTTACAACAGTTGGTCTGAGAGAATACATTAATGGGTGGACCATAGAACAGTCATTTCTGCTGGGCTTTGTAGTGAGGGCAGCGTTATAGGTTTAATTCCATTATAGCCCACCCATAGCCAAGAGCCTGTGTGTGCTCATTTGAGGTTCTGGCTCTGGGCTTCAGGCTTGCCATACATGACATAACCATAATGAAAACCAGACTCTCCTTTGAGAAGCAAACATTGCTTTACACAAAATACTTTTCTCCAAGTGTTTATTTTCCTTAACAGAGTTTCACACTAAAAAGCAACCAAAAAAGTTGAAATCTGTGGAAATTCTCAGATTATAAATGGAATTATCCATCCATCTAAGTAGTCGATCCATCCGTCTTCCCATCCATTCATCCATCCATCCACTTGGGTGGCAGGCGCCCCGTGGGCTCGCCGGGCCGTGGTGTCAGAGGGGAAGGCCTGTCTGTCAGTGTCAGGATGGAGGCGGATCAGGGAGTCGTTGATGCAGACTGAGGCCCAGTTTCAGCCCCAGCACACCCTGGGCCCCCTGCCTGCCTCTATTATCACAGGTGGACTGTCGGTCACCACCAACCAGTCCATTCTCTCTGCAGCACAGGAGGGGCGGTCAATAGGCCCTGATCTCAATACACTCTAGCAAGGGATAAGAGTGAGACCTTGTAGGTGCTTTCAGATGAGATGAGAGAACCACGAGGGTGGCCATGCACGGAAATCTGTGGCGAGGAGATGAACAATTAGTGACCATGGTGAGTGATGAAAGACTTTCACTCAGAGTTTCAGTTTGCTCCATAACGTTTGAGTGAGTGTAGAGGTGAACGTTTGATCAAAGACATAGTACAACATAGCCCCCATCATCTAACTTTTCATGATTCTAAGATATTATGGGCATAAGCATTCATGCATAAATGCAGACTGGCATTAAAATAGTTGGTGGGCGAACCTAATTCTTATAGAACAGACACATACATGCATACACACACTCACACAAATGTGAACAAACATCACATGTAAACAAACTCAGATATTTTTCTTTAAGTCTATCACAGCCAGATGACATGCAGGTTTCTCTACTGTATGTAGACCACTGCCCACCCAAATAATTTTAGACTGCACAAGAACAAGAACAGACTCTTCCAGGCACCATGGGCTGTAATAGCAGGTTAAAGACATAAGCATGAGGAGTACAAGGAGAGACTAGAATAAAACCACTTTTCCTGGACAGGGAATGAAAAGAACACATGATGGAAAGAAATCATTTAATAAAAAAATGAATAAATAAATAAATAAATCCATCTTGATGGAGGTGTAAAGTGAAGAACCTCTACTGGGTGGCCAGGAAACAAGGCCCAGAGGCTGTGGTACTGGGGGAGGGGGAGAGAGTTACTACACAACACACTGGCAGGCCCACTGGTATATTTACACACAAATGTTAGAGAACCTTTGCTGACTACCATGAGAGATGATTCTGAATATGGAATGATATTTGTGCAAATACAACCAGATGCATAGGTGGGAGAAATCAGCAGCAGATGTGGGTGAAGCAGGGTCTGAACTCTGCAGCCCTTGAAACATGTGTAAGACAATCCAGGCCGGTGGATAATCCAATATGGCTGAGTGAACAGTGGACCGTGAAGCAGCAGAGGAAAGCCAAGTCCAAGCACAGAACTTTTCATTCAAAATTCATTGTGCCATTGAATCATCATTGTACATATTATATAAATCCATTTAGAATTTGATGTCTGGAAAAAAAACTCACAGAAGCTGAGAAGCATGTTTCCCCACTCACCTTTCAATTCAGTTATATTCATATTATATCATTATATTAATTATTTTGGAAACTGTGGATATAACATGCTCAATTGTTTTGCAAGTGGAATGCTTCACCCTCTTACTTGATACAAGACTCCAGCTGCTCACCAGTCTGGGGTCATCAACGCCTTCTCTTTTATTTCAGTAACACACAGATCTGGACTGCTGGCCAGACAAGCAAGCTGTTGTTGTGAGTTCAGATACTTGCTGAAATAACAATGGACTTCCGAAGAAAATATCTTGCCTTAATGGCAGTCTCTCTAAAATCCCAATATACCTCTTGATCAATGGGACTTTCTCACATAGAGTGCCCTCCATAATTAGTGGTACCCCTGGTTAAGATGTGTTAAAAGCCTTAAAATATATTCAATTTTTATTGCAAAGCTCACTGTTAAAGAATTGAATCAAATGGAAGCATCTTGGGGTAACAAAGTCAACAATTTGTTTGGGAGGCATGCACAGAAAAAAACGTTTCTCACTCACAGTCATAAACGCAAATGTTTAGTTTGCGGCAGTACTTGGGCTTCACCTGGGACTGTGTGCTTTGGTCAGATGAAACTTTTTGGCAACAAACACTCTAAGTGAGTCTGGCAGAACAGCATGCAGAAAAGCACCTCATGCCCACTGTGAAGTATGGGGGAGGATCGGTGATGCTGTGGGCCTGTTTCTCTTCCAGACGCCCTGGGAACCTTGTTAGGGTGCATGGCATCATGAATGCTTTGAAATACCAGGACATTTTAAATAATAATAAATAACCCTTATAGTCCCACAAGTGAGAAATTTTATTCTCTGCATTTAACCCATCACACATGGAGCAGTGGGCTGCCGTCAACAGAGGCACCCGGGGAGCAGTGAAGGCGGACGGTACCTTGCTCAAGGGTACCTCAGTGGTGTCTGGGCTGGGACTTGAACCAGCGACCTTTAGATCCCAGGGGCAATGTCCTAACCACTAGGCCACCACTGCCCACCAGTCATCACTGGGTCTCTCAGCAAGATAATGACCCAAAACATGTGGCCAAATCTACACAGAAATGGTTCACTGAATCAAGCTCCTCCCATGGCCCCTCCTCTTAGTCCCCAGACCTCAACCCCATTGAAAACCTGTGGAGTGAGATGAAGAGGAGAGTGCAGAGGAGAGGACCCAGGTCGCTGGATGATTTAGAGAGATTGTACAAAGAGGAAAGGTCGAGGATCTCTCTTTCTGTATTCTCCCATCTTGTGAAATGTTGTACAAAGTTTTAATATCAGGGGTGCTAATAATTGTGGCACACATGATTTGATGTAAAATAATTATTTTTTAATGTGGGATTTTTTCCCCACTGAATAAATGCACTTGAAGTAATGGTTGGATTTTCCTCTTTTTTCCATTGTGATACTATATTATTTGGAAGACAAATGAATTTATTAGAAGCTAAAGAACACATCTTAACCAGGGGTGCCAATAATTATGGAGGTCATTATATGCAGGTCATAGTCCAACTGAGAAAAGTTCAGAACCTGAGGAGTTTGTGGCATTTCTGCATTGAACTGATACATTTTCTTTTGTATTTTCTTATGTTTCATTCCTCTTAATGCGTTGTAACAAATTTTGACATAAGCCAGATCCATTTGGCTGGCCAAAGTGCTGTACAACATATAAAATATAAATACAGATACAAATAGAATCAGGTATAAAAAGGTATATAAACATAAAACACACAAACAAAGGACAAAAAACATTTTCAAAAAAAGGGGAAAAAAAGAAATGAATGACTCTCAGTTTTCCTCACACACAGGATTAAAAACTAGAGAATAAAAAAAAATTTAAGCCTGTCTTAAAAACAGCAAGTGATGGAGCTAGCCTCACGTACAGAGGCAGGCGGTTCCAGAGTACTGGTGCAGCAACCGCAAATGCTCTCTCTCCTCTTAGTTTGCGATTTACTTTTGGAATTGACAGGAGCATCTGCTGATCTCAGTGACCTAGATGGAACATGCAGGTGAAACAATTCTACCAAGTAGAGTGGGGCACTGCCACTAAAATACTTAAAAACAAATAAGAGAATTTTAAAATGGATTAGATACTGGTAGCCAATGAAGTGAGGCTGTGTGATGTGTGAAACAGGTGTGATGTGCTCATGCCTGCTAGTACCAGTTAAAAAACGTGCAGTGGCATCCTGCACCCGCTGTAACCATGTAACCATGCAACTGTGCAATCTGACTAATGCCAAAAAGAAGAGAGTTACAATAGTCTAAATGTGAAGTCACAAATGCATGAGTTATAGTTTGGACATTTCTTCTTCTTAGGAAATGTTGGTGTGGTTGGTGTGTGTGTGTGTGGGGGGGGCATGCATGATTGTGTCAGTGTGAGAACTGGTTTGGTGTGAGAGAGATGAAGGGAAACATTGGGACTCTTTCATCTGCACACACTGTTGTAAGCCATTCCATCCATTTCAATGGTCCAAATATTCCCAGAAAAACTCCCATAACTCTGAAATGATTTAAAAATATCACTTAGAAAAGTAATATGGGCCTGATGTTCTTCTGATTTTCATGTCTCTGCATTGAAAACTGTAGGAGGAGATGTAAACTGAAAAAGTGGTGAGAATAAGTTTAAGTAATAATAAGGAAAACAGTAATTTGGCTTTTGACAATGTTGGTCTTGCTAATAGAAACTAAGTGTAAGCTTCTGGAGGATGTGGAAATAAGCATAGGTGTGTTATGAATATAACAGGTGTACGAATGAATACAGAATTTTAATTACAATCCACAGGTACAAGGAAACTAACATTAAAGAGTATAACCTAGAGACAAACACCTACAGATTTACAATAACTGACACAAAGACTGACACAAGGGGGTCTAAGCTGTGATATCTGCCAGAGGAGGTGTTGATTGAGTATTGATTATGCAGGGTGCCCAAACTTATAAAGAAAAACAGGTTGAGAAGAATGAGAAAGAGCAGAAGGAAGTGAAAAAGGTGAAGACAGAAATAGAGATAAAGGAAGAAGAGAAGGAACAGTAGCTTGAGGAAAAAGGGATGGGGAGAGTGGCTGTGGTGGAGGAGGTCAGAGATGAGGAGGAGGAGAAGGAGCAGAGGGTGGTGAAGGAGGAGGTGTAGGAGGCTCGGCTCCTTCTTCTCCTCCTCATCTCTGACCTTGTGGGCTCATGTTGAAAATATTAGACTAATTTTATTATTTCAATATTTTATTGTGCCAAGAGGAAAGTTTTTAGTGACCACTTTAATGCTTTAAAGCTAAATCTTGCACATGCTAGTGAACATTTGCAGTGACTTGTGGTGGCAGACGTTGGTAAATAGGGCAAATATTTCCTTTCCCTTACATTGGAATTAAGAATGAACATACTTTTCAGAAGCCTGACATTTGTGTTTAAAATATCCTTTTTTATTGGTTTTATGTGATATTCTAATTTTATGAGACAGTGAGTTTTGTGTTTTATTACTTGAAAGCTATAATTATCGAAAGTCCAAGAAATCTAATGAATCTATATAATATATATATCACTTTCTGAAAGGAATGTAAAGAAACATTAAACTTTTTCCACGATATTCTATTTTTTTAGATGTACTTGTAATGTGATCACAAGAAGGAAAGAGACTTAAGGTCGATGGGTTTTTTGGTAGCCATTTTGTTGTTTATTTTGTATCTGTAAGTAACATTTTTTTACCTTTCAAAGGTGTAGCTAAATCGCTCTCTTCTGCTGCAGATCCGCTGCGCTGCTGGTGTTTCTGAAGGAAAGTTTTGGAACTGATCAGGAGAGGTTGTGACGTAATGCGTTTAGGATGATACGGTGTGGGCTTTACGGAACACCGTACATGTTGCGTTTGAAATCAAAATGGCGCTCTCCATAAGGAGAAATGTAAAGTGTCTTTTGCGATTCATTTATAAAAAGACTCCTCATAAAAGGTTATTCTGTGGCCACAAGTTGCCCGAAAAGAAGGTAGGAATTATCTTAAACCTAGCAGTGTTTCTTTTGTGGTTGTCATTTGATTGAAAGGCGCCAAGGAGGAGTGTGGGTTCATTCAGACTGCCTGACTGTAATGGTGGACATTTATTCTATCCTGTTTGAGGCATGTGTTTATTTCCTCCCCTTAAAAAGCAACAAAAAACATGATCATATTTAAGGCTGCAACTAACGATTATTTTAATAACCGATTAATCTTTGGATTATGTCTTTTGATTAATCTATGAATCGGAATAAAAAACAAACAAACAAGAAAAAAGCATTCATTTCTAACCCTTTATTCAAAAACAGAACAAAAATCTTTGGAAAGTGCACAAACATGTTGCTCCTTGAGCTTTCATAATAATATAGTTCAATTATACTCCACATTTAAACATAGCTTAAGATGAAAACAAATTTTTTTTTCCATAATAACCTATATGGGACAAAGCACAGAATAAACACTGCAAAAAATGCTTTTCTAATTTTTCTAGTTTTGTCCTGTTTTTAGCCCAAATATATAAAAAAATAAATAAATCTTAAATCAAGATACATTGACTAGACACGTGAAATAGCTTAAGAAAGTATGTCTTAAAATTAAGTCATGGTTTAAAACAAGCAAAATTATCTGCCAATGGGGTAAGAATTTTTAAAAAAAGAGATATAATCTCAATCAGACGTTTTTCTGTCTAGTAATCTTGATTTAAGATGTTTTAGATATTTGGAAACAAGACAAAATTACTGAGTATGAAATACTTTTTCCATAAAAATGGATCTTTAGTCTTGCAATGCAAAGTAACTATACTCCCCTGCTTTACTACATTACGTTCCTCACTTCAGGGGGCAGCCATAGCCCAATGGTTAGAGAAGTGGGTTTGTGACCGAAGGGTCCCAGGGTCGATTCTCATCAACGGGCAGCAGGCTGAAGTGCCCTTGAGCAAGGCACCTAACCCCCAACTGCTCACCATGTACGTCGCTCTGGATAAGTCTGCCAAATGCTGTAAATGTAAATGTTCAAAACGGAACAGAAGTAGGGTTCTGTAGTGACTTACCCTGCTGTTCCCTTACCCTCATCATATTTTACAGTTAACACACTTTTTTGTTTATTTAGTGTGAAATGCTCCCACACCTTGGGTCTCACTGATTTCTTGCTCATTTTGTTTTTAAATGTTTGCTCCGACCTGTCTCTGTGAAGCGCTAGCATCAGTGCGAGCGAGAGAGAGACAGAGTGTGTTCACTCTGCTCCGCTCTCAACTAAAGTTTTTCATTTTTGTGATAATCAAATGTTTCCGCGTCACGCGACACAAATTTGTTGAAATTCATTGCCAACTCTTTTAGTAATTGCTTTTAATCTATTTAATCGATTCGTTGTTGTAGTCCTAATCATATTTAGTCAATTCTTATAGCCTCTTTTTTATTCAGATTTACTGATGGCTTTTGACTCATTAAATCTGGCTTCTGTTTATGCATCAGGCATGTTCCAGATCTATGTACTGCCTGTAAGGTGCTCTGATCACTAACTTTTTACTGTTCCCTGCTCAAGAAAACTTAAGTTTAAAACATAACTGTATTGTTTCTGTTTAGATAACTGAAAGCAAGCTTTTGTTTTTCACTGTACAATGTCTGGTTTTTAAATTTTACTTGCCTTTTATTCCCTTTCCTGCATATATACATTTTGGTGCACATTGTTTTAAATGTGCTGTAAATATGACTTTGTTACTAAATAACAAACAGAGCCTGCAAATCTTTTTAGTGAATGGTGACCTCTAAATTAAATAATATGTGTTAATCAATGAAAAAAATGTTTCTGTTTGTCATGGTATGTTACATCCAGTGGTAAGTCTGGTCACCTGTAGTTGCTAAATATATTAAATAATGTTAAAGAATGTGAAGGACAGAAAAATGCTAAGTTTGCAAGCAAACAGGATGATTTTACAAAGGGAGTGAGCAAATGCAAACTGTATACAGATGGATTAACAGAAAACAAATATATAGTCTTTTGGTGTAATAACTGTACATGTCCTTATAAACTTGAACAGTCACACGCTTAACCCATTTTATTTCAGCTGAATCACACAGCAATTCCCAGTTCCCATTTTAAAGCACAAAAGTCTTTGTCTGATGCATTTTTATTAGTATCCAAGCTTACATATTATATTTATTATACTCTATTAATCCTGAGGGGATATTATTCTCTGCATTTTACACATCCAAGGCTGTGAGCAGAGCACACACGCCTGGAGCAGTGGGCTGTCAAACCCACCCCATTTTATGTTGCATTCTGATACTTTGGTTATTCATCTGTCCTGCCTGCTCTTTCTCAGTGTGACCTCTTTACCTTCACACCTCCCTGTGCTGATAAAAAAAAACCTAATTATTAACAGAGAGGAATTAAATGACTGTCATCAGCAGAACTTGTGCTGTCAGCAGAGCATATGTTGTCAGCAGAGCATGGTAACATTATGCCTAATTTCTCTGTCTCCCAAAACTCCATGCACTGGTTGGGTATGTTAATAGACTGTTAATTAACCCTGTAACTCCCTAGATACTTGTAGCTATCGTAACTGTGACAAACAATAACCCTTAATTGCTGGCCCGTGAGTACGTTACAGAGCGTTTAAAGTCCACCTCTGCTGCTCAGTCCTGACCCTTTGTGTGATTGACGAGCTGAGTGAACTGATGGCTGCCTCATGCTTGGCGCGATGGAATGTGCACTGACCGCCAGCCCGTCTGTGTTTTGTTAGCTAAAGGCAGCATGTCACCAGGGACGGTGGAGAGGCGTGTGCCGTGACGGCAGGAGTGAAGGCTAAACGGATCTAGTGGCAAGTAATACTGAAACCTCCAAACCATCTCAGCACCCCTTCATTACCAGCAGCAGCATTAGGAATGAGGTGTTGGTTTTCATTTGTTTTAATTTTCTCCAAATGTGAGCAACACAAACCTGAACATTCACAATGCCCTGAAGTGTGATGTGTTTCAAAACATTTAGTGTAATCTTTGCTGGGAAAATTTATGAAAAGGCATTTTGTCCATTTTAGGATCACACACTGAGGTGTGTGATGTGCTCTTTGTGTGAAAACTGTAATAAAATATTCACTGTTAACAGATGTTTATTAGGTATGCAAAGCATTGCAGCATAATGTTCTTGTGAAGATGTTAATTGTTTTTAAGTCAATAATGGCAATAAATGAAATCTTGATTTGTTCTGAGAGTCTAATAAGAAAACTTCTGTTCTAAAAACTTAGCTTAGTGATTGCTTTTTTGAATGGAAAACTGGGGAACTGCAGGTATTTATAGAGTTGTTATTGTAATGCTCAAATGTATGAACATTCTCTGTAATGAAGCTGTTGGTGCAAAAATGTATTGTTTGTATCAGTTAAAAAGAGGAACTTTCTGATTCAAGGGAATTCTGATTCATCAACAGAATCTCATGAATGTGTGTTTTCTCTGTAGTTAAAACAAATATGTGCATCATCTTACAAAAGTGAGTACACCCCTCACATTTTTGTAAATATTTTATTAGACCTTTATTAGGACAGCACTGAAGAAATGACACAGCAATGCAATGTAAAGTAGTCAGTGTACAGCTTGTATAACAGTGTAAATGTCCCCTCAAAATAATTCAACACATGTCTAAACCGCTAAGAGCAAAAGTGAGTACACCCCTAAGTAAAATTGTACAAACTGTGCCCTGATTAACCATATTCCTTCACCAGTGTCATGTAACTCATTAGTATTACAAGTTTTCAGGTGTGAATGGGGAGCAGGTGTGTTAAATTTGGTGTTATTACTCTCACACTCTCTTATATTGATCACTGAAAGTACAACATGGCAAAGAACTGTCTGAGGAGCTGAAAAAAAAGAACTGAAAAGACCATACAGTAGTTTAACAGGACAGGTTCCACTCAGAACAAGCCATGATCATAGAAGTTGACTGCATTTTGCTGTACACATGCAGACTAAGGACATGGATTACTAGAACTATGTCCTGTGAACTTATTTACAAGCTGCACACTGATTACTTTACGTTGTTTCAAAGTGTCGTATCTTCAGTGTTGTCCCATGAAAGAATATAACAAAATGTACTCACTTTTGTGAGATACTGCATACATATATATATGTTTATATGTGATATAGAATAAAATATTTGTTGATTTCTTATATAATTCATATTTCCAGCACAACCACTAAAAACTAGTCTTGTGTTTTATTGGATTGCAGAAACACACCATCTGTGCAAGGGCTTTAAATGCAACAGAGAGGAGGAGTCACTTAGTTTTTGTACGAAGCGAATACTAGACCATTCACCTTGGCCTTGTATTGTGTGGAGGTGGGTCTCAGCAGGCTTAGCCCACTGACTGTGTGATAAAACATGATGTTCCCTATCTGGCCCTTAATCCCATGTGGTCTTAATGGCTGATATCACTCATCCCTACCTTGTGCCTTCACAAAGAGGAAGTGGCTCTTAATTCTCCATGAGTTCAAATGTGCTCACTCTCGTGTCGGCTAAAGCCATTAACCCAACTCCAAGCACCACACAGGAGAGGTAACAAGAGGAAGCTACATGTACAACCGCCAGCTCTTATTATATTAATTCATTACACAGTTTTTTTGTAGATGTCAGTGTAACACTTGAATTCACACTAGTCCAGTGTTATTAGGTTCATCACACTGAAGAACAAATGAAGAACTTGAAAACATCCCCAGACTTTTCAGAAGGCTCATTATATTTGTGATAATTTGGTCTTAGTGTTTTGGCTCTGAGCTCTTGGTTGTGTGTTGTGTCCATGTAGGCTCACATACTCAGATCTAATGTTTTTAATTAACTCAGAGTACAATTTCTGCTATCACACTATTTGGGCCAGACACAACTCAACAGTTACAGCTTGTGCTGGAGGAAATTAGAAGAAGCAGGAGTGTGCACAGTGGAAGAGAGAGAGAGAGAGAGAGAGAGAGAGAGAGAGAGAGAGAGAGAGAGAGAGAGAGAGAGAGAGAGAGAG
>JBBIGC010000002.1:11937575-11957157 GCA_037576955.1 Lepidarchus adonis
CACACACACACACACACACACACACACACACACACACACACACACACACACACACACACACACACACACACAAATCGTGAGATGGACACTGCGACTGAGACACACTAGACAGGGGCACATCTAACATGCAGCTCTTCTGAGTGACAAGACCTCACTGTCTGGCATCATGCGCCATCACTGCCCCAGAAGAAGCTGGCTCATTCCTGGCTACTACTGCCTTGTTGTTATCCTGTCCGCTGAAGGGCCGCTGGACCTGATCTCCTCTGAGGTGTTACGTTGAATTGAGTCTGTAGCTACATCATATTTTTTCAGGCGCCGACCTGCTCCTTTAAAACTTTTGTAGCAGGACACAGTGTCACTGAGTCCTTCACATTTTATCACCAAATCAGCGTTTCACTTTCATACTACAGCGCAAATCTAGAGAAATGTGTCAAAATGATCAAATGGCGTATTTATAAATATGATGATTTATTCTTTAATGTATCGTAGTACATTTTGTGAGATAATAAATGACAAAACCATAGAAAATACAAAAGAAATGTGCACGTAAAAAAATGGGTACTTTTAAATATTAATAACTGTACAAAAACGTGGCCAGTCAGAGCACGTGACCGGCTACTCACGTATGGTCAGTCTTAATTAAAACTCGCCTACATCCGGGTAGTCAGGGCCCGCGTTTACAACCTATATGTGATTTTTATTTTCTTTCTCTTTTCCTTTTTTTAAAATTAACGTTTAACAATCAAGATAAGAGCCCTGTCACAAATACCAAACTTTTTAATCGGTGATAGTTCATTCAGTTTACAGGATGATGCGAGGACAGAATGAGAACCTTGATGCTGGTAACTCAATAAAAAGAAAAGAGTGAAGTTTTCGCTCAGCGCACGCGCTCACTGAGCTCTGAACTAAAGTGTAATTACAGCTTCCGGGTGTGGGGGTCACCGTGTTGCTGTAATGAGCGGTAATGAAGTGTGTCCGTTCAGCCCTCCCTGTCCTCCCCGCAGTCAGCCCGCGCTCCTCATGCCCTCCCCAAGCAGGAGAGACCGGGAAAGGCAGCAGTATTTTCCTCATTATAAACGGGGAGATTTACGGCGTTTAAATGAAAAGAAAGGCTTTGAAGTGTAAAGTGCGGAGCCGCTTCACTTTTCTTCAGCCTCTTTTCACTGTCCACGACCAATTCACTCCCAAAGAGTGGAAACAGCTTCGAAATCTGCCACACACCCCGATTTTTATTCTCCTCTTTTCGCCCATATTTTGGCCCTTTCTGCGTGTTGAGGTGTGTGCACCATCATATGTGATGTGCTGGTGTGGATGCTGTAACAGTTAATGGAGTGAACTGAAATGCTATTGTCTCCATCTCGGTCATTGCGTCTTATAATGTCTAGGATTCATTTCCTAAATTAGTATCTATTTTTAACTGAGAATGCTGAAATAATTGTTTAATTGGTACCTGTGTTTTTGGTCTGTTACAGGAGAATGTTTCCAGCCATGAGGGTCAAAATAGTGGGACTGGATCCTCATCAGCAGTACTATATAGCCATGGACATTGTACCTGTGGACAACAAGAGATACAGGTGTGCTTTTCAGAGTCTCAAATGGTGTGGGCTTTTTCAGAACACTGCGAGCGATGAAGGTTTTGGTAACAGAAGGATACAGGGGGACAGGTCATCATCTTCAGCAGAGAGATATTTATTTGATTTCTGCTTCCGTTCACGATAGAGGCTGTACTGTGCTTTACCAGCCCGTGTTTGCAGAGGGCGAGCATGCACAGAGCAGTAGATACACAGATCAGTCCATGGCCGACTTGCTGTATCAGAAGTGAGGGTGGTTTAGTGTGTCTCTGTGATTATGACCACACCATGACAACGTTCCATCACACTGGAAGCAGATTTGTTTCATCTGAACAGAACCAAAGATCACAGGTTTCTAATAATGCATTTGTTCCCTGTTCACAGACAGAGAGAGAGATTTAATTAGAGAGACTGGTTTAAGTGGATGAGAATTCTTGATCAGTTTCTGTCATTAAAAATACAAGCTAGCAATATAATAATGAGAACGTTCTGCTTTTCTAAACAAAGATACTAAGCTATCTCTGGGGTGGTCACCCTCCTATAACTGGTGTGCCTTTAGTACACTTGTGGTTTTTTTTATCCAATTATTTTTAGTTAAGTTGCATTGACTCCATACAAGTGCTGCTTAAATTAAAATATTGAGTACCTATATATGGTGAAGCGAGTGTATTCTACATTTAAAATGCTTTTAAGGTGTACTGTCAGAGCACTGTAGCACCTTTAATGGTCCAGTTACATTTCTGTTCCTTGGTGAATGAAAATGTACCTGTACAGGAAGCTGCTTTTTGGTAATCTTTGTGTATGGCCTTATAAACTCAGGAAAAAAAACAGGAATTATGGGATTTTGGATGTTATACTGAAGATTTCTCATAAAGAAGGAAACATTTCTGACTTTGCTCTGACACTTTAGAGAGAAAGGATAGTACATATTTTTTTAAAAATTCCTATTTTCCTTTTCTTTTGGAACTTGAGGAGATTGGGGTTTTAAACTTGTTTAAAGGATTAAACAAAGTAGAAGATACTTAGAACATGGTGTTTAATCTGTGCCATAGCCCTGAAATGTGCCCCAGTGTTTGTGCAGTGTTAGTGCAATAAGCGTGTTGCACCACAGTACTATAACGGTTTCAGGTAATTTACGTTAAAAGAATTTTACTTTGACATTTGTGGCACATCAATGTAATGATGGTGTTTTTGAGTTAGTTGTCTTTTGTTCAGATTTGCAGTTATGCTTGAATGAGTCTTGCATGTGTGCTGAACATAAAACCACAGTCATTTAAAGACTGCAGCTCAGAGCTTGAAGAGTGTCATTTAGAGACCCCGACTATCGTGGAGGATTTTAGAAGCCAAAGGATCTTGTAAAATTAAATAGGATTTTCTCCCTGGCTGGGAAATTTACCACAAGGCTTTGCAAACGGAACACAGAGCTGTCACTGGAATGCTTCATCCATCTCGAGGCCCAGGTCTGGAAATGTGGCCTTTATTGGAATTTACTCACTTTACTTAGGCACGCTGCCTTTTTAAGGAACGTTTAGTTTATGCTAGACTTGTTAAATCTTCCTTTATGTGTTTCTTGAATTACTTTTTCTCTTTAATGTGGCAGCTCAGTATGGTCGGCTTTCGAAAGCACAAATAGGAAAGTGCACAACTGTCCAACTCCTTGGATCTCTCTCTCTGGACCTCATCAATGTATATATAGCCATTTTCTTTTTCTTGCTCCCTCTCTCGCTCAGTCTTCCATCTTACTGGCCTCCATTCTTCTGACTCCAGCAGATTCACATGTAAGGGTGCCAAAATAGTCAGGCAAGGCAGCTCTGTCAACAAGGGAATAACCATACTCCCCGCGCGAAGCAGTATATCACTGCTTAATTATATTATTTTTAATTTGATGGTGCCCTACTTACATATAGCCTATGTGAGTACAGTATACCATATCCAGTCTTCCACTGGACAGCTATGTCTCCACAGTTCTCTGAAGGGTGTCACATAAAGTTGGGTCTTTATTGATTATGTTGGTGCCAGATGGCAGATTTATGGAAGATGAAAGAAGACTAATCAAATTTCCAGCGCTGTTTGGGGGCTTAGGTTTCCCCTTTCTTTAACACTTTCCCTGCTACACGGAGCATAACCCTAAACAGGACTCCAAACAGGAAATTACAGAAATGCCTGGTATTTCATGTGTGTGTGTGTAGAGGGAGAGTGCATATGTTGCTGTTATTAACTTATCTGTGTTCTTGTGCTTATGTATGTATAGTTCTTAAGTATTTGAGCCTCATACATGTTGGAAGCGTGTGTGTGTGTTGAAGGCTGCTGTAAGGGGACGTAAGGGGGACACAGAGGACATTTAGCACTGCCAAGCAATAACAACAGGACCAAATGAGCATTTTGTCCATGTTTTAGGACTGAGTGATGACTTTGGCAAAGGCGTTACAGCTAAGCACTTTCAACTGTGCTCATGGCCAGAACTAAAGGCAACCAGCTGTGCCTCAGGCAGCAGCGTAGATCCTGTAGAGGAGTCGGCATGGAGAATGCACTGAGAACAACTAGATCGAGAAGATCTGCGATTGGACTCAATGGTTACAAATGACATATCTGGTATTACAGCAAAGTTTAATTTAGGTCATTTAGTATTGTGTATTTCTGGAAAGAACATGGAAACTGGTTTGGACAGTTTTTAGTTTATTTATGATATTTTATACATGATCATCATCAACTTTATATTACTACATCAAAACTGGGATTGCTGTTCCATCAGCCTGATGACAGATTTTTTGCCCCACCTTTCTGCCATGGTTATTGGGTCACCTTTGGTCTGCTCTAAAGTAATAGCATGTCAAATTGATTAATGCATGACTGTATCTGATACCACATCCCTGCATTTACAGATATGTGTATCACAGCTCTAAGTGGATGGTGGCAGGAAACGCGGACTCTCCTGTGCCACCACGTGTGTACATCCACCCGGACTCACTGGCCTCTGGAGACACGTGGATGAGACAGGTGGTCAGCTTTGATAAGCTGAAACTCACCAACAATGAGCTGGATGACCAAGGCCATGTGAGTCTAACATATTTACATTGGGTTTTCAACCCTGTTTTCTTATAGTATAAATAAGTGCATAAATCATTCATCTATAGAAATCAGATTTAATGTCATTTTTATCTCACAGTTACATTTTAATTTTGGCTTTTAGAAAATTGGAAAAAAGTAAAATATAAAATATGCCATAATGTTTTCACAGGCTACATTTTTATGCTTTTATTTTTCCCCCAACATGTTCAATTCAACCCAAACAGTTACCGCGCATTAAAATATGCTAAAGTTTGTTCTCCATAGAGGATGTTTAACACAGATAATCAACAAAACCTTCCTTTAACTGGGGCACTCGTGCATATGACCATGTTAAATGATTCTCCATTCTTGCTGGAAGTTCAATCAAATGTCTGCATTTTATTAGTCCGATTGAGGATTTTTAACGAAGCTTACTCTGCAGTTTACTTTATAAAGTACCTGTCAGGACATACATTCACCTAAAACTCTTCACATGTGTAATGGATCTGTGCTTTGGTGAGTGTTTTCACACCTGTGAGGGCATTGGTTGTGCACCTGCTCTTGCACACACCTCCACACCACAAAATTCATAACCCAGACGCTAGCTGATGGATCACATGCCTTATGGACTCTCTTGACATCTGTATCCTCTTTCCATAAGAAAAATGTTATTCAACTTGCTCTCTGGAGGACAAGCAAAAAATGGAAAACGAAGAATTCGAATGCCCTTGACTGATTCTTCCTATGTGTCCAAATCGAGCGACCACTGGCTACAAAAGGGATTTTGGGACCACTGCGTTGTTTGGAGAAATATTCATGTTTTTTTCCTGATGTGTTTGAATTGCAGTCAAAGATCTCCAGATGTCATTACCTTGATCCTGGGTCATAAACCTGACTTGGTCATAGACATGACTGATTGAAATCTGCTGCAATTTGGAATGCCCAAAGTATTTTCTCTGGCATGAAGAAGTGTCCTCTTTGCATGTGATTCTCTTTGTCGATTGCTGACCCCACAGCTAAGCCAGAGTGCACAGAGACAATTTTATTGAGAGCATAATGCATGACTCTCACTGATGTCCAGTGTGTCCTGCTGGGTTGTCATGGATATGTACCATCACAATGACAGAGATGTAGAAAAATGGGGTGATGCATCGAACTCCATCCATGCAAGAGAGAGGGAAGACTAACATGCTTAATGTGCTCAGTATGGCTTTAGAAAGTGTGATGGTACTTATTTCACTGTTCCCGAAAAGTTATTGTGTGTTACAAATCCCAGCTCAGAGTTCATCAGAGAGAGGATAAGTTCGTAGATGCTATATATACATTTTTTTTTAAAGTCACTTTGGTTTCTTTTCCTGAATATTTTCTTGACTGGGATTGATTATGACAAGCTTTGACATAGCAATGGGAAAAAGACAAAGTCTACGGCTTTTGTTAAAGTCTGTGAAGTCAGATTGCTTTGATTACCATGACCATTGGGCCTTCAGAAATGTGAAGCAGTCAGTGCATCTGTTTGAGGCCCGCATCCTTAATTCGAAGCCTAATGGTGCAGAACAGTGCATATATGCTTTATGCCATGATTGAGACACACTCTGCATTTTAGATGCAGACAGTACGCAAAATGGCCATCCGAACCCAAGGTGATTCCGAGCTGTACTGGCATCTTCTGTGCATATGGAGATGTTTTGCTTTGAATTGCTGATGCTATCGCCCTACCATTCTGACAAATGTAATAACATATGGGTGTTAGAGCTCCAGAGGGCTGGTGTTTTTTTGGAAATGGGAGAAGGGCCTTTTTTCTTCAACCACAGCCTCGTAAAAAGAGACTTTATTTTTTGTTCGCCTGAAGGCGGAGAGGCGGAGTGCAAGTTAACAGTGGAACGTCCTGTGTGGGATACCTCACTATGATGGAATATCCACCCCCTTCCTCACCTTCCCTCCTTTTCCTCATACTTGGAGGGATCATTCTAAGAAGGCACATAAATATTAATTTACACATTTTTAAGGTTGTTACAATGTAGTTGTCTTAACTTGGGAAAAGTGTATGATGACTACTAAAAAATTCTTTCATAAAACAAAATGCAAATCTGAACAAAAGACAATTAACTCAAAAACACCATCATTACATTGTGATTCTCTTTGTTGATTGCTGGCCACACAGCTAAGCCAGAGTGCACAGAGACAATTTTATTGAGAGCATAATGCATGACTCTTACTGATGTCCTGTGTGTCCTGCTGGGTTGTCATGGATATGTACCATCACAATGTGTAGTTAAAGCAGCTGCCTTATACATTGTATGAATATTTTATTATAAATTTGCCAGTAGAACTGCAAGTATGTTACCACATCCTCTACAGTGAACAAACTGAAATGTGGCAACAAAAAGTATTTATTTTAATTTTATTTTATTTATTTATTTGTTAACATTTGTGTGTATACTATTATATATTATATCTCTTTTTTATGGTTTCCAGCATACATTTTTATGTACATTTTAAAATACTGAATAAATAAATGATTTAAAAATTAAATATGAAATGCATTCTTATTTAAATATGTTATATTCCGCAAATAACACTACTGTTTGTTCTCTGTAGAGGATGTGGTGGATGAACAGAACATTTGACCAGGGGCACCCAAACTTTTGCATGTGATTATACATGGAATATAAAGTTTTGAGTATTTTTGTCTTCTCCTGTAAGGTTTCATTACTATTTGAGAGAAGAGGTTTTGTCACAACAGTGTTTGTTTCTACAACCAACCAGTGACTTTGATAAAGTGTCTTATCCTCAATCACTCAGAATGACCTACGCCAGTGCTTTGACTGGTTCTGTACACATCTCCTGGGATTAGCTGGTATAGTGTTGTCCTGGGGCTCCAAGTCACCCAGGGCTGTTGAGTTTGATAAGATAAAGAGGATGGTGGGGTAGGAATATTACATTTACTGTCACCAATCTTTGGAGTTGTTTTGCAAATCCCTCCATCTTGACCCCCTTGGTTGTAGCTGGCCCAGGGGAGCCTCTCTGACACCGGGATTAATGAAAAGCAGACTAAGGGCTTGAGGGGAGGCTGTAGCCACCACACACTGACGCCAGTGCAGGGGTGTGAAATACTCACAGTGGGCTGAGTCTGGGTCAGCCCAGGGCGCTCTCATTTTTACCTACATATGCACTGGGACACAGGATGAGAGAAATGTAATAAATTGAAGAATATCAGAAGTTTTGATCTAATTTTCCCTCCCCTCACAGATCATCCTACACTCTATGCACAAATATCAACCCCGTGTCCATGTTATACGGAAGGATTTCAGCAGTGAGCTCTCGCCGACTAAACCGGTGCCCAGCGGGGAGGGAGTGAAAACCTTCAGCTTCCCTGAAACCGTTTTCACTACAGTCACAGCTTACCAAAACCAACAGGTCTGTATCTATCTGTCACACAAGAACCTCCTTTGGTTCCCTAGAGAACCTTACAACAGAAAGGTTCAATTTGTCTTCCTTGTGCTGCTTATAAACCTTTTATATGATCAGCAAAAAATCTCCACATGCTCCAAAGGTTAGAAATAATCCACTAACAAACCTTTATATTTAAGGTTGTAGGTTAACCTTCAAAGCAGTGCAGCTGAAAAATCTTTATCCACTTCTGCAACTTTCCGGACCAAATGTTTACAAAGAATTTAAAGTGAAAGTGATAGTCTTTTTGTGAACCAGTTCTGTGCTGATGAAATATTATTTTATCCATAATAGAAACATAAATTAATTTTGGTACCCTTTCTGTTCCTGCAGATCACCCGGCTAAAGATTGACCGCAACCCGTTTGCTAAAGGATTCCGGGACTCAGGGAGAAACAGGTACATTTTCATGAGCTCTCAGTGTAATTGAGCTTTCCACTGTAATGTCCATGCTGCGTGACCAAATAAACAGGTTTCGTAAAGTGGGGCCTTTTAATATGGAAATAATCCTCTGGGGATTCCTTTTAATCCCATATGTCCTGCCACAAAAAATCACACACTCCTTCGCCTGCCAAGAAAGCCTCAGTTGATCTGTGATAGCAGCATCTGATTTAGGGCAGAGCAATCTTGTTTTCTTCCTCTCACTCTCTTTCTTTCATAATTTCCATATACCAGTGTATCATAGCCTCTCTCTCTCTCTCTCTCTCTCTCTCTCTCTCTCTCTCTCTCCACCTACTTGTGCTGCAAGCCCCTCACTCCGCTTTCTCTTTCTCTCCATCACCATGAGATGTGAGTCTGAATTATCATATAACGAGGGAAAGGCTGCAACAGGCCCTCAGCACATGAAAGCACGCTGCCATCTGGAGAGTATTATCGTCACAGATATTTGAGACATCTTTTTTCATTTTTCAAACAATAGCGAGCCTGATTTATGAACTAGCATTAGATTTTCATTGCAGAAAAATACAGATGAAAAGATTATTTGGGAGTAAGATATTTATAGAGAGAAAATGTCTTTGGTCACACATATATCCTTATTTAACTCATATTACTATTTGAAAATATATAACTGTGTTTGAGTAATAAAACTGTAGATCTGCCACAATGTAACCACAGTTCCACTTATCCCCAGGACACCAAGTATACTGCTGAACATTTTACTGCTTGTGGGATCAAGCTCACTAGATTTGTCTAATAATTGTTGTTAGTGGTCAGTTCCATCAATTTGCTGGCCTAGTCATACATTAAGTCATGGTATTTTTCTGTTTTTTGATTAAGTAGATCCTGACCCATTGGTTTAGAGGGATTAGTGTGTGATTGAGTGCAGTTGTAGCCAAAGAGAGTTTGTATTATTAGCGTGTGTGCCTAACGAGCAGCAGTAAGTGGAGAGTTACAGCCCCTAAAGAGAAGCAGTGTGGTGCAGGCCAGGCCGGCCCGAGACAGGGCTAGGCCTGCTTTCCCTGCTCCTCAGCCCAGAGCAGCACTGGGGAGTAAATCACACAGGAAGGAGAGCCGTGTACAGAGCCGAGATGAAACATCACCCAGATTTATGTGCACAGTAAAAATCTGCTCCTTTTTACAGGCTCTGATTTCCTCCAACTCCATCTCTCCTCCTCTCTCTCTCCGGCTTCTCTTTCTCTTCCCATATCCCTTATTTTCTTTTTCTGTGCAAATTATCTGACACTTTTTTCCCCTTATGTTATCTTTCTCTGCCTCTCGCTGTTTTCATTGTCCTCATATTTCTTTTATCTCTCTACTTTTATTGCACTTTAATCCATGCATTGGTTATCATATTTTATTTGTCAACTTTAATCCTTAATTTCCACTATTATCTCTGTTACGCTGTCTTACACAGGACTGGTCTAGAGGCCATCATGGAAACGTATGCATTTTGGAGACCACCTGTGAGGACACTTACATTTGAGGACTTCACTAACATGCAGAAACAGCAAGGTGAATTTAAATACAATGCATCAAAATACATTACGTTGAATTATGGGAGTGACAGAAAAATCCTGTATGTGCATAGCTAATATATATTCACATACAGTGGTTCTTTGGCTGCTTAAGTATTCTTTGGCAGCTTCTGTATTATGAAAAACCTGTTTAAAACAGAGGTTCTCTAATTCAAATTTTGTTACTTTATTAAATCTGCTAAGGCCATATCTAAAAAATGGTAATATCCCAGGAGAATCGCATGTGTATTGTACAAAATGATCAGTGATGATACAGGAAATAGACAAGGTGAGTGCGAGGCAAGAGGATGCACTGGCACTTTTTAAAAAGAGATATTTATACTAAAAAAGATTGAGCACCATAGCACCAAAACAGAATCCATTATTCTTACAGGTCAAAGAGCTGAGTATTGGAAACTCGCATGTGTAACAGCCTATACTCTTTCCCAAGAAATGGTTTTGGAAATCAGTTGTTAATTTTATTTGTCCTCTTTCACTGAGTAACAGTGACATGACGCAAATATTTCTCACACTTCAAAAACTAATGTTAAGTAAGGTTGATGAACTTTTGGTACTCAGAGCCCCTCCAACTTCCACAATCTCATTCCTCCAGCACTGGAGGCAACTCTCTCTGAGTAATCAGCTAATCCCCCAGTACCTCTGATGCTGTGGTCACCCCAGCCTGACAACGGGGGGGTATATGACCTCACTCTAAGCTCCCCTCCCTCTCTGCCAGCAGAACAGAACAGAACCCCGTTGAGTGCAGCAACAGCTCAGCTGGATTATAGAAGGCATATGGAGCTGGCCCAAGCCTCAGCCAAGACTGCTAATCCTGAATGATTTTGAAATGTCCCCCTACTTTACCATTCACTCAGTCTATATACTTTTTTGAAAACTATAAAATAAGCGTTGGCCAAATTCTCATTAATAATGAAATGTGTCTGATATTCTTCAGCCATCATTCAGTTCCAAGATTTTGACTTATTCTTGATTCATCTGCCAAGTGTCTTTTCTTCCTCTCTCTAACTGCATGTGCCTATATTATGAAGGCTGTATTTATATGGAAGAAAAAAGGGAAGCTCAGGCCTCTGTTGACTAGATATGTTTAATTCTGTATATTTGTATGATGACATTCGCCACTCAGTATTTTTGTGTTCTTTCAAAATGATTTTGGTATTTAAGAAAATTTATCAGCTATTTATGAGAGATTTTGCAGATTACTTCCCCAGAGATATATTACCCATTATATGCCTCCAATGTTCTTGCTGCCAAACTTGAACAGGCTTCTCTTATTCCTGAAGGAAGGACACAGTGCTTTGCCCTTAGGAGACTCTGTGACTGCTCCTTGTTCCCAGATTGAAATGAGAGATCACTCTCAGTATGATTGTTGGCTAGTATGTCTGTTTTTAGAGCTGGCTCTGTCTGCCTGGTTCCCTCTGGGTGTGTTCTGGTGTGCTATATATAGGCCTTAAGCATATATACAGCATGACTTTGTAATGTTTTGGCCTTTTTAAAATGTACATTATGGCTTTATGTTATGTTTCTAACTTTACTTTCAGGAGGCAGCACTGGCACCTCTCCCACTACCTCCAGCACTGGTACACCATCTCCATCAAGCGCGGCACACCTCCTGTCTCCGTCCTGTTCTCCGCCCACTTTTCAT
Source organism: Lepidarchus adonis (assembly GCA_037576955.1). Classification (NCBI taxonomy): domain Eukaryota; kingdom Metazoa; phylum Chordata; class Actinopteri; order Characiformes; family Lepidarchidae; genus Lepidarchus; species Lepidarchus adonis. Next base: position 11,949,262 of record JBBIGC010000002.1, read on the forward strand.
CTTGCGCCCAATACCTTCAATGTGGGCTGCAGGGAAAGCCAGCTGTGCAACTTGGGTCTGTCTGAGTATCCTGCCTGCGCCCGGAGCAACATGGCTGCCTTGCAGGGCTACGGGGGACTGGCTGATGGCTCTTATGGCCGCCTCCAAACTGCAGGAAGCAGTGTAACCTCTGGCCAGCATTCTGACTCCTTTCTACCCCAGAGAACTTCCTCTTTAATTGCAGCAGGCATGCAGGGTAGCACTCATGCCTCACTGGCCACCGGGAGTAGCAGTGGAGGTGGCGGTGGCAGTGGCAGTAAGATGGACACTTACGGAGGCCAGCTGGCATCCTTTCCCACATCCCAGCTTCAGTATGTGATGCAGGCAGGGGCAGGCTCTGCTTCTGGTTCCTCTTCCCCAGGAAGCTCCCCTTCCTCTGCCCACATGTTCACTGGGAGCCATCATCACGTGCAGCAGGGCTCATATAATGCCTTTTCCTTGCACAATCCCTACAACCTGTATGGATACAACTTCCCAGCCTCACCGCGCCTGGCAGCTAGCCCAGAGAAACCTCAGGCTGGCCTGCTGTGCTCTTCCTCTTCTGCCGGAGCCTTCACTGAGCGCCAGTACCTATCCAGCAGTAGCATGGACGGCATGCACATGATTGGAAATCCCACCGGTAGCCAGCAGGGGGCCACAGCCTGTGATGGCCGCCAATATGGCTCTTCCTCTCAAATGTCTATGCACATGGTTTAAAATTAAAACAGTATTCAATTGTGTGCACCATCACAGCGAGAGGCAAGGTATCTCTGTTCTAATGGAATTTCTTTTTTTTTTTTTAAATCAGATTTCTGATTTATTTTTGAAAGAGCAAGGCAACTTGCCCTTTGGTTGAAGACTCAATCCATCTTCATCTGATGCTGAAGTATGAAGGTACAAAGCAGTTCTTTCAAAAAAGGGACTCATCATTTCAATATGTGCAGGCCTTAAATTTCACTAATCAGACTTAAATGTTTTATTTATGTCTTTTTCCTTCATGATACATGCTAAAAGAGGCAAATACGTAAGCTTACATGGACCTGCCCTCTTTGCTGTCACAATTTCCAACCTCAACCCAGAGTCGGATTGGAGCAAGTGAATTCTGTTTTATGAGGGTGCTCTTAAAAAGGTTCTAGGGAGATTTGGTGCAATAATGAACTCAATGAATCATTTCTTATCTGAAGTGGCATTTATGCACAAGAGACACTCAACTGCCTTTGTTTATTTTTGTTTATTTTGGAAAAATATATTACATTTCTTCACAGCAAATTATTGGCAGAGAACTGGAAAATGCACATCATGTCAGCAACGGCATCTCCTAAATAAAGGTATACTAATGAAAGGACAACTGAAAAGGGTTCAACAACATGAGGGACAATAAAGCCAGAGACCCAAGTCAGCTGACACCAGTAGAAAGTGTGTCTGGTGGACACTGGTGTGCTGTTACAGATTTTTGATTTTGAGGACTGTTGCTCTGTTGGTAAATTGTCCCTGTCTGTTTTCAGAAATTACTTAACTGTATTTTGAGTGGATTACATTTTTAAATGAATACGTAATTGTGAGTGCACGCAAGACAAGTTTTTATGTTGTGTGGGGAAAAAAATAGGAAACCAGAGTAATAAAAGAATGTTTTGGAGTGCAGTAGATAAAGTATTTAAGTGGCAATATAGTAATATGGCCAGTTTATGGTGACCTAAAAATATTCTTTTAGATCTTTCAAACTGTACAGATGCCAAGCACACAACCTCAATAAGCAGTCAGACACAGTATCAATACTGTTTACACATTCTTTGGCAACTTGAGTAATAAGGGAAAATGGTAATTGTAAAATAATGTAGGATAAGAACAATTGCACACTATGGCCAAAAGTATGTGGACAAAGATGTAAGGAGAATGCTACCTAAAGTCGTAAAGTTTGGTGTAGGGGGGATAATGATATGGGGTTGTTTTTCAGGGTTTGAAAGGGCCAGTGGCTATGTAATAAGATGGACAACAAGCTCATGCAGGTGTTTGTCAGGTGTCCACATATTTTTGGCCACATGGTGTATTATAGGTACAAAAATGCAGAAAAAGTGAATAGGCCTTAAGCCTGTAATCAAGAGTGATTTAAACATTTTTATTTCAGAATATGTACTTCATAGACAAAGATATGTCCATCCTCAGAACAAGACAATGTTACAACAAATAATGAAAGATCAAAGTAGCTCTTTCATGTCTGAAAGTCATGAGATGTGCCAGAACCTTTCCAATATAAATGAGAGATTGTTCCTCTGGACTGGACAGTGAATGTAAATCTGGGTCTACCCTAAACACGTCTGTACTGCAGCCATGTGCTACAAACAGCACGTTCCTTGATATCTGAAAATAAATTTATATATGTAAATAAATTATGATTATTTTCCTGTTTCTGTTTCACATAAAGATGATGACAAAGATACCGTGAATCATGTTAAACATTGTAGTTTATAATGTATAGAAATATGACACCTGCTTATGGAGATGTTTGTGAGCAGGTTAGTTGGTTGAGGATAATTTTTATGTTTCGTTTTAACATGTCTGGTTTTAATTCTCAAATAATATGTATTTATGATCACTCCCTTGGCTTGGCCGTGCCTCTCATTATCCAGGCATGGGCTCCGGTGATTTAAAAGCACAATCAGCATCTATTACATGGATGTCTTCAGAAGTTAGTATTTTCTTCCCCCTCTCACTTCTTTTTTCTTTTAAATCACCTCCCATCATGTGCTCAGTTTCAGCCATGAAATATCAGATCTGAATCGTCATCACAAAATGATGGGGGCAGAGGACCGTGGAGACATCCCTGTGTATTAGAAACACCTGTTTTCCAAATGCTGTTCTAGTAATGACTGGATATTTTGTTGAAGAGCACATGATTTCATAATTTGGCGCATCCCCACCTATCTGGACATTATTTCCAATAATTATTCACATCTATTCGTCTGATTTCCCCCCAATATGGCTTTGGCAGCATTCCCAATCGACTATTCCCATGCATAAATTCACCACAGCTTGGGACATTAAAGTCTGCACATGTTCAGAGACATAGAAGGACATGTAGCATGCATGGTGCTAACATCTCAGCTAAATCTCAAGTAAAAGCACAGCAAAGAAATTAAATATAAAAAATTTAAAAAGCATTCTTTCCTTTATAGTCATGTGAAAAAATTAGGACACCCCATTAAATATTTATTTTTTATTAAGAAGCGTTCACATATTGATATCTAGTCTTTAGATTTATCTAGTCGTTTTAATTTATCTTTGGAACTTTGGATTTAATTGCAGGTAAACAACAAAAATTAACCTTAATTTATTAAACAAAAAATATCTACAAAAATGTGTATTCTAACTGGGGGAAAATTTAGGACATCCTGCCCCCTAATAGCTAGTATTACTCCCTTTGGCTGCAATAACCACAGTGAGAGCTTCTTGTAGCCATCTACTAGTCTCTGACATTGGTCCAAGTATGTTATCCCCACTCCTCAATGCAGACTTCTTTAAGCTGTGAGATGTTTGAAGGGTTTCTTGTATGTACAGCTCGTTTTAAATCAGTCCACAACATCTCGTTGGGGCTCTGGGCTTTGACTCTGCCATTCCAGGACTCTCAATTTCTTAGGTTTCAAATGGTTCTTGGTTTATTTACTAATTCTGCCTCAGCTTTAATGCTCTCTGATACATGGTAGAATTCATGGTGGATTCTGTGATGGTGAGCTGGCCAGGTTCTGCTGCAGCAAAGCATCCTCAAATCATGACACTTCCACCTTCATGCTTCACAGTTAGTATGAGGTTCTTTTCCTGGAGTGCTGTAGTTGATTTAGGCCAGACATGTCCTCTGTTCTGGTGTCCAAATAATAACATTTGTCCAAAGAACATTAAGTCCTGGTTTTTGTCTACATTCTCTGGCAAACTTCAGTCTGGCCTTGATGTTTCTTTTAAAGAGCAAAGGTTTTCTCCTTGCACACCTCCCATGTTAAAGTTGTGCAGTCTCATTCTGATTGTAGAAGCACAAACTTTAACATTAACAGTAGCAAGAACCTGCTGTAGGTCCCATGGTGACATTTTAGGGGTTTTGTGGACTTCTTTTAGCATCTTGCGGTCTGGTCTCGAGGTGAACTTCCATATCTGGACATGTTGGCAGTTGTTTTGGAAGTCCTTCACTTGATTTAATGGCTGATTGCTAATTCTTTTGAGATCTTTTTAAATGCTTTACCAGACTTACAAGCTGCTACAATCTTTTTTTGAAGGCCTCAGACAGCTCTTTAGATCTTACCATGGTGTTCACTCTCACCTTAACAGTCAGGAGCACACCAAACTAAATGTCTGAGGTTTGAATAAGGCCAACCTCATTCAAAATGATGTTCTAATATCTGCATTGGCCATTCTACATCTGTGTGTGATTTGAGCCATTTTAATTTGGAATAAAGGTGGGGGTGCCCTAATCTATTCCTCACCAGAAATCACATGTTTGTAAAATTACATTTTACAAGTAAATATTTTATAAGATTTTGAAAAAAAAAGAGATTAAATATCAATATGTTCAAGAATGTTACAAAAACACAGGTTTTCATAGGGTGTCACACGACTAGTTTATGTAGGCAAGTAAATCTCTCACAGCAAACTATTAATCATTTACTGAATACAAACTAATGTAAATAACATTTAAAAAATAATATTTTTAGAATGAATGGGGCTTACCACAAACATTTGTTCAAATAATCTCACATCCTGATGACTGTTATGCAATGATCCTGTGCTAAAAGTAGACAGCAATGTGTGATGTGCTGAGCAGTCTTAGACTCTTCAGGTCTGGAAAAATAAAATGTAGAATGAAAGAAGAAAAGCAGTTTATCAAGTGTGTGTCTTTTAAAAGCATGTAAGCCTGGTTAGAAATATGACCATGTAATTCTCGCTGATAAACAGACATTTCTGGTAAACTGTTGCCCTCTTGTGTTTATCTTTTTCTTTGCTGGGGATTCCATACAAGCGGACACACCATGCTTTGCTTCCTTAAATGAAACGCTTAAATATTTAAGTTACTTTACATCCTAAACTTTATATCTGGCAATGTCAATAGATCGGACTGGTTCTTAATGGTTCATTTATAATAAAATGTTCACATGTTGTAAATTAGAACTGAACAATTAATTTTTATATAAGAATCTCTTTTGTAATTGTGTCCTATATTATCTACTATTGATACGTTTAATTTTGGAGATTTCATAATAATAATTAAATCTAATCAAGCAGAGCTTAAGAATTAGCTGTTGTGTGCAGCACTCAAGCTTCAAATAATAAAACGTTGATTTGGGTAAACTGGACTGGGTAAATAAAAAATAGTGAAGAAAATTATATTTAAATTAAAATAGATATTTTTCTCAAAATATTTTTGTCCTAGTCCAAAGAGGCAGGCGTTCTGTTCAAGGCATGTAGAAACATAAACTTAAATACATTTACTGTATATCAGTGCAGTAGACATATATGCATATAGGCAAATATGGATGTTATTGCATATAGCCAAATGATCCACCCTCATTACTTATTTTAAATGTTTTATATTATTTATGCTACTAATAATACATTCTTGAAACTTTGCCCACTGGCCTTCCCTCTCTTTTTTCTCTTTTTGTACTAGTTATTTACAATTTTCCCTCCACAGGGAAGCAGGGTGTGAGAGAACAGGCAGGTTATGGAGAACAGAGATGAGGTTGGGCATTGCATCAAATGCAAACCCATTCAAAGCCATGAGTGTGGGCAAAAAGTAGTTTCTGTTTCAAAGTGAAAAATCTATCACAAATGCAAACACATCTGTACTGACATGTTACTCAGTTACATTCTCAAACACACTTCAAAAACAAAACTTCTGACAGAGGAAGAGAGATGTTTGAGATTCTGATGAAGCGATAAGAACAGAGGGAAAGGACTCAACTCTGGGTCAGGCCTGTGTCTCCTGTGGATCAGAACCTGCTGAGTACAGAGAAACCCCACTGAGCTGCTTCCCCCTCTAATGAGAGAAGTCCGGCCTGGAGAGACCCTGCAGATCCTGTGACTGAACCTGCAGATGATTTGAACACTAAGCCAGACTCTTCACTTCTTCCAAAACCAGCGAAAAGACGAGAGAAAAGTGGATTTGTAGGGTGGACTGTGTACTCAAGTGTTGGGGGATAAAGTATTTTACTAGGGTCTGATTGCCTCCTGACCTTATGAAGCCACATGCCTGGAAAGACCTGCTCTTGAAAGGACCATCCTAGATTGGGGGAGAATGGCACACAGATGTGGGAAAGGAGTTTGTTACACTAAGGGGGTGGAGGGGTAGGTATTCGTTGGTGGTTAAACTCTTTTATAGGGAAACAGGTGTCTTTATATCCACCAGAACGTAGCGAAAGCATGGTGACTACTTTTCTAACTGTTGGGAAATGGTGGAACATGCTAAAACTAAGGCAAATTATTTTAACAAGTAAGAATGACAATCACAGATAAAGACAGTGACAGTTTAGGAAACTCAGTTCGATGAGAAATGCTCTGCTCTAAAGAAACTAAATCAGAACTATTAACAGGGTGTTAAAAGAAACCAGACACTGGGTGAGCTTAAAGTCTCTAAAAGATCATTTACAGAAAGCTGTTACATAAAAAGGTTAAAAATATAATGAGATGTTTTACAATAGATTTAAGATAAATATTTGGTCTAAAATTTATTTTTAAACCCTGTTATAGTGGAGAGATGTCAGCATCTGTAAAACAAATTGGTCCCAACAAAATAACTTTTTCAAATGATTATTAAATTATACCAAAAACAAAATTACATTAAAAAAACTTGAGGTGTAGGCTCACTTGTTGGTTTGAAAGTAATTATAATGGCTAGCATAAGTTGGTGTTGTAGGCATTGTGAACCTTGATATTTCTCTACAATTTATTCACAACAAAACACTGAATAAATTGATACTTTATATTTTACAATTTAGACGACATATTATATGAGAGAGAAAGAGAGACGACATATTATATGAGAGAGAGAGAGAGAGAGAGAGAGAGAGAGAGAGAGAGAGAGAGAGAGATGCTATGGTATATGGAGATTACGAAAGCTCGCTAGTTTGCTATGTAGCTTGCTAGTTCACTTCGGGAGGACAGCTGTGAATATAAGAAGCAACGAGACACAAGGGCGTCTAGAAGAGGTGGAAGAAGAGTACTACAAATTCTGGTTGGTGAAAAAAGAACACTCTTTAGCTAGCTAGCTAACACGTCTAGTTCTGTGGTCCTCAGACATTTTGTCACAAGACACAACATTTATGAAAATGCAGTATTTTTCCAGGACACACCTCTAGCTTCACTGACCGGGAGTCATGATGAATGATAGGGCTAAGACGCAGCGGAACGCCAAGATTTGAGATCACGTTTGTTTTTTATAAATCTCTCGAGACTTAGATAGGTTACTCTAACACTAGGTTCAACAGCTGTTCAACAGTCCTGCCTTTTCAGTCTTGCTTTTCAAACAGAAATAATAATAATAATAATAATAATAATAATAATAATAATAATAAATATTGTACCAGATATTTCTGAACTCACAACTAAGTGCAATAAAATGACATTTGAGCTGGTCCAGTTTATACGTGAAAGTGGAGTATCTTAAATGAATAAGCATTGCAAGGATATAGTTATACAATACAGCACAAATAGATAAGTAAACATAGACAAAGGGTACTTTTTTCTGGCTTAGAGACCAGATTCAGAGCCGTTCAGGGAAGTAAATTGCTGAACCATGCCTTTCACTGATGGTTGCACTGATGTTTTTTGGATTCTAAGTCATGGGGAAAGCAAAAGAATTGTCAAAGGATCTGCGGGAAAAGGTAGTTGAACTCTATA
>JBBIGC010000002.1:11957257-11984859 GCA_037576955.1 Lepidarchus adonis
AAAGGATCTGCGGGAAAAGGTAGTTGAACTCTATAAAACAGGAAATGGATATATGAAAATATCCAAAGAATTGAGAATGGCAATCAACTCTAATTAAGAATAGGAAAATTACAAGTTCTGTTGAAACCAAACAAAGGTCAGGTAGACCAACTAAAATTTCAGTCACAACTGCCAAGAAAATTGTTAGAGATGCAAAGAAAAACCCACAAATAACTTGAAACTCAAAAATGTGGTGTGGCTGTTTAAGATTCACAATAAGGAGGCATTTGAAGAAAGATGGGCTGCATGGTCGAGTTGCCAGAGAAAAGCCATTAGTACACAAATGCCACAAAGTATCCTGCTTACATTATGCCAAACAGCATGGAGACAAGCCTCAAACATTCAGACACAAAGTCATTTGAAGTAATGAAACTAAAAATTAACTTTTTGGCTACAACCATAAATGCTACATTTGGAGAGGAGTCAACAAGGCCTATGATGAAAGGTACACCATTCCTACTCTGAAACACAGTGGTTGATTGCTGATGTTTTGGGAATGTGTAAGCTACAAAGGCACAGGAAATCTGGTCAGAATTGATGGCAATATGAATGCAGTAGGTTATCAGAAAATACTAAAGGAAAATTTGCACTCATCAGCCCGGAAGCTCCACATGGGACATACTTGGCCAAGTTGACCTGTCATTAGCTACAGCAAAAATAAAGTGAAGGTTCTGGAGTGGCCATCTCAGTCTCCTGACCTCAATATCATTGAGCCACTCTGGGGAGATCCTCAAACATGCAGATCATGCAAGACAGTCCAAGAAATTACAGGAACTGGAGACATTTTGCCCAGAAGAATGGTCAGCTTTACCATTTGAGAAGATAAAGAGCCTCAACCACAACTACCACAAAAGACTTCAAGCTGTCTTTGACGTTAAATGGGGCAATACATGGTTTTCAGAAATGGGATATGTAAACTTTTGATCAGGGTCATTTGGTTAGTTTGTGTTGTGATTATGATTTTAAAAGAGTAAACACAGTTGGTTGATAATAAATGGCTTCAGCCAACCACTAACCATGATCATTTACCATTTTCATTCATATTCCCTGAAAAATGGTTAAGAAAGAATAAATTTTGTCAGGGTATGTAATCGCTTGATTAAAACAGATACCACACTTGATCTTAGCCAAAATGCAGAGAAGCAAATGTGTTTGCGTATGTGTTGTGCCATATGTGTGTTGGGCTTTGAAGGCTGTGACCCCATCAGAAAGTGATCTTTTGTGTCTGTATTCTTTTCTTCAGACTCTATCATGAACATGGATACAATGAAAGTACCATTTGATTATGTCCTCTTTGCATGTGGTGGTGTACCACTTTTAGGTGTTAGGGGAGCTAGTATGTTTGTTTTATTACGGCAGTGTTTCTGTAGTCTAAGATTCTTTGTGAGCTAGTATTTAACGCTGGTCGTTTCTTTTTTGCTGCTTCTGCTGGTTTCAAAAGTTGTTTGCAGATGGGCAGGGTTGTTCAAGTCTGTCTAGATAATAGTCTTTCTGTTAGTGAACCAAGGATCTTGTCTTGGGGCATGTTTCTTATGTTGAACAGGTTCAGACAGAAGTCTGTTCCACCTCTTTTGCTTTTTCTAACAGTTTTTGTGCTTGTCACATGAAAAAGTCCCAAAATCTAGCAAAGTCATGAAAGCTTTGACTCACACACTGGGTGCCATTATGTGAGAATAATTGCTGAGATATGTTCTGGACTGAGAAGTTGTGTTTAAATGTGTTATCACACTTGATATGGGATGATATGGTGCTGGGCTGGTCAGTTTCAAACAATCCTGGTTAGGAATTGTGTGAAGTTTTACTGGTTCTTTTTGTTGGTGGGACTTCAGGCTTTAGATATACTGTATGCATAAATTAATTTGTCTTAATGGAAACATTTACTGATGGGAAGAATGCACATTCCCTTGTCCTTCTCTTTGTAGATTCCGCACTTGTCCTTTGAGTAATAATTTCAGATATTTAGAATGCATGGATTTATGTATATCGGTTTGGTTTCTTTTTATGATGTTCAACAGTGTGTCAAGGACGCTAAAAATGTCTTATCTCTGCATGGATTCTGCATGCATGTCTCAGTAATTGATTTTCATTTAAGTGGATGAGTGTCTGATGGGTGGTGTCTGCAGCTGTATGCTGTTTGTTCTTTGACCCATTGTGGAATATCAGCTAAATATCAAACTCATGCTGTTCTTCTTTCTGTTACACCTTGGTGCATGTGATAGGGTTTCATTTAGGTAGAGTTGGTTCCCTTCTTGTAGGTAAGAGTTAATAGCTTTTAGGTGAATTTTCCACATCCACGTCACTCCTAGAGCTGTTTTTTTTCCTGCATTGACTCAAACATGTGCCTTGTCATAAAATACATTTGAGTTTGCTTGGGTCTGTCAAGGGCTGGTAAACTGCTAAAATTAGTTGGACAAAATAAATTTCATTGTTGACTTCCTGTGGCAAATACATATAAATGGTACCGACATTGTCGGAAATATAGATGTACATAGGTAACCACATTTGGTTCAGTCAGATACACCAACGATAACACCATCCATATTGGATCTTGTTCAGTAACACGTTTATTCTTTTGAATAAACCATAGAATTTTTTACATTTAATATTACAGTATTTAAACAAGCAAATATTTCTCCCTCTTTGATACAGTGCCAGAAGAAAAAGTAAAGTCAGCTCAAAAGCAGATAGATTTTTTTATTCAACTTTCAACTGTACAACTTCATCACTCAATCTACAGGTAACTTCTGAAAATTAATGAAATGAAATGAATGAAAGTGTAAAAGTGCATATTCATACAATTGAAAAGGTAATGGACAAATTTGATCTGCATCTGAAGTATGCCAGGAAAATTCATTTGCTCTACAAAAAGGACATTAGAGCAGGACTACAGTTTGCCAAAGAGCATGCAGGCAAACACCATGTCTTTTGGGCTAATGTTGATAGAGTGTTTTGACCACAGTAACTGTACACATGTGTGGCTTATTCCAAAGGCAGCTTTTCAGGAGAAGAACCTCAAGCCAACAATTTACAGCTTGTTATGGACTAGGCAGCTTGCAGTTGTTGATTAAGCTATGAATTCTGCATCATATCAAGCGTAATGTGAGGCTATCTTTCCAAATGCTGAAGTTGGTCCAAACGAGTAGCATCAGGATAATGATCTTAAGCATGCTAGTAAATCCACCAAAAAATGACTAAAAATAGAAGGAAATAGTTTTTTAACCTCATAATGTTGTGTGAGGATTTGAAAAGAGCATTACATGCTCGAAAATCCTCAAACCTGTTGAACACAAATTCAACACTAAGAAATGTTGCATGGAAGAGTGGTCAAAAATGTCAACAACCCTGGTAAAACTGCTGGACAATTATCCAAAATGCCTACAAAAAATAATTACCACTGAAATAAGGAGCACTAACTTTTAAGGCCAAGGGTGTACTTACTTTTCCCACAGAAGAAGTTTACATTTTGTTGAATAAATACTTAAATGTTTTAATGTTTAAGTATTTTGAAACATTCAAATATTAAAATATGTTGAAATAATCCATGCAAAAATTTGACTGCATACTTCATACACTTTTATGTACAAACCCCATTTCTGGAAAAGTTAGTAATAAAAGCAAGAATGATTGATTGAAGTGAATAAACAAATCTTTATTTATCTGAAAAAAGATCAAATAAAAGATTTCCAATATTTTAATTTAACAAGTTACAAACCTCATTCGTCGAACTCAACGTCTATTTTTCCCATAAACAAGCTAAAACATGCACTCCTCTGACCATAGTACACATTTGCACTCTTTCAGTACATCCTAAATGAGCTTGGGTCATGGATTCCCTGATTCATTGTACAATATTATGTACTGTAGATATTGAAAGACCTAAATTCTTTGTAATCTTGTGCTGAGAAATGTTCTTTTTGAACAGGATTCTCTCATGAAATTTGTCAAATTGGTGAGTCACAACCCATCTTCGCTTGACTGAGCCTTTGGTGGATGCTCCATCTATGCCCAGTCATGGTCACCTCACCTGTTACCAGCTTACCTGTTTATTATGTAAAGTTTCAAAATGGTATAATTTGAATATTAATTTTTTCACCTTAAATGTCATGTCTCAACTTTTTTTAGTGCTTCAGACATCTAATTCTAAATGTATGTCTGTTAGCCAAAACATTAAAGGTCATTACTTTGTGCTTTTGTCAGACACTACAGATTTGTGCTTATACTGTATTTCAGAAGACGTCTCAGATTTTCCTGACTAAATGCTAACTAAAAAATATCAGTTAAGCACAATACAAAACATGGAATTTTATCAATCTATATGTGTTTTATGTGTTCTTAAGTAGGCCTATTTTAGCCTAATTTACCAGTGGTGACAGACCTCATATATTTTATTTACCATCCTTCATTTTACTCACATTTGATTTGCAGTTGCTAATTTTGGAGAGTAAATAAGGCATAAACAAGCAACTTTATCTCTAAATAGATCTGGACATTCCCGAAATAGTCTATGTCAGGGGTTACCAACATGGTGCCCATGGGCACCAGGATGCCCCCAAGGTCCACATGAGTCACCCACAGTCCTGTTCTAAAAATAGCACAGCTCACCAGTGAGCAGCATCTAAAATTAAAATGTATCCTTTGCTGTACTTCTTTAATCACATTTGCGTTTACAGTATATAGGTTTTAAAATTTACAATAGCATTTAAAACACTTGTTTCCAAAATGCATCAAGCTTCTGTGGATGTTCTGTTGCATATTTCTGATGTTGGATTTTATGATGGGGACGCAGGTAAAGTTTTCTTCTGCTGATGATGCACCACCACGCCTGAGTATGCTAAATCTTCCTTTTGTTTTTTTGCATTCAAATGGGAATTTTGATTTGTCTTACTGGCCAGCATACAAGTAATTCTCTCTGAGAGTTTTCTTGGTCTTCCAGATCTCATCTTGACCTCCACAGTTCCACTGAACTGCCATCTCTTAATTACATTTTTTACTGTGGAAACTGCAAGCTGACAACACTTTGTAGCCTTCTCCTGCATTGTGAGCATCAATAACTTTCACTTTCTGAGTCTTACACAGCTGCTTAGAGGAACCCATGGGTGTTGAGTGTCCACAAGTGTGTGCACAAGGTTTGAAGAGTCAGAGTATTTGTATAGCTTTGAAATTGGCACCAGCTCACATTTACTAATGAAAGCTGTTACCATGCATCAGATCTAATGAGCTGATTAAGGTCTGAAACCTTGTAAAAATGAATCTGAGACCTTGGAACTCTTAAGGTGCCCAAACCTTTGCATAGTGCCATAATTAAAAAATGTTAAATTTATTTCTTAATTTATGTTCAATTTATGGCATAAAAAGTAACTATGCATCAATGTTTGCTGAAAATATTGTGTATTTTTCCCCCATGTTCTAGAGAGAATGTGTTAACATCTTTTCAATGACAAAATCACCAAAATCTGTTATTTATCAAGGTGCCCAGACTGTATGCATACAGCAAACACTTTCTTTGTACCTGATTTGGAGATGAAACAGGTATGAGCTGCCTACACCCCAACCCCTCAATCCCCCCAAAAAAGAAGCTCATAATTACTTACTATTGTGATTATTTCACAGTTGTTGTTAATAGTATTATGTTAATAGTATTATGTCAGCTTTTTAATTGTTTTATTGGAGGAATATGTCTTCTCATTGTCATTAAAAATCTGCCTGTTATGTGAGTGTGATTACAATGTCAAAGCTCTCCTTTAGGGTTTTATTCCTGCTGATGAATTTTTAAAAAGTAACAAAGTTGAATGTCAATGCAGATTGCATTCATTTTGTTGTGAAAGACAGCATACTGTATGTGCCTGTTTCAAACTTTTTTGGTAAAATACAATGTCTCCCCAGATTTATGGACTGGGTTAAGCTGTCAGTGTTTTGAGGCCCTAACAATGCCTCAAAATTTTACATCTGTGAGATTCAAACAAAAAACAAAGTTTAATCAATAGTTTTGGGGGTCTTATTTCAGTTTATTAAAAGGTTTTAATTGGAGGACAAGAGTATTTGAGGACTAGAGCAGTATAGATTTGAACCTGAGTTCTACAAAAAGATAACAAAAATAACTATGGTATCACAAAGAGGGACATGCACTACTTTACTCTAAACCTTGACTTTCTGTTGCACTAGAAGTTACAGGCCCAGTATTAATTCTTATATATTTAATGTATTATAAATGCACATTTAAACTTTAAGACACTAAAGAAAATTATTCATAATAAATTGTGCAAGTCTGCTATGTGCTTTTATATTATATTCATGACTGACTAGCTTGCTCTTGGATGTTCACAAGACCTGTAAGGTCTAAATGACTGCTCATTCTTATCCATCAAGGTTAGCATTTGTCCAGAAGAATTGGTCAACAGTACAGTGACGATAGAGTAAATCCCTATACCGTAAATAATAAAGGCCATTAAACAACAATGCATTGCCCAAGGCATGCTTTTCTGTGATCCAGTGTGCCTCCTTTGTCCTTGACTAAGCCTCTGCACTCACATTCTGCTGCCCCATTCGTTACGCTCGTTATTTTCACAGGAAGTTTGTTTAACGCTCGATAGATGGACGACGAACAGCCATCATTCAAGTTGCTTTAAAATGCAGAGCTAATCCAGAGCACCCAGAACCCCCACCTCTTACCAACAGTTAAATATTCTGGGAAATATTCTGCCAACACACATGTGTAAGATAAATCACCTTTATAATGCTTGTCACATAAAATGTTACTATGACTGCTGGCTTAAGACTGTGTCTGTTAAGTTAGAGCTAATGTGCATGACTCTGACTGCGCTAGTACCATGTTATTTTTTTGTCCGGCTATGTATAGTGACCTGTAGATATGCATTGCATCCGTGTCTGAATGTAAGTTTGGAAAGCAGTTGGTGCATTCTTCCATAGCCCTCACCTGGACCTGGGTAGTCCAGACCAAAGCCCCACACAACTTGGAAATTTTATGGCAACCCCTCAATTAAATTCTGCTCTGACTGATTACTTGGATAAAGTGGGCATTCCATCTCGGTCACAAAACACTGTCAGAACAGTCTAATCCACTGTAACAGGCTTGCTGAAAGGTCCTGCACTTACAGGCAGTTACATGCCTGTTGAAAGCTGTCTTGTTGGCCATGCCTGGACCAGGTTGTAGTTCAATGTGCACTGATTATGGAACACTCTGAAGCTTTGTCCCATCTTCTCCCACCCCAATGGAATTCTGCATTGCTGCACACTCTCTGCCTCTCCTAAATATAAGCCCTTTTTGGTGAACCTACTTTATCAACTCACTAAAGACTGATTAAGCTTCTTTAAGCCCTTGAAATGTAGACATTTGGGATTGTGCGTGACATTTTCACTCCGAAACACTTCAAATCCATTCTTGTGCCTTGGTTTGTCCATGGTTCCACATGCCCATGTGTGTCTGGGTTTATGTTTGGCAACATGTTTTACACGCTGTGTCTGAGGTAGAGGTTAACATAAGGCTAACCTTTGACCTGTCGTCTTCTGTGGTGGTAAGCGGTTGGATGCTTGGGCTCAGTGAGAAGCTTTTGTTTCACAGGCTGATGGGCTTTTAACGGAAACAATAAAGGTTACAACTGGCTTAGCATCCTCACATTGCACACTTGTCCTCTTAGTATAGAAGTCAGGTGGTGGATGGAGCTCAGATGGAAGTGTGGCAGGGGGAAAAGTGTGGCAGGTGGTCTTCCTACATAAAACTAGGAATGTTAGAGCAAAGACACTTTCTCCCAGTTTGGGAGAAACATACAAAACATATGAAATATACAGTGAATGAAATAATTGTTGTTGTTTTTTTGCCCACTGACAAAGAAAAGAACAGTCCATAATTTTAATGATAGGTTTATTTTAACAGTAGATAGAAGCAGTTGGTGCATTCTTCCATAGCCCTCACCTGGATCTGGATAGTCCAGACCAAAGCCCCACACAACTTGGAAATTTTATGATTATTTAGATCATGCAAAAAAACACCACATTCTGTATATATAACCACCACTTTCTGTATATATCACTCCACATTCTATTGTATATATCACCACCACATTCTATCTTATTTCTTCATGTTCATCCTTTCTAAATTATTCTTGTTTTTAAAAAATATTTTTTAAATTCTTAAATTGTACTTTATTGTTTTTCTTTTTTTTCTGTTGACGCATCGCTGCCTGGGTGGAGCACCCACAATTTTGTTGTACTCCTGTACAATGACAATAAATTCTATTCTATTCTATTCTATTCTATTCTATTCTATTCTATTCTATTCTATTCTATTGTAGAATATCAAAAAGAAAATCCAGAAAATCACATTATATAAAATATATAAATTGATTTGCATTTCATTGAGTGAAATAAGTATTTGATCCTCAAATACCAAGCATTAAGAAGTCTGGCTCCCACAGTTTGGTTAGATACTTCAAGTTAAAATGAAAGACACCTGTCTCAACTAGTCATCTGTATAAAAGACACCTGCTCATAGACTCAATTAGACTCCGACCTCTCCAACATGAGCAAGACCAAAAAGCTTTCCAAGGATGTCAGGGACAAGATTGTAGCACTGCACAAGGCTGGAATGGGCTACAAAACCATAAGTAAGAAGCTGAGTGAGAAGGAGACAACAGTTGGTGCAATGATTTGAAATCAAAAGAAACACAAAATGACCTTCAGTCGACCTTGATCTGGGCCCCCACACAAGATCTCACCTCATGGGGTAAAGATGATCATGAGAAAAGTGAGAGATCATCTTAGAACTACACCGGGAGAGCTTGTTAATTATCTCAAGGCAGCTGGAACCACAGTCACCAAGAAAACCATTGGTAATACACTGCGCCATAATGGATTGAGATCCTGCAGTGCCTGCAAAGTCCCCCTCCTTAAGAAGGCCCATGTGAAGGCTTGTCTGAAGTTTGCCATTAAACACCTAAATGATTCAGAGAGTGCTTGGGAGAAAGTTTTATGGTCAGATGAGACAAAAATCAAGCTCTTCGGCCACAACTCAACTCACTGTGGAGGAAAGCAAATGCTAATTATGACCCCAAGAACACTTCCAGAATGACAATGACCCAAAGAATACAGCCAAGGCAACAAAGCTAGGGGATCAAATACTTATTTCACTCAATGAAATGCAAATCAATTTATATATTTTATATAATGATTTTTTACATTTTCCTTTTGAAATCTATAGGTGAAAAACAATTAAAGCACTTAACATCAGCTAAAGCTGAAGCACTTATGACAAAGAAGAATGTCCTGGGCTTTTTTAACACTACTAGACACTTACCGTCTGTTTAGATTTACTGATAAACACTTATGATAACATAAAATGTGTTTCTCTTTCAGATAGCACTGTTGTAGCACATATCATCTGCACTGTTGTAGCACCTGCACTGTTTTCTATGACTAAGATGAATGTGTTGAACTCCTTGTAACTCTCACATCAGTGTTGTCATGTCTGAATTTATGCTTGATTGTACCTTTACCTGGAAGTTGCTTTGGACACAAACGTCAGCCAAATGAATAAATTTAAATGTAAATGTAAATCTCTTACTGTTAAAATAAACCTACCATTAAAATTATAGACTGTTCATTTCTTTATCAATGGACAAACTTACAAAATCAGTGAGGGGTCAAATAATTATTTCCTCTACTGTACATATTCTAAAGAAAGAGGGATTTTGATCTTGGAGTTGTTGTTATCAGTGGTTGTCTCTGTGATAAAAGGTACACAATGGTGAATCTCAATCATTATAAAACACAAAGTTATAATGTTAACTACAAATAGCCATATTGGTCACGATTGATACTATTCTTAACAGAATCTTAAACAGATATTAAGAGTTTAGGGCACAAAGCTAGTCACAATGCCACTCTTCAAACTAGTCCATACTGCTGACTTTCATATTTACACCTTATTTCAGGACTTCAGCAAGTCAATGGATTTTTGATACCGTTCCCAAATGGTTTGACAATTAATTGTTGCCTTGTCATCTACAGTAAGGAAATGATTGTTCATCCTCCCAGGACACAAACCTGCTTTGTGCTCTCCATCACAACATATATGTTCATGCTTACCTTTACATTCAAGAGATGCTTAGTATCAGTATTGGAAGACCATATCTAAGTGCAAGATGACTGTAGAAAAGAAAGGAAGGGGAATATGTGAAGTTCAAGTTCAGTTGTCTCACAACAACTGTCTGCCTTTTCCACCATGCATCCCCAAGAACACCCCCAACTCCTTTCTCAGACAGGGTTTGCTTGGTAATCCCCAACACCTGCTCCATTCAAAGGAATCCCAAGTTAAATTTACTGTGGTAAGGAGAGCCCAGTTGAAAAAGAACCTTTTAATTGAAGGGCCTTCTCTTGCTCAAATGCAACCCTGGTGTCCTTTGTCTGTGTGTTAGAAAATGACTCTGTATTCAGACCTTTTAACTTTTGGGCCATTTGGGGTACAGCCTAATGTAATATTTTGATGTCATTAAGTTTGAAAAAAATGGAAAATTAAGACACTTGAAAGAAAAAAACACAATCTATCTGGATGCCTCATTGTATTTTATTTATTATCGTTAATATATTCACTCCAGCTGCACTGATGTGTGTGATCTACATTGTGCAACACTCACACACACTGATATGCCACTAGCATGTCAGTGCTGTGCTGGGAGTGACCCACCACCCAAATAGTACCTGCTCCCTGGTTATAATGGGTAGGTCATTGTTCAACAAAGTAAAGGGGGCTAACAAATCATACCTAGAAAAAGATGGACTTCAGACTGGGACTGTAAAGTGTACATGTATGTTAAATGGAGCTATTAAAATGAGTGTACATGGTTTACCAGATAATATAGATTGTATAGCTATATAAAATAGTAGTGTAAGAAGATGTAAAATCGTAGTAGTTTTCTCTACTAATATATAGCAACTAGATGGTTGCCTCTTTGTTTCATGGTTCAGAATATCAACATCTGACACCCCATGATGTTAAAGCTGTAGGTTTCATGAGAAAATAAGCATGAGACCAAGACTTTCATCAATCAATTGCAGTGCTGTTCCCAAATCGAGCTCTCCTGTTGATAATCTTTCATGTTCTTGGAGAGGCTCGCTCTCATTCAGGCAGCCCTCTGTTTCTTGTTTTCTTTTAAACCATTTCTAATGTAACATTTCCATCATACATCGGTTAGTAATGCTGCATTACATTGAAACCCAAAGCCAGTGGTCCCTAATTGCTAGTGCCATGTGTGTGTGGCATTTGTCTTTTGAACTCACTGTTGGCGATTCCAAAGTAACTATTTAGTCTAATACACAGTCCTTCCAACACTGAAGACCAGCTCTGTGAATGTCTACTCTGTGCTCAGTTCTGGCTGTGTAGCTGTGTGCAAGCCAGCACCTCAGTGCCATTCCTAGGCCCTAATCCACTTAAAACCAATTACAAGGCTATTACTGTGATCGCCCTCCTGAAAATGACAATGGAAGTGCGACACAGGAGAGAACGAGAACAATGGTAGACATTTGCTCCAGCTCAGGCCTGTTCCTGCCGCTTCAGGAAAAACTGGCGGCAGTATCTTGATCACTGCGGGTGATGATGGACACAATTAGTGTTTTGGCGAGCGGGCAAAGGTGCTGACTGACAGGTTCCGAGCGTGGGCTGTGAGTTTAAAGCTTTTGAGCTCTGTGTTTTGGGGGCATTTTCAGGTCAGAGGGATTGAGGGATATACCCGCACACCCTTCCACCTGGCAGCCTCTCACACTTTAATTAGATCATATTAGAGTTACAGATATGGCTGTGTCCTTTAATTTGATCCACAAAGTAGCTGAGTTCAGGATAACTGAAGAACCATCACCGATAATATGTTCAATAGAGAATAAAATGCAAATAAGTGAGTATAAAGCAATTTCTACATTTTCATTTTATTGTGGAAAAAGCAGAGCTCTGTAAATGTTATCTAGTGAATTTAAGTTTTCTCTGAAGTAAATTTTACAACTGACGTCACAAAGCAGCTTTGCAGAATCTGAGTCAGAGTCCAAGGCGACAGAGGCAAGGAAAAACTCCCTAAACTGAAGGAAGAAACCTTAGGAGGAACCAAGACTCAGTACTGGGGAGAAACTGTGTGCAGAGAAAGTCAATGCATGGACCTAAAAGTGAATCTTGAAGGTAAAACCCTTTTCCCTTTCCAAAAATGGTCGGGTATAACCTTTATAAACTAAAACAGGGCCTGGATTACTGCCGGGAGTCTTCTTTATTAAGAAATCAGGGGACTGTTTTATGGCCATTTAGAAAGACATAAACAAAGAGTGAATGAGAGAGTGGCAGGGTTGGTGCGTGCAAGCCTTAGCGTTTGCACTGAGACAAGATGTGTTTTTTGTACTTTAAGTATGCACACAACACTAGGCATTCACAGCATCACACACACCACATGTTTATTTAATTAGGCAGGAAGCAGACCCTGCAACATTCTCCTGCTTATTTATGATGTGTGACGCCCAATGACGAGGCCAAAGGGCTACAGAGGAGGAAGCCCCCTGTTTTGGAGTTTGTTACAAATTTATTCCGAGCCATAATTCTTCATAGCATTTATGTCCCTCTATATGTTGTAGGGGGCTGCAATTAGTCGTGACTCTAAGCTACATATGTGTGAGGGGGGAACAATGTTTCTCTGTGAAGTCTGCGAAGGCCTGCGCATGGAAGCAATATGGCTCGGATTCTAAGATTAATTTCAGCTGTGTGTCTTTTCTTTTAGTTGTAGTGTGTTTGTGGTCAATACTTATGTATACGTGTTGCAAAATTTTAAGTATATTGGGAAATAACTATATAATTTTGAATATTATATTAAGTTACTGAGTTTTACCTTTTAAAACCCAATGTACTGCTTTTACAGTCTGATTGTGTTATTGATCTGTGCTGTATTGTCATGTTTTATTTAGAGAGTATACAGTACATTTGACCATGTAGATGCATTGTGATTAAAGTTTATGTTTTTAGGAACATTTGTGGTGTATTTGAATGTTTATGAGTAATTACATAGGTATATATAATTTGTTTTTTTTTTCTTTGCCAAGGCTTAGCTTGCCAGCCGGAGTAGTGTAGGTTTCAGAGTACATACAGTGAGGCATATCTCATAACCCCAGTCTGTGCTTGTGTGTGTTTGGCAGTGGTGCAGAACGTTTGTTGAGTGGAAAATGGCCTCTAAAGCCCCTCTACTCACCTTTCGCAGTGGCAACATTTAGCACGGTGTGTCTCCCCTGTCTATGTCGTCCCCTCCTCCACCCCACCCCCGCCCAGAACTCAACCCGCACCCATATTTCCATATTAAGTTTTCACAACCTGTTTTAGGAGCGATAGGAGGATAAAGTGATTTTACAGGAGTAATGCCCTTCAACAGATGGTCAGACACAACCAGGAAGGGGGTAGTATAGAGTTAGAGGCAGGGGGGTCGAATGTGACAAAATGCAAAGTGGAATTCGCCAGCCCTCCATTCCAAAATTGGCCCAGCGAAAGAGCATGCGAGAGGTGCGATGGCATGTCCTTCGCGAGTCTGGCGAGCTTGGGTGACAGCTGCGATGTTTATAGGCCGGCTTCGATGACAGTCAGGAGGGGATGGCTCGGCTCTTTTCAGACAGGAATTAGGTTTGTCATCAGATTCTAAAATCCAGCTGATTTATGACATTTCCACTCCTGGTTTCCCTCTAGACCCCCTTTCACCCTCTCCTCAAAACCAGACTGACCACCACCCCAGATCCACTCCTCACTGCTGCTTGATGACATTTGGAGAGAGGGGTTGTTTATTTACCTCTTACTTTCACCAGAAAGATCAGTTCTCTCTCCTTATTTGTTACAGAATGGTGTGGCATGACGATGACCGGTGCTACACATGCTGAAGACGATCTTCAGTTTTCTGGGTTTAAGAGGGATTATTTCAGAGTTGTCCACTTCTTAGGTAAAACCAGAATTCCTACTCAATATGTTGTATGCACTTTTTGTGAGCTTCGCAATTAAAACATGGTAAAGCATTGATTTCAGTAGTCCAAACCTTGAACCACTTCATGCTAACAACTAAAGGTGTCACTTTGCGACTGAAGGCACAACCCAGTATTGAACCCAGTATCCATTGGTCCCCTGATGCCTGTTTGTCGCTTTTGTGTCAAAGAGCAAATTAAGATAAATATTTGTCAGCAGGACACTCTAATGAAATACATGAATGGTGTCAGACTTCCCCCATCCCACAGTGAGCTCATGGCCTAAAAGAACCGAGAAGACATTTATGAGCAAAAAGTCTCTACGACCTATGGCCACAGCAATGCTTAGACTTATAATCACCAGCAAAAACATTCAGTTAAACCTCTTTCACAACAGAGCAGATTGCAATTACCTCATGTTCTTTTTTCATTGGCCTCTCACTGACAAAAATAGCTTGTATTCCCTGTTACCTAGTTATCAGTTCATGAAGAGTTCCTGGTTATCTCCTGACGATAAGTTAATGTATAGATTAAATGCAAAGCATGGTTTTAATTGGGAATATCAGTAATACCAGAGAGGACAGGAGAGAGCTGCAATGCAGAGGAGACACTTTACAAGAGCTGCACAGGCACATGTAAAATATCTTCTCAGATCATACAGTCAGTGGAACC
The DNA here is from genome assembly GCA_037576955.1 of Lepidarchus adonis. NCBI lineage: Eukaryota > Metazoa > Chordata > Actinopteri > Characiformes > Lepidarchidae > Lepidarchus > Lepidarchus adonis. The sequence continues at coordinate 11,971,949 of JBBIGC010000002.1, forward strand.
TTGTCAAGGCTTTATTAAATAAAAGTTTCAACTTCAGATGGTACTTCACAACTTTGAGGGGAAAAATGGTATTAAGGCAGAAGCAATGCCTCATCCATAAAAGTTTATGCAAACTTTCCCAGCAAACTTAAATCATTGACACTATTGCTGTATTTCAAAAACTCAAGCCGAGTTGTGTTTCCTCACATCTTAAAAAAATGACACCCAGTTATTTGACACGTCCCCTCCTCTTTAACCCCTGGATTTATATTCTCCTTCTCGAGTCAGGTGCATCAGACATGAATAAATATGCTCACTGAATATTTTTATTCTCAGTGCACATTTGCACTCATACATAACCTACAACCAACTGTGTACATTATCTTGGGTCCATCCAAGCCCTTTGTGCCAGACATTATTGTTCTGTTTACCCCCCATGCTGCATCTTACTTTGCGTTGTTAACTGAGACTATTTCGCAAGCTGTAAATTCTGAGCAGATATATAAATCATAGGACAGGGTGGGTAAGGGGGGACGAAACGGGATCTGCAGACTTTTGCCCCAGGGTCACTACTGCTATTCCAAACCTGGTCCATTCGTGTTGAACACGCTCAGCCTTTTAGTGCAGCTGTGATGGGTAAAAGTACTCTGTAATGATACCGTACTCTGATGGGAATAAGGCCTATACTTGACCCTTTGTTATTGCTGTAGCGGTATGGCGGTAATTCTAGGCCTTGCTTTGTTCTTGCACATGCTTGTAAAGTTAAGAGAGCATGGGTTTATGTCCATTTGCTGAACATATGCCAGCCTATAAAATTATTGTGTTATGCATACTTTTTGTTCTAGTACCTGACTTCAGTCAGAACAGAAATAATCTATCATAGGTACATATTTTCTGAAGATGCAATCAGTAAATTTATTTTGTAGGTTGGTTCTGTACCTTGTAAATGCAAGAATGTAATAGACCACATGCACACTCAGCAGTAACAGCAGAAGAGTCCTTTCCCTACTTTTTGGCCTGATGTGACATGCGGGGAAATCAGGTGCCCTCGTGATCATGTGGCAGACTCTGGTGCTCAGTGTTCCCCTCCAGGCATGTTGTGGAACATAGCAATTCTACATGGTCTGACCTCAGAAAAAAAATGTTTACACTCATACTGTCCTGTTTATATACCAAATATGAAACCTGATATAAAATTCAGCTAAACAGACGTTTGGCATGACATATTTGACGTAAAGCGCCACTGTTGAACTAGAAGCAGGTGTGTTTGATCAGTACAGACCACCAGAACATGGGCTGTTTGTCCACTTGTGAACAAGGGAAACCAGGTGCATGGATGGTGAAATGTTGTCCCGAATACCCCAGTGTTCCAATAAGGTCTGCCCTCCCCCCCTTTTCCAACAGCACCCTGTACCCCTTCACCATGATCCATCATGAGCTGACAGTGTGTGTCCACGGCTGAATTTCTGCTCCGTAAATAGTCCTGCACAGAGTGCTTTTTTTGGTCACCCAACGATTGCCTGTCATCCTAGTCATGCGGTCTGTGTGATGGCCCAGGAACACACCTCCACTATCAACCTGGGAGCAGCCCTGACTGACCCCAGGACAGACTTATTGTAGGTGTAACTGTCCCTCACCCTCACTCTTTCTATCTCACTATGATGTTATCTCTCTCTCTCTCTCTCTCTCTCTCTCTCTCTCTCTCTCTCTCTCCCTCTCTTGCACCCCTGTATGTCAGTTCTTCCCTCTGACAGCCCTTTCTCATCAATCACTGGCCTGTTGGAGGTGGAAAAAACAAACAATACCCCCTGAGGATGTTAGGGGTGATTTTGAAGTGGTGGCAACAACTTTGCAACTTTTCAAAAATATTCCATGCCCAGTAGGGGTTCGCCCTATGAATCTGCCAGCTGCTAAAAGCTCACACTCAGCGGACACTGTCAGTAACCTAGTCCAGTCTAGAGCAGAGACATTCACACCAGCAATTAGTATGTAATAAATCAAAGTGTTGTCTTAACATGCTTAATCTTAGCACCAGGGGTGCTTTAAAAAAGCAGATGTCCAGTCATTAGTTTAACAATACCTCCATTTCCTGAGCTAAGTTCAGTTGAATTGACTTCATGCTGATCAGTCTGTGCTTACAATCAATTGTATTGATGCTCATTTTGCCCTGTTCATTTTCACGTCATGTAAAAAAATGATCTAAAACTAAGCGTGAGTAAATAAGCTGTGGAAATGCTAATAGTGAAGACTATACTGTATCAGTTGTACTCAGATGTACTTGTTGTTGCTGGAGTGGTATGTTTATTTGTGTTGTATCATTCACACTGTTTAAAAAAAATAATGTGTTGGTGTTTTCATTGGGAGATCAGGTGATTGGAGCTTGATGATACCACAGCTATCTGTGGCAAGGAGTCCAAGACAGTCAGGCTCATTCACTATAGTTAAACTGGGTGGGAATTTGGCAAAAAATGGTTTGAAGAAAAAGGTGCTTTTTCTTGGAACAGAAATCCAAATACTCTCCTGTCCTGCCATGGTATGTTCTGGATGATCAAGTGGAACATTCTGGAGGTCTCCATATCACTATACTGGCATCTGCATTTTTAAAATCGCTTTAGCAATGACTAAACATTTGGCGTAACATTACAGCAGAACATGGCCTCTGTGTTCCTGAACTAGGCAGGTCTAAGCAAAAAAACGTCATGTTCTAAACCCCTCATGCCCAACAGCCTCCGCTCTTTAGTAGTGCAGATAGTGAGGAGCACTGCTTGTCACTTCACTCACATATGACCACTGCTTCAAGCTAATGTAATCTAATAGCAGAGGGATATCTTTCCCTCTGTCCTGGTGCCACGTATCTGATAGTTTACACCACTCATGTGTCACCAGGTCGTTACATTTATTTCAGATGGCACCAATCTGATGACACTCTGTTTAATTAATACATTTTGCACTTCTAAATATTAAAATGTCACAGTAAACATGTTCATCTACTGACTGAGGTCTTAATTGGATGATTGGGGCATACAAAAAAGGCAATATTTGCATTACACAGAGCCCAGGATAGTTTCAGTAAGAAACTATCTACTAAACAATGCTACTAGTGCCTCCCTAGTTTACATATGACTCTGGTCCTGGCACGTATCTTGATTTAGACACCCAGTAGGCCTAGAGTACCTGTGATCTAAGCCTATATGCTCTCAGTCTGCGGTCTGCATACTACTCTGTGGTGATGAGTGCTGTGGAGTGATGAGTTTGGAGCAGTGGTGAGTGTTGAGGTGTGGTCACCATGACCCAGTCAACAGGGTTAAAGGCTTGATAGTGTAAATGGCTAGTATGAGTAGAAAGCTTATTTGTTTTTTTGGTTTGTTGGGGTACTGATTTATGACATTTACTAAAAAGTGGAATTGCAGTTAAAATGCACATTATTATTAGACATTGAAGTTGTTTATAAATTGTATATTGGATTTTGATTTTGAGTTCTAATGTTTATATTGAAATATATTAAATATAATGTAAGTATTGTAAACAAAGCCATTAATGTCACTGTTGTTGTAAATGTTAATTCTAAGTGTGCTTTAATGTGTCATAATTTATCAATCAAATAGGAAAAAGTAACATGTGATTAACACTTTATTATATCCAAATCTGTTCATTTTTTCCCCACACTGTACTGAATATTTTAACTGTTTTACATACCTACCTGAGTGTGCTTAATACAGCAAAAAATGACCATTGCAGCAAAATACACTTGAGTTGAGGCAATCTTCACTTTTATTTTGTCCCTACAATTAATCTTGCTTATTTATCCTTACAATGTTAAGTGCAGACTGCTGTTTCTAATTCCGATAAAAACAAGGAAAACAAAAAAATATTTTTGTCATTAATACTTTTTTAAAATATTTAATTCCAGATTAATATTGATATTGATATCCCATCAGAATACAACTGGCAAAGTACTGACCATCTTAACTTGTTGATATCAGACTGCCCGAGTACCTGTGTGCAGAGTGCCTGAGGCTAAGAAAACAACACAGTGAGCTACGACATGACAATTGTGGTGAACATGCCCTTTTTTAATGTAAATATTTTATACTCTTTAACAGAAATGGCTCTGTGGTTCTAGTTGTCAAAAAATGTTCTTTGACTCAGGGTACTTGATGCTTTGAGTGATTTTTACAGGTTATTTAAAGATAAGTTTTTTTTCATCATAGAGAAGAACATTTAAGAATTTAAAAATATATTTTTAATTTAATATGATATATAATCTATTAAATATATTAAAAAATATATTTTAGTAATATGTGCATGGAGGTGTACTCTAATTTATACAATGCTTTCTTGGGGGCCGAAATCAGAGCACATTGAGTTTATAACAGAAATTTCCACCACCTTACCTACATGTGTATTTTTTGGTTGTTCCTTACACTTATACTTCCAATATCTAATTGATAATGACAATTATCAAATAATGACCATTTTGGCCATTTCTATGTAAATTATATGAGTTAAACTGATTTATATATCTTCTTTCCCATTTTGCACACCTGACCTGTCCTTGTAGATTGTTTTTTTTCTCATCTGTCTCTGAATCCCCTCACAGTCTCACCAGACATAATACAGTGTTGAGGGCTTTTCACATTAAAGCTCTGGGTGAGCGGATGGTCTAAAAGTGGCTTCTCTGGGCATGGGGCGGGCAAGTCACTGAATGTACATGTTCCAGATATTGTCACATCACATGATGATTCCACACAGCACACATCAATCTTTGTGCTGGGCAACAATTTACTGTTGTGCCCTGGCTGTGGGACAAGTTAAGAGGAGGGGGGTCATAAGGATGAAGGGAATTTGTTGGGTGCAGGGGTGGTAAAAGTGCCAAAATATTTAGTTGCACAGATATTTTTTATGATTTAGGTGTAAATTTTATAACAGATTGTGACTGCTTTATAGCCATGCCAAACTGCAAAGATTGTTTTCTTTATAAAAAATCTTTTAAAGCTAAATGTATTAGAAGTTAAGCTGAAAACAAGGACAGAACAAAGCACAATAAATACAATGTAATAAAAAATATTTTTTTAAATAATATATATTTTTACATTTATATAGCACTTCTCAAAATCAAGGTTGCTTCACAGAATCAAAATCAGATTATCAAACAGTAATAAATAAATATTTTTTTGCATTGCACTTAACAACAAAATTAACAGATGGGTCAATTAGCACAACTAATACAACTACAATACAACTAAAACAGCAACAAAAACATTACCAATCAGACAAAATAAAGCATCACAAGAGAGCTAATAGGTACAGTAGCAAGACAGTAATGTTTTTAATTGTGTTTTAAAAGACAAGGGACAAGAGGCACTACCTAAAATTAGGTGGGAGAAAATTTGGGGGTGAGTTTGAGTGTGAGGGCAATAAATTAAATTGGGGACAATAAGAAGAATAAACAGGAGAATATAAATTAAGAAGTTCAGAGAGCTAGATAGGAGCAGAACCATGAAGGAAAAGAATGAGCATAAGTTTGTACTGTATACAGTATGATATAGGTTATCAGTGAAGATTATAGAAAATGAGAGAGATGCGCAGATTTTTTAGTGAAAGCAAGAATGTGGGCAGCAGCGAATAGACAAATAAGATGAAAATCAGGAAGGAATACTTGAAAAAAGCCAATTTGAAGAGTGATGTGAGAGAAGGAGGTTAGGGTTAACATTATCAAAAGCAGAGCTTAAGTCCACAAGAAGGAGAAGAGTAAGGGTGCCATTCAGTAGATCATTAAAAGTGAAAGTGATTATTGATCATTGTGAACACAACCACAGCACACAGTGCACCACAACGAAATGTGTCCTCTGCATTTTACCCATCACACATGCACACATGGAGCTGCAGGCAGCCGTCAACAGCAGCGCCCGGGAGCAGTGAAGTGGGGACGGTACCTTGCTCAAGGGTACCTCAGTGGTGCGACCTTCTGAGCTCAGTCCTAACCTCTAGGCCACCACTGCCCCATATGGTGATATGGAGAAGAGCAGTTTCTGTACAAGATGATATAAGTACAGTACTAAAGTATTTTGACGAATTCCCGGAGTGGAAATCCATCAGTGGGAATATAGTACACTTACACCAAGGGCTCAGTGCAATGAACGGGACGCAGCCCTTTTCCAGCTTTATTACCTCTTCAGCAAGACTCTGGAACCTGTGCACCCTCTGCAAGCAGAGTTCGCATTACACCTTTTCCCCGGGTGTCTAGACTGAAGGTGACTGGCTGGCTCACCCAGGTCATCAGCTAAATTATTACGGCTAGGGTGAGCGCAGCCCACCGCCATCAGCACACACCAGGGCGCCTAGTAACACTGGCAAACTCACACAATGAACTCAACACTCAAACAAACACTCAAACACTCCAACAAAACCCCATAAACCCTCATTCTCTTGATGCCTTGCGGCCGGTGGAGCTCCCTCCCAACTTGGCTTTTTTAAAGAATAGTTTATAGAAGATTGCCATCAAATTTTATGGTTACCTTTTTATGTATTTTAGTACAATGTAAGAATTTGAATGGATTTTTCTTAAGAATATGTCTAATATGTCATTTGGATAAAAGGCAATGTAATTCCACGCGATGATTATTAGTTATCAATAGTTTAGTATTACTAGGCCCTTTAAGTAATATTTCACTCACCCATATGACTCCTGCTGTACACTTCTTCTGTGTCAGCCATGTTCAGTAATCTCAAAATGTGAGGTTAACCACGGTTACCATCCTGGATTTCAATGTTCATTTACTTTGAGGCACAAAACCTCTGTCTCTGCAAACTGGAAATAATTCCATGCCAAATGTAAGTGCTGATGCACAGGTGAAAATTGGGTTAGTTGCAAAGTAAAGAAGTAAATTGAAACATCCAACAGCTTTTTTTTTTATTTTGGCAAAAAATTCGTTTGGATAGATTAAATCTTTTAAAGTAAATAGTTCAAATTGTGTATGTTTAATTTGGCAGCGCCCTGTTGTTTATGAAAAACAGAGCAAACTCTGCATTCACACTTAAGGTGATAACTACACTGGGCCTTTGTGAAGTCCGAGGCCCAGCCAAGAAATCATGGTTTACTTTGGAGGCTAAAATTGAACCTAACTTTGTGTGCAAAGGATTCACAACCTACTTATTGGGTGTGTGAGCATTTCACTGACTCATATGTGGCTTTCTTGGGCTGTCTTCATATTTAAAATGTGTAGAGCAGAAAAGCTTCTTGTCATAATCCCTCTTTGCTTTAAATAATTTAAAACATCAGCAGCACTAAAATTTACGTATTATCCCCTTAGTGTTTAGAAATAAAGACTGGCCAAGACTAGAATTTTTACAGTTCCATGTAAAAACATGTTTTAGTCATGTTTTTTGTTGCTGGTTCAATTCAACTGGAACTCTACAGTCGTCCTTCAGCTTCTTGACAGTGAAAGCTGAAGACTGTTTTTAGAGAAAGTCCCTGATAAGAACTGACAGGTCAATAAAACAGAAATATTATCAGCTCCATCATTAACCACTGCTTTGGCAGCTGCCAAAATATCCCCCAATGCACTGGCTGGTTCCTGTCCAGACACTCACCGTCTTTCCATAAAGGTGCTAATTTTACGGCATCGGACGGCTTAAACCCGCAGATATGCTAAATGTTGCCAGTTCTGTACCCAGTCAAATGATGTGGATTGGATTTATTCGTTTTTTTCCTGGGTTTTTCCTCAGTGTTGGCCTAAACCTGATTCAAAGAAACTGGTCACTACATGTGCTGTCGTTTTTACTGTTCATATAGTAGATGCAGCTACAATGAAATGTTTTTTTTAATATACAATTTTAAGCCAATATATATATAAATATGCCTTTGCCTAGAATATAATAGCTAGCTTGTATATGCAGCCCATTGCTGACAAGAAGAGGTATTTTTGAGAGAATTAGACTTGTGCCATTATGAATCTAAAGTGTGACTCGCAAATAAAGGTTGTGTGTGGTGTTCACATTACGCTCCCTCACACAGAATGGAATGATTTGCTGTTTGAGATCAGAGTTTGATGTTCTATTTTGGAGTTGACTTAAAAGACCCCTCTGTCACATTAATCAGCATGCTGGACCGCTCCACTAGACGTATTCCATCATTCCCAACGTTCTTGCCCTCCCGCAGACGATTTATTAGAGGAGGGGGCCATGGCTATATTTGTAGTGCAACCTTTCCTCTTATCCACCAGCTGACGTCAGTTAATTATTTGTCCCCTGAATCTAATACATTTTCTCTGTGCCAAGTCATTTCAGGGGCACTCTCTCACTGGTGCAAAGAGAATCAAGACCATACACCCCCCAACCCCCTTAGAACTAGCCGATCACTGTGGAAAATCAGCCGGGCCATCCATCTGCCCATGTTATCCTAGCAACCAAAGTTTTGTTGCCAAGGTAAAGGTCTCCCCATATGAACCTGTCACTCAAAGTATCCTTGGCCTGATATATGTATTTTTTTCTTTCTTATCTTTCACTCTGTACGTGTTTATTTTTTTCTCGGTTGGTGGCTCTGCTTTTGTGACCAGTGGAGGGGATCCTTTATCTGTTTACAACCATTCCATACTAAATATAGCAACCTGATTTAAAACATGAGCTCCCAGCTCTTACAACAACACATGAGCTGATCAATACAAAATTAGGATATCTTCTAGTTTTGCCAGAGGAGCAGAGTTATTTTTGGATGTCATTCTGTAAAGTGACCCTTTGGAAGTAATAAGGTAAATGGTTTTTATATTAGGTGCATATGTGAGTGGCAACCAGGGCTCTTCATGGTGGACAATAGCATCTAAAATGTGAAATTTAGCCCAGCTAGCCAAGGCCTAAAGCTCCTGGAGAAACCAGAGCACATAAAGTGTGCGGAACCATCCAAAGCCAGCGTAACCCTGGGTAATGCCCAAATGAAGTGTGAGAAACAAGGGGAATAAGAATGACTTTGTAATATCATAAACCTCATGGTTTACACAGGGATAAATATCAAGTTTCAGCGGAAATGTTGCTGCCTATGAAATGCGTGCTGCATTTGTCACATTTTTCACGCTGACTTACATGTTGGTATTTAAAGAGGAAATTGTTATGCTAGTATTTCAGATCCATTCTGTCACATCACTGACTTTCTGGGCCATTTTTGATTTTTCTGTTCCCACTGAAGCTTTTTTACTTTTGCCCACAAAAGCATTCAGAGTTTCTACAGTGATGTGTTATGGTGCTAATTTTAGTTTGACCGTACACAGTATTTAGTGTTCTACAGAGCAATATGTGAAACAGCTAGAAGTTTTGTTTTTGCTATTAATGGTGTATAAGGATATGAGCATTACAAGATAAAATTACAAGAATGATGCCATATGATTTTTTTTACTGGTTTTTGTATGAAAACAGGTAACAGGTGGTGAAATCAAGCTTGTTGGTCCATCAGATATGCTCTGAAATCCTAATCACATTTAGAATTGCCCAACCCAGTCACCAAGCAGGCCAGGGCAATATGGAAAGACATAATAGTTGTAGATTAGGAAATCAGGTGCACTGGTGCTATTTTTTTTTTTTTTAACTTTTGTTGACTTTTCTGACTTTTCAGGCAAAATATATAGACTTCAACAGTAAATGATTCACATTAGTAAATGCACAAAAAACATTTATTAAATTTTTCTGGAAATATAACTTAATTTTAGATTATGTAGATTTATTGTGCAAAATATTGTATTTCTATGTAAATGATGTATGCATTTGAACGAGGTAAATGCAATGCATATCATTAATGTGAGAGGACATGTTGGGATTTCCCCTTTAAGGTTGTGAGCTTGAGAAAAAGAGCGGCGCTGAGTGTGTACATGTGAACCTGTCAGTCCTGCGCTGGCCAAGAGAAGGGAGATTAGAGCCATTAGTTCTGGCTACACAGGCACACACTTGCATTTGTGAGGACTCACCAATGTCCTTTCTGCTAATTATAGGTTGAAATCTGACAGAGAAAAATTAGAGGGAAAAAGGACAGCTGTGCTCTGCTGCACCATGAGGCTGGATAGAGAGAAAAGAAGAGAGAAAGAAGGGAGGATGGAAAAAAGAAAAAGAGAAGGGGTTTGATTTCTGCCTAAATCCTTAAACCCCCTCCAAAAGATGGAAAAACAACATTTGACAATCTGAGTGCCCTTCTCTGTCTTACCCTCTCCCACTACTCGCTCAGCCTAAGTAGTCAGCCTAACCTCTCAGGCCCTGAAGGAATTGCAAGAGGCTTCTGATTTCCTGGGATATTACTTTTTTTTTTTTTTTCAAAATCAGACATACAGCATAACTAGCCTGTAAAAAATTCAAGTTTAACCTCAATTCTGTATCTCAAATTATTTAGCCTGTGAGTTTGTTTTTTTTTTTTTTTTTCAAATAGAAGGGACTCTGGTTGCCTGTACTCATACTTAAGTAATGGTGTTGTTCAAGGTCCAAGTACTGGGGAGCTACTACTGTGTGGAATATCCAGGAAATTAAGTTTTATATTATTTATAATATGCTGTTATAAGGCCCAAGAGTCACAGTTGTGGCCAATGATCAAACAGTACAGGCGTTTTCACCAATGTAATGAAAGGAAAATAATTGGTAGCTATTCTGAGTACAAATACTTTAGTACACTTAAATACAAACTGGAGTATCAGGAACTGAAAACAATCAGTAAAGCATAACACTGTCAAACTGTTATTAGTGCATTTAACTTAATAAATCTAAACTAAATATATCTATTCATTGGCCACGTTCACCCAGAGAGTTAAAGAATTAATGCTTTTGTCTTTTGTCTTACTGCAGTAATAATTGTGATGATTAGGTGACACATTGAGTTTACTTTATTCAAGCATTTACACATGGATCACATTTTGCATCAACATATTTCAAGCACAACGCATACACTGTTTTCTGTGGGAACATGACAAGTCTCTTTGTTTTCTTTTCGTCTTCCTCCTCCTTTAGTGTGCAATGGTGTTGAGAATGCTGTGTAGCTGTGAAGCACTACAAGTAGGTGCACAATTGTCTGTGAGTCACCAGGAGAGTTAGGAGGTCTAGCAGTGTGTTGTGAATTTATCCTTCATTATGTGCCAGTGTGCAAAATGTTTTCAGAGTGTGGGTGTAATATTGTAAGATGATTATCTTGTTACAGCACTCCTGAGAGAATGTCACTTAGTGAGATGAGCTCTTGCTGCAGCAGGGAGGCAACAGAAGCTCAGTTGAGATGTTTTTCCTCTGCAGCATGATTGACAGGTGTCGTGCAATCCCTGCAGATTTGCGCCGGAGGTCCGCGGAAGCCAGGGCGGGGGCCCATGCCATCTGAACTGACCTTGCAGTGCTCACTGATAGCATGTGTTCCTCTCAGAGCTCAACAGGTGTACTGAACCCTCACTCTGGGCCCGAATGCAGGGCTTAAGGCAGTCTTCTTACCACCGGCCTTTCTAAAGAATCAGCACTACTTAATGTCACGGTGATATATCCCACCCTAGGCTTTACTCGCCTACTAAACCAAGACTCACACCCTCAGTGGGCACAGGAAGAGGGATTGGTCAGGTATTGAACTCTTGTCTTGAAGCTCTACATTTTGGACTGGACACAAAGACACAGACACACGTACACACAGACACAGGCACAGACACACATGCACGCACACACACACACAGCTTGCTTTCATGTGAAAAAGTAGCTCAAAACTCCCCCTGGTGGTAAATGAAAAATCTTTGGTTAAATAATTAATCAATTAAAAGTTGTTAAAAGTTTTGTTTTGTTTTATTTTATTTTAGTTTTCTGGTTAGTTTTACACTATTAACAATTGATCATTTTTCAATACTTTATTTTAAACATTTCCTAAACTTTCCTTGTGAAATCTTACACTGTGGCTCTCTTTAATAACCTGGTTTAATTTCTTTTTGTTTTTTTTGTTTTGTTTTTTGTATTTGCTGGTGCCACCAGATGGTTATTGATGGTTATTGAATCTTTAGCCCCAGGCTGTATTCTCTGGTACAAAATAATAACCATTTATATCATTTTTCAGTATGAAACCCTTTTATTTTATTATTTCTGGTCTGTTAAAATGTTCAAAACACATTACCATCTCAATCAGACTTGATTTTTTGTGGCCTTGTAATTTATTCTTTTATTGTGTCTTTCAGCTGAGCTCTTACTGCTCTTACAGACTTGTTTCTTATTCTGTGGTGAGAAGGAAAGCATGGTTAAAATGAAGCACTGCACTCTTTTTCTTTTAGAGACCCTTTTCCTGCTTTTCTCATTTTTGTAGAGGAAATTAATTTTTCTCTGGACTGGATGACATAATAGGGACACATGCAAAGGGTGACCATCTGTGAAACAAATAATCATTTTTGTACTTGAAGGCTCAAATGAAGGGCTTTTCTGTACGGCACAGTGTGGTCTGTAGCTGGTTTGTAGTCAGTTCAACAGAAGAATCCAAAAAGCCTCGTTCTCTTGCTCATTATCCTTCTTTTCTTTCACTCCAACACACAAAACACTGTATGTTTCCAATTGAAATGGCATGAATCATTTAGAGAGTTTTTAAAAATTATGTATGACCATGTTCTGTACAACTGTAAATTGTGAAGATAGGATTTTGGTAACACTGAGGGCTACTTACTTAGGGACTTTATGTCAAAACAATAAATAACAATATAAATCCTTAAGTGTGAATAAAGACTTTATGTCATTGTGTTAACATGAAATTCCCTTCTAATAAAGCTATTTTTTTTATTTATAGCACTTCAATAAAACATTATTGCCAACTAATGTAACTTCTAAGACATAGCAAGGGTGTGACTGAAGTGCATCATAGGATGAACACACTCGAAACGTGCTAAGTTTGGTTTGTCTGGAATTTTCAGCTGACATGAATTTTATTACTGTTTAACCTTGTTCTTTGTACAATAACT
>JBBIGC010000002.1:12061233-12082523 GCA_037576955.1 Lepidarchus adonis
TTTTTTTTGGGGTGTGTGTGTGTGTGTGTGTGTGTGTGTGTCTATACACACACACACACACACACACACACACACACACACACACGATCACATGTAACAGATCTGGTCTTGATCATTTACATGTCTAACTTAATAAAATTAAGAAATGTAACATTAGGGCATGTTTGTCTGCCGACACTATGTTGCCTTTTGTCCAGTCAGTTCATGTTATTTAGAGACAGTACAGCAGTACCTTTTTCCTCCAGAATCTAATTTGGACATATTGATGTTTGCACATACTACTTCATCAGTTTCTCCTCTCTCTCTTACCTTGTGATAATGCTTAGAAATGTGAGTCACATTTCTCAACAAGACAGACGTTGTGTGTTAACACTGAAGCATGCAAGGCTAAATGATTTCCTGAAGACAAAAAAATCTGTTTAGTGCTTTGCAGCATAAAGATGTTAGCTTTTAATTTTTACTGAAATTTGTCACCATTCAAATGTGAATAAAGCACTCGCTATTGTTAGGAAACGCAATGTCATATTTGCAAAATCTGTGCTGTTCTCTCAGACATTTTTAGACTTATTTACTACTGTCACTTTGAATGTCATTGTAATTACTTTGTGACAGATTTCTGCTAAATTGCATTCAGTGTAAGCATTTTATGTTTTAATATTGCCCAAAACTCATGACCTACTTCTAACAGGAAAATGGATTGTATAAACGTGTGTGTGTGTGTGTGTGTATTGTTTGATTTTGTGTCCATCAACAGCATGGATCCCTTGGGAGCTCGTTCTCAGTTTGTAGAAGTTCAAAACCTTCACACCTGGGTCCAGCCTGAAGCAGTGGAGGATGGAGAGGAGAAAAGAGGAGGTCCTGAGAGGGATGAAGAGGACAGCCTGACTGACCAGTTCAACTCTCTTCTCTCTCCTTTTCCATACAGAGAGGATATCAACAAGAAAATTATTCTCTTGTGAGTCTCACTACTTACACTTTACTGATAAATCACTTTTCTGATATTTCGGTCCTGGGAACATGTCCTACTGATTAAGCTCTAATGTTCAATAGTTTGTAAAGAAACTTTTCAGTTTTGAGGATTTATTTGTTTGAAATGCTAATCTAAGCTGTTTTTTGCTGATCTCCTTAATTTGAATACAAAAAATCATGAATTTTATTAAACTATGCAGTGCTGCCAACTGACAGTCACTATTTATTAGTAATGCACATTTAGTGTGTAGTGTTTTTAAACATAAAAAGTTATGTTTGTCTATTATTGGTGATTGGATTTTTTTGTTTAAAATAGAGAAAGCTATTTATTAGGGTTTTCATATTAGTCAGGTGTTAGCCTGAGACTCCTCGTTATACTTCAAGTTGGTTTTTTTTCTTGGCTCTAACCTTTAGTTGCTGGGCTCTAAACATGATTCCTGAGTTTTAGTGCCAACTTCATACACTCAACACCCCCCACCTCTTGCCATGTGAACATAAATCCTCTTTGTTGCAAAGCCACATGATAGTGTGAGGTCCCTCTGGCTGCTCCTTCAGTAAGATGCCTGTTTATAGACAGCCATTTTGCACAACTCTTCTTACACAGTTTCTGTGTTGTGCAAGTTTTTTTTCTTTTTTCTTCTTCTTCTTTTTTTTTTTTTACAGGGAAAACCATGTATTACTGATTGTCATGATGCAACATTGAAAAGTGGTATAGACATCTCATTACAACTTTTCTTTCTCTCCCTGGTGATTGATATGACCTCTACCAAGTGTTACCCTGTAAAATTGTGCATGAATCCCACTGACTTCTTAGAACAACAGTAGCGTCACTGAAAAAACAAGTCTTCCCTGTCATATGATGGCCTGAGTCCAACAGTTGAGATAGTTCCTCTTTACATACCAAAAGCACATGAAAGAAATCTCACTACACTAATTTGGAGAGATATTTTTTCTGAAAATATGGTTCTTTTTGTGCCAGTTATAACATTGGTAAATGATCTCTTACAGCAAAGATGAATGGGACAAAATCAAAATTGTTATGCAGTCTTTTACTGCCCCCCTTGGCTCACACCTGAATTGACATTGACTGTGCTTTCCGTTGCAGCAAAGGGGATGTGGCACTTTTAAACTGCACTGCTATTGTGAACACAAGCAATGAGACACTAACAGACAAGAACCCGATCTCAGACAGCATTCACAGACATGCTGGCCCTGAGCTCAAGGATGAACTACTCAAACTGAAAGGTAGGGGGCACTACTGGGAGAGAAATTGAGAGGGACAAGAAGTAAAAGTACCACACTGAAGCTGTTTGTTCATTTGTTTTAAAGTATATCTAAATGCCTTAGATCACGATCTCAGGTGAGCTTGTTTGTGTTATTACAGGATGCCGGACGGGAGAAGCCAAATTGACGAAAGGTTTCAATTTGGCAGCGCGCTTTATCATTCATACAGTGGGGCCTAAATACAAAGCCAAGTATCGCACAGCTGCTGAGAGTTCCTTATACAGCTGCTATAGAAACGTCATGCAACTCGCCAAGTAAGCCTGCCTTTCTTTTACATGCTAACCTGGGTAGTGGTAGTGTAACAGTTAGGGAGTTGCCCATCTAATCTGAACGTCACCGGTTCTAATCCTGGACTGGTAAAGGTTCCACTCTTGAGCAAGGTGCCGTACCCAAGCACTGCTTCCCTGGCACTGCCCACTGCTCCTCCATGGATAGGCCAAATGCAGATGTTGCATTTCACTGTGGTGCACTGTTTCGCTTACTCACCTTACAGATACTTCTGTCTCTAAAGAAGCATTGTGAAAACATTGTTTTCCAATAGGTGAACACCATTTGTTCACTTATCATCCATTTGCATGCAAGGCAACATTACACTGAAGTAACTAAATGTGCAGTTTTCAAAATGTTCCAGATTCCAGTGAATGTCCATTAAACCCTGAGGTCAGAGCTGTATAATTGTACAATGATTTGGGTGTGACAACAGGAGGAGCTGTTGATCGCATTAAGCCTAGTTAAGACAAAGTATGTCTTCATCAAGGCACTCCTGTCTGTTACTGTGCAGTATCTCCCTCAGGATAATTCAGTCACCACTGCGAGTGGATCTGAAAAAACCCAAATATGTGTAACTTGAAGTTCAATGCTTTGCATTCATGTGTTTTTTTCCAGGGAGCATGCCATGGTCTCGGTGGGTTTTTGTGTGATCAGTACTGCAAAGAGAGGATACCCCCTTGAAGATGCCACTCACATAGCTTTCAGTAAATCATTTTGCAAAGCAATTCCATTATGAAAAAGCTAACAAGTAAAGGGTTTTTTTTTGTTTTGTTTTTTAATGACACTCCAGTTTTATTCATGAAATATCAATGCTGTATTATGATTAATGCTATGAAATAAGTGTTCAGTTATTTTTTTTCTTTCTTTTCTCAGTAAACAGAAACATTTTAGTTCCAAAATATTTCTTTTTAACATGTATGTCAAACAGTTACTAATTGATGTGCAGCATTTTGGAATGAGACTTTTCAAATGTAACAGCTTTATTAAGTAATAAATGTACCTATATTTTGATAAATGTTTTAGCTCATTATCTTTTACTTCTTGTGTCAGGGACTGTTCGCAGGTTTCTTGAGAACCATGGAGAAAACATAGAGGCAGTGGTGTTTGCAGTTTCTGATGCTGAAGAGGTTTGTTCTTTTTTATCCACTAATGCAGAAAAGCTGCCTTTCTAAGTTGCTCCATGTGCCTTCATTATGTCTCAACTCTTTTAGATTGGACTGATTTTATGTCTTCGTTGTTTTTGTGAGTGAAACAGAACACAATCACTTTGAACTATTTACAAAGCTTATTTCAGGCTTGTACATTGAAGATATTACTCAAGGACCTTTGTTGATTGCTGACTGAGTGGATTTTCTGAGTATGCTCAACTTTCTAAAGTTCTGAGTTGATGTGTTCCATTTGAATATCTTCAAACATGAAATCAAATCATAATGCATTCTGATTGCTTCAGTGAGCTGTAAACTTCAGATTGCTGATTTGTGTGCATGTGATTGAGAGTGCATTTAACGTTGGGTCTTTGTGTGTGTCTGTGTGTTTGAATGCCATGTGTTACTCAGACAGTGTACAGGAAATTATTGCCACTATATTATCCGCGGACAAAAGGTGAGGAAAAAGCCAGCTTGCCTCTCCTCCCTCCAGACATTGGGAATGCAGAGGGCGAGCCAGTGGTGCCCGAGAGGCAGATCCGAATCACTGAGAAGCCTGGCAGCCTGGAGGGTGAGCTCTACACACAAAATCTTACTAACCTGGCATGTGTAATCCTGTTTAGAGCATATGTACAACACGATCACTCCGTGTAATGAAAGTAAAACTTGGCTGCATGATGCTTTACAGCCTTTGGAGTTGTCCTGAATATTATCCAGGATTTGAAAAGTGATCATACATCAGAAAGAAAACACTGTTCAGAGGTCCTGTCTGGTGCAATTCCTATACTAATGTTCATTTTAAAGGATTTTGAAGTGCTAAACCAGAATTTCTACTCATAAATAATTTTCAGTTTACAGATTTGCATTGATACATTTGAAAAACCCTCAGGAAATGATGGGTTCTTGTGGGAAAATGTTTAGGTGCTGCGAGAAACACTCAGTAATGTATTGCATCTCTCTGCAGAGTGTAAATACTTAGTGTGTTCACATAATGCAATAAGACAGGACAGAGTTGTAGAGCAGATTTAAGCAAGAATAATTGTTAAATGAACCATGTTTTTCTTGCTGGCCATTCATCTTTTGCACAGAATGCTGAGTGATATTCTCAGGAGCCTCCTCAGCTGGCATGCCATCCTCTGTAAGCCACAACAGGTGCAATAACAGCAGGCCTGTAAAAGCAGAAAATTCAAAACTACTCTTTACTTTTTTTGTATTGTATTGTATTTGTGTGTTGTTTGCTTGGTGTGAGCAAGCTCGCATGGTCATGTTTGTTTGTTAGTGAGGGTTTAGGCACTTATATTTGTTTGCCAGCCATTTTTTCATTCCCATATCCTGTGGCCTGTTGTCCAGCTGTGTTGAGGTGATCACCCCTCCATTGAGTTATCGATCCAACTCAAACAAACTCCATCAGCCAGTCCCAATGTAAATAAATACACACTGCCTCCCTGCCTGCAACTCCATGCTTTAGTGCAGGATCTGAAAGGACAGTCCAAGGTCTCTGTGTGGAACTTTTCACTGTAACTAGTGTAAGAGAACCAAAGCCTCTGAAGTGGATGAAAAGGACAGTATGGTGCTTTATTAAAAAAACGAAATCTCAGTTTCTTCATTAATATGATGGAAGTATTTCTGCCAAAAATAACCCTACACCGACATCTAAATTTTAATTTGATCCTGGTGTCTTTGGTGTTGGACATTTTTTCATTAAGCGAAAGCTGTTCTAAATGTGGTCTGTGATCTGTTTTTGGACCATGACTGATTTTTTTTTTTACCTTTTTAACACACATTTCACTCAGAGTAATCATCAGACAGAAAAGAGGAAATTAGGACAGCAGGGTGCTCAGACGTTCTCTAAGAGTATCATTTGACGGACCACCTGGATCCACATCACACATCCTGGGGTCCTGGAGTTCTGCTTAGGGCAGCCAGTCTTTGTCTAATGGCTCTGGTTCTTATCGGATGTGGCATGTTATGTCCACTGAAAAATGTGAACATGTACATGACATTTAGATTTTTCTATATGTTAACATATAGGTAGTTATAAATGTAATTGTGGTTCTGTAAACTCAGCAAAGAGGATGTTTTTTTGGTCAGTGTTTGAGATCTTATACCATGAATTCATTTGGACTGTAATAGAAATTTGCCCCGAAATTGCACCGAAGAAAAGTGTGTTCCATCCTATGCTGAATCAGACTGACCAGTATTAGCTGTGCAGAGATCCACCAGTAAAGCCTTTCAGCACTATGCCAGATCTTCACATACTTCAGAGTGAGTTTAGACACCATCCTGGATTGGATAGGCTCATAGGTTCCAGATATGAACTCTGTTTTGTTAGACACACTATTTGTCACTAAATCGGGCAAATAACTTCTCTGTTTGGCAACAGGCAAGCCCACATAATGTCTCAAATTATTAGGATTAGTCAAGCATCCTGTCTGAGTCACTGCACTCATTACCTTAAGAGAGAACAAGACTTTAGGAGAAGAAAATGTCAGTAAGAAATTAGTAGCTTTTATGAATAATCCACCCATTAGCTGATGATGAACTGAAACAGAATACATGTAGATGTTGATCCCCTTTTAGCAGAGCTGTAGGTATGAGAGCACCACCGCGGCGTGTACAAAACAGCATTAGGCAATAAAACACAGCTGTGACTCTGAATGGCAACCGAAGGAACTACCTGTGGTTGAGCAAAGCAGGTACATGAAAATGAATTTTTCTTTAAACTATAATTGTATCCTAAAGTTTAGACATCACTAATATGATTTGGTAATTTTTGAAAAAGTATGCATACACTAAAGGGAACAAGTTTAAGTACTTGCTTATATTCTGTGAAATTGAGTGTTTTAATTTCTATTTCTGCGGAATTTAACATTGAAAACAAAATTAAATATAAGGTACATACTTTTTTGCACAAAATGCACCAATTGTGCAAAAAAAGTGTGTTCTCTGTAGAGGAGTACTTTCACTTAGAAAAGCAACAAAATGTCATTTTACTAAGGGCGCTCAAATGTGCATATGACTGTGTACATATACAGTAGTTGGAACAGTAGCACAAGGAACTGGTCAAAAGCTTTTCAAATTCAGACTTGGTATCCAGCCATGGAGTTTACATCAGTTTAATCAGCAGTTTAATCGAACCTGTGATATCGCAGAACTATACTGAGGCACAGAAAGCAGTCAGTGCTTCACATTGCCTCTGGTGGTGAGGAGTTAAACTGAATCTATATTTACAGAATATAAATTGCTTTGCTGACAAACTGTCAATTATGATGGAATATTATAGGTTTTAATTGTGTGTTTCAGATGATTCAGAGGATGACTCTCTGGAGTCAGGTCTGGGGCTGGTAGGCAATCATGCTTTTGCACGCATGGAGGGTGACGTAGATAATCAGCGGAAGCAGATTCTGCAGGGCCAACTCTCTGAGGCAGCCCAGCAGAAACAACACCAGAGGAAGTAAGAACCTTATTTGCCTTGTAATGCAGATCTTGGAGCAAAGCATACTTCAAAATACATTTAGTTTGTAGACTCCATTTCATCATAAGTTTTCTTAAAGTCACTCTATAGATCACCAGTTGGGGTCTCTTGACTGCTCTGTTTTCTACTTGTCTTACAGCTATAATCGCTGGCTGTGCAAAGCTCGAGCAGAGGACCTCTCGGACATTGCAGCACTAAAAGCTTTGTATCAAACCGGTCTGTTTCAGCCTCCAGTTCTGTTCACTGTGTAAATGTGTGATCACATTCCAGAAACCAGTCAATGTGCACTTTCATGGCTTCTCTGTTCAGGCTCTGTCCAGCACATACAAGTTCCTTCTCTTCCTTCCTTTTTGTCTTACTGTGTGTCTTTGTGCACATGTGCATGCTGGATCTTCTCTCCCCATGTGTTTGCTCACTGGGCAGGAAACCTTAGTTCCAGCTCATTGAGCACAACATCGGGGGGTTCTGTAATCCGTTTCTCTCGTTTCACAATTTCAGGATCAAAAATAGCCACAAAAGAAACGGTTGCTGTGGTGATGTTTTAGATCATCATCCCTTTGTTGCTTGGGTCAGGTAGTGTCATAGCTCTATGTGGTGAACTATCCTACTGAGTTCAAAACCAACAGCTCTGTGTCACTGTGTGCAGTACTCAGGCCGTCCAAAGCCCATAATTTAAACGTGAAGAGCTGTAATTCCTAGCAGTCAACACACAATTGTTTTGTTCATCATTACAGACAGTCAGTAATGGTAATTAACTTGCACAGTGCTGATTGGCATGACCTCAGTAATTGTCTCTTTTGACCAAAAGGGGGCAGACCATCTCTGACCATACTATGTGTATCTGTAATTGACATGTCAGAACATCTGGCTGCATTTATTCCAGGACATATAACCTGATTTACTCTCACAATACTGAGCCTGAGTTCAAGAAGTGAATGTCGCTGAGGTTGATTATGGAAATCTTTGGATTAATTAAAGCCAGTTCTGTAAAGTGATGATCTCAGCTACAACAGCCCAAGAGCCAGTCTCTGGTTCTCATATTCCATTTCATTTACCCATGATGCTGTGTTTTTGCCCACAGGTGTTGATATGTGTGGAAGGACGGTAATGGTAGTTGTAGGCAGGAACATTCCAGTAACTCTCATTGACATGGAGAAGGTAAATGCATGAACCTCTTTTGTTGCTGTTGTATTAAGTGTACACAAGCCTTCATCTAATCTACACTTTGTCTCTCTTTGTGTGGGTGTCTGTGTCTGTAGGCCTTGTTATATTTTATTCATGTGATGGATCACATCACAGTGAAGGAGTATGTGATGGTGTATTTTCACACTCTAACTGGGGAGCATAACCACCTCGACACAGATTTTCTCAAGAAGCTTCATGACATTGTAGACATAAAGTAAGTACTGTCTATGTTGCAAAATGAGCTTTTCGTTTAAATATGAGCATAATTCCCTACAGATTTCATACAGTGACCAGTGATTAACCTTTGGGAGATCCCCCCTATGCAGCTGCTGGGCTAATACTCTCCTTTGGCCTAAATGAGTGTTACTCAGACACAGAGATAAGACCAGTGCTACAGGCAGCAATAATAAGTGTCAATCTATGCATCTATTCGATACTGTGGAAATTCATCATAATGCATCTTGCATAATAACTTGTTTGTTAGACTGGGTATCTTCATGTGAAACTCCTGTGCGCTTCTCTAGAAAAAGAAAAAAAAACATTGAGTTTCGGTTAAAAGTTGTGCATTATTAAGAAGTTGTGGGAGGTGAACATGAGGTCAGTCGCATGTTTTATATTCACTCGTTCACTCTGCCTCCAAAATAAAATGCAGAAATTTAGTCTAGGGCCAGGAAACTCTCACTCTCATCAACTAGTGAAACTGGCTCGCATAATGATACCTCATCCACTTCCTGGTCTGTTACAAGTGTATGTTACAGCTCGTTCATCTACTTATCTGTAGAATATTGCATGTGAAAAATGAACTTCCCCTGCTGACACCCTTCATTTCAACATGTTCCCTGATTATTTTTTTCCTGCTTTCTTTCCACATCACTAATGTTCTCTGGTGTTGGCCATTGTGGTTCAGTCTTGATAGAATGCAGCATGTGTGTTCAGTTCAGAAGTGGAACAGGCAGGGAGGTCAGCCTCTTGTGCGTGAGACTCTCACCCTGGCTCTGCTTTCAGCTCTTCCTTCCAGAGAGTTCTGGGTCCTGTGGTCATTTTTCTTTTCCAACATCATCCAACATACTGTTAAACACTAAAACCATTTTGTTTTACTTCTACTCTTGAAGCCTCTTTGCTTTAGGTTGTGCCTTATGGTTGTAGCAATACACTACGATGCAAAATGCGATGTGCGACTGCTTGGAGGTTTAGTTACTGAACAAACCTGTTCAATCACAATAACTGTATTGATTTGCATTGACCCTTCTCTCGAAGTGCCCAGAGAACTCAACCTTAGTACCTCAGCAGTGTAGAGCAGAGCCATTAAACCTCCTTACTCTAGGGGGATTCAGGGCTACATCGTCCTTTTTGTTCTCTGTTGACCAGTTCCTCTGGCTTTTTATATCTCTGAACTTCTATATCCTCTGTTATAAGGAGTTTTAAGACTATTCCAACATCCTAATCTGTGTAGTTGTTGACAGGCTCTTCTTGCTGACACAGTCTTATCACATTTTGCTTGGACATTCTCAGTCACCTGAGAAACACTTTGTTTTTCTTTCCTTAATCACGCCATTGTGTCAATCACTGTCACAGAATGTACTCCTGACTTTGTTTACTGATGTCTCTACCGTATATGTAAAGGCTGACATGGCTTTATTCACTTTTCCTACAGTAACACACTTCTGTTTAGCAGACCTGTGTGATTGTAGCTCATCCTGTGTGGGCTCCTGTAATGCCTTTTGGTCCATCCCTAACCCACGCCAGCATGTTTGATGTCATATGCCACATTGCAAACTTTAACCTAGACCTCTTATCTCCTACCTGTGGAAACATCATAAATCAGATCCAACATAAATCCTTTATTCAATTTTTTGTGTTAAGAACGGTTTTCAAAGGATGTTGTCTACAGCATGAGTGGTGTAAATGTATGTTTCATTTATAGGAAGCAGGGTGTTCTGGTTTCAGTCATGTATCCTCATGCAGTGAGGAGGAACTATTGTTGGATTGCCAGGGGTATTGTCTTAAACGCTGACCTTCCTACAGGCCTGAGAGGGCTTGGATGGGATGGTGTTTGTCTGTCGTGGGAAAGGGGAAAAGGTGATGAATGTGTTCCTAACACACTCCCCCAGTTTTGGACTGCAGTACTGGTGATTTGTATCAGCCCAAGCTTTGGACAGCATGGTATGCTTGGGCTGTAGAGAGTGGGGCACCCTGGAGACTAATGGAGCTGTTTCACCGAACATTTGCTTATTTTTGCACATTGTTATTGCAGTTTGTTGTATGTTTTATAATTTAGATGGCTCATTGGCTTTTGATAACTAATAGTTTTATTCATTGGGGAATTCCTACAAATTACAATGTGTTTAAAGTGTTTAGACATATTGATAGAGAAATGCTTAATGCTTTTTTTCCTTTAATTTTAGGTTTAAAAGGAACCTTAGGGCTTTCTACTTTGTCCATCCCACATTTCGCTCCAAGGTAAACATTACTGGTTGCACATCACTAATGCAGCACATTACAGTTGTTTTAAAATGTGAAGTTTTTTTGTTTTCCAGTCTACACTATGGTGTTGTAGGTTGTGTCTGCTGTTGGATTCACTGCCTGAATTGTGTACTGTCCATCTTTACATTTTCAGTCTTCAGTATCTCTGTAGTTTTAACTTGCTCCAAAACATTTGAAGGGCCTCACTGATGTTCTTTGTGTTAAGTAGTTGACAGTTCATTTTTATGTGTTTTTGTGTTGCCTCATTGGTACTTGGTGGAATTGGCATACCGTAATGTTTCATGTTCTCCCAACCTCTGTAATTAAGCAATAGATAATTACTATCTTAAAAGCCGTCCTTTCTAGCCTGACCAGTTTAAATCGGCCTAATGCTGAATGGCATGTCCAGGCAGTTTGGATGAGTAATTGTTGGGATGAGAATGAGCTGAAGTGGTGTTGCTGTGGTTGCTCTCCCTTAGTTTAATTCTCTTCCTGTTTTTGGTTTGTGTTCAAACCGCCTTTTTTCATTTTTGTTATATGTAGCAGATGAGTCAAACAAAAATATAATATAAATTTTAAAGTCTGATTTGTTCTTGGTGAGCTGGTTGTTGCTTATTGTTTTAATTTGAGGAACAGCTGGAATAAACCTTTTTGTTTTTGTTAATAAAAGAGAACAGTGAAGTAGTGTGAATGTTCACAAAAGGTGCTGCACAGCCATCAATAGCCTTTTGTTTTCATTTTCAACTGTGTCAGGTGTCCACATGGTTTTTCACCACATTCAGTGTATCTGGTATGAAGGAGAAGGTCCATCACATAGAGAACCTCCAGCAGCTCTTCGCTTGCATCCTGCCTGAACAGATTGATATTCCTCCATTTGTGCTGGAGTATGATGCAAGGGTGAGTCCCCCATTCAGACACCTCACTGTACTTTCTCTAAATAAGAATAGAGCATTAACCCAAAGTGGATCCTGCCCTTCAATATTAGCCATTAACACTGCAAATGCCTCTAATTATTGTACAATGTATATAAGTTTCATATTAGTTACTAAATAAAGAAATCATAGCTACTGCATAATAAGAATTAAAAATAACAGAACAATAAGGATGTACTATAAGGTGTTTAAATTGAAGCTATTACATTTTCTCATGGCTAAATACATAATGTTATTTTAGTTGGTGTAACTTATCTTTTAAAATACGGTTTAGGCAGCTGAGGATGTTTTTGTGCGACTCTTTCACTTTTAATGTTCTATCCATTTTCTTTTTTAATTAAATAAATAATTATGTTCATCTTCCTGTAACATTTTCTCCAGAACCCACAGTTTTTCATTCAACACTTAGATTACGGTTGGGTCTCCTGCTGCAAGTGTGAATTGATCCACTATGTATGCTGGGAGATTTTCATAATGCAGTTTTCACATGGCTCATGTTTGTGTTATGTGTTTTTATGGTAACATATGTTTATACAGCATTTCTAGACAATATGTGAAATTCTTAGCAACCTTTTGAAAGCAACATTTCACATGAATGATTAAGGTAATTTTCTGCGAATGTCTGCAGAAAATGTAACTAATCTAAGGAATTTTTATCTGAAGTCTGTTTCCTTTAGATTTCCTTAATGGGCTTCCCTTGAGAGCTCAAAAACAGTTTGTGTGTAATCTTTTGTTATTTTTGGTGGTGCTACTAAGAAAAGTGTCTTTTTATTATTGTTGTGTTTCTAAATGAGAGTATTTACATTACTGGAAAGTGAATTTCTAATAGAGTTACTAATAGTAATTAGTTTTCTAATGGAGAAAATAAATTTTTTACTTAGGCATGGTGCCAAATTATATTCCAGATACAGAATTATTATTCACTACAAAGGAAATGCAATACAACACTTTCTCTGTTTTTTCTTTCTTTTTTCTGTAGACTCTGTAGGTGAGCTGTACTTTCAAGTTCCTATCTGGCATGGAAACCTACAACATTAGTTTGTGATGATTTAGATATGCTTTGCATGATGGTAGCCAGTGGATGAGGGATTCTGTTACTCTTGGCTCACTTGAATGCTCCAGTGCAAAACTTAAAAGGCAAATTTCAGACACCAAACGTGTCTTGGCTGTTTGACTACATATGGGGTAAAGAGAAAATTGTTTGGCCATACCTTTGCTTTAATGTAAAGAAAAACAAAAACAATGAACTGATTATAGAATTTAAGGATATTTACAGTCTGCAACATATTAAATAGCAGTTTCTTAACTGAAATGAAGCTGAATCGGTCCAAATAAAGCAGCTTTGTTGAACACAACTTATAGCCTTTAGCCAGCAATATAACACAACCCCAAATACAAGCATGATTCCTCTCTGACAAACGTTGTTTCAGTGAAATGACTACAGGTGTGTCTGAGGACTAAGGACTAACAGCGATACGATTGCCACATGCAAGAAACGGTATTGTACTTGGCCTCAAATAGGAGCCTCAATATTTTCCTGAAGACTGTCATTTTTCTTTCTGTGGCTCTAATCAAATATAATATATAATGCATAATAAATCTTTCCAAGAAGAAAGAATAGGCAGTGCAGGGATTATATATTTGCTTTATTACTCATATCCGCTCCTGTAATGCATATGGATCTGTTCCGTGGCATCGCTCGCAGTTGCTTTTGGCTGAGCAAGCTGGATTTGATAGTTTGGGTCTTGGGGCTGTGTTCCTCTTTCTTTTGCTCTTGTCTGCCCTGGGATTGAGACTGAATTCGGGCATGAGTGCAGCTGGATTTACTGATCCCCATTAGTCTTGCTGAGAGGGAAATGATACCAAACACTACAGCAGGGCAGCTGGCAAGAAGTGATTGTGCTTTTAATGGGTGTAATGGATAGTCCTACAGCTAGATCCAGCTGCCTGACCAGTCATGTTTGTGTGTATATTGTGTAAGAAAATAGACATATAGGCTTAATCACACAAGTGTGTGTGTGTGTGTGTGTGTGTCTGTTTCTTTCTTTTCTGAAGCTTGTGATCCCAACATTGTATGATCATTTTCTCAGAGTTTACACACCAGTCATGCTGACCGAATGAAACCCCTACAAAACACTTTATAAACAACATCTACCTGCAATTTTCCAAGACATTTGTTGTAGCTTTTTAACCTACATCACAGCATGCCACAGCAACAATCCATTTTAGTTTATATTTATTTTGACTTGTGGCCTGACTAATCTCTTTATATGAAGTACAGATTTTTTAAGGTCATGAAGCAGAGCTTTTTGTGATGTCAGAAAGCGCACATCAGCACAGCCAGTGTGCTGTGCTTATAGTGTCGTTCCCTGTGATTTCGCAAAAGTCTTGCTTCACCAAAAAAACTATTGAACAATACCTTTGTTTCCTAATATTCAAATGTTGATTTGAGAATGTGGAGTGGTATGACTGGCCCCATAGTGTCGCTTGGCTTAAGGATATGGTGTGTGTCAGTGGTGCAGATTACAAAAACTAAAATAATATGGGTGGGTGCAGGTGAGAATGTTGTTGAAGCAGACAAGTGCAGGCAATAACGACACCTTTCTGTGAAGGACGTTGGGTGTGATGTGCAGTAGACTTTCACTGCCAACAGATTGACATGCTGCGGATCAGCCACAGTTTGTCTTGGAGACATCATGATAAGGTTTCACTGGAGGAACTCCATTCATTTTTAGTTGATTGTTTGATATATTTTTTTGTTGTTTAGTCCTAAAATACCTAGAATATAAATATTATTATTTACAGCACTAAAACCATATGCCTATGATTGGGTAGGCACATGCGTTGAGGTATCTTACACTAAGATTTTAGTAAGATTTCAGCAGATCATCTAAATCCTGTAAGTTGCGAGGTGGTGGTCTAATTTTTTCAGCATTTCCCCTAGATGCTCAATTTGGTTGAGAGTTAGAGAATTTGGAGGTCAACTATCACCTTGACCTTTTACATTTGATTTGAAAATAATTCCTGAACAGCTTCTGCAGTGTCCAGGTCCAATATCTTTCACAAGTCAGTACCATTAGGGAATCCTGTTGCCATGAAGGGATGTACGTGATCTGTTGGGATGTTTAGGTAAATGGTTAGTACTAAAGTGACATCCTCATGAATGCCAGTACCCAAAGGTTCCCAGCAGAACATTAACCAGACAATCCACCAGTTTGCCATAGTACATCCTGGTGCCATCTCTTGCCCTCTAGGGCAACCTGCAGACACACCCAGCCATCCACATGATTTAAAAGACAATGTGATTGATCAGACTCTGCCTCCTTCTTACATTACTTAATGGTTCTGATGCACACATGCCTATTGTAAAAGAATCAGCATAAGCACTCTGGCCATTTCTTCTACAGGTGCGTTTTTGTGAGATCGGATCAGTGCATCAGTGATCCTTGGGCACCAATGACCCTGTACATGGTTCATACATTGTCTTTTCTTAGACACTGGGAACACCCCAGGTAGTAGTAATCACATTCAGGTTTCTACTTTTAATCATTTTTTGTTGCTTCTTCCAAAATATCAACTTGAATTGGTTCACTTTTCTATGAGTGAACTCTGACATTAAAAATAAAAGAAGAAAAGCATTTAAATTCTTAATTTTCCCAATAACCGTCCTTATCGTCTTGCATTTATTGTATCATTAATAATAACTAAGGCTTTGATATTAACTAGCACCATAGGGATCAGTGCATGCTTTTTGGGCAGAGATGACAACTAACTCCAAAATGTAAAAAAAAATGTTTGATCTAAATTATCAAATGTTCAGCATCCAGTTCCCAATATCAACACATTAGGTACATTTTCATGTAGACACATAACCAGATCACAGAGAATGGCTGACAGTACCAGGCTGGTTAGCTCAGTATCAGTTATTACCTCTCATTTTAGTCAAATAAACGAACAAGTTTCCACACACATTGCTAAGTTATTTAAAAAAGATTTCCAAAATTACCACAAGAAACCAAATCAGCTATGCAAAGGCAACCAAAGTATGAGAAATGCATAGAACCACTTTACTGCTGAATGTGGAGTTTCTTGGCTGCTTTTACCATTGAAACACACTGCAAACCTGACTTTGTCTTAGAGACAACACCACAGCTTGTCATTGGCTAAATAAACAGTAAGCTGAACAAATTCCCATCTCAGATTTGACATTGTTAGTATAAAGCTGTGGAGCATTGGAGTTGGGAACTGTAAATCTTAGTAAATACTCACCTTATGGAGCTGTCTATCTCCACAGAACACTATGGATATCAGTTCCTGACTTCACTAATACTTTTGTGACTGATTGGTCACAACAATGTTCCCACATCCACAAGCGTGGAGGCTGTTACTCCAGCAACAGGGGTTAGCGTTTTTTATCCCAGTTTCAGAAGAAACCTTTGCTGAGTAGGTTTTTACAGGCTATTGGGTTAGTGTATGTATAAGTCAAGTATGTATGAATTCATAGAAGCTGCTAATCCCAACTGAGTGAGTATGTAAGCGGTGCACGAGGCTGAAATCAACAGAAAAGCAACTGTTTTCCAGATAAACGTATGTCAGCGGTGGAAGTACTGTTCTCTACTTTGTGTGTTACTAATCTGTTAATGCTATTTGTTATACTATGCCCATTACTTCATCTGCATTCTCACCTGTAATGAGTACATGATTCTTACTTTTTTTGTGAAACCTGTAGCAGATTATGGGAGCATGGATGTGTCAGTTTTTCCTGTGTGTCAGAGCTCAACTACTCGGTCAATTTAGCTTGCAATCGTTCATCTTGTCTCTGTGGCTGCACTTCACAATTACCTTGCTGAAGCATTTCCTGTGGGTTTTGATCATTTTGTCACGATAAACAGAGAAAATTGCAGCTTGTGTGAGTGTTTAATGATAAATGCTCTTGGCTTTCTCTCCTTTTACTAGCACTATGAATAGGTTGAACTACCATAGAACGTACAGCTACAATCACCCCAAATTACCCAGTCAGCGCTCCACAGAGCATTGAAAGGTACTCAAAAGGTTTTTTGTAGTCAGACTATGTTTGCTTTTTTTCTGGGCAGAATGACCGTGTTTTAAAGGAGTGCTCAAACTCAATTATTCGGTCATGGACAGAGCAGAATAATCTGCTTTTGTTTTAGTTTGACCTGCGGGCTTTAGACGCTGCTGCTGGACTCTACTCAACTCTGTGGTCATAGCCATGGCAAATTACATCAGTCAGGGCAGTGGAGTAGGCCTGAGGTAGCTGCTCACATGGCACATAATCCACTAAACTTTTGGGGTTTAGATATTGTACTGTATATTCTCCACTGTTTGATCGATGTAGGTCTAATGCATCCCCACTTCATATTTCAGTATAAATACTGGCACTGTCATCATACTCAAACACCATTTAAAATCTGCCATTACATTGTAATTGATTTTTTTGTAAAAATAGTCCAAAAGCAATAATACTTTACATTAAGAATGTGGTTGAATTTCCTTTTTTGTATGCCATTTCCTGTAAAGCTACCAATTCAGAGACCATAACTATACATCTTTGTTAAGCAGATGAATGCCATGCAGCTTTCCCTGAGAATTTGTATTGGTTTTTGTTCTCATGCTAAACCTGTTCCCATGTAATCATTTCAGTTTTTTTCTGTTGTTTTAGATGAATGGCCCTTACTACACTTCCCAGTCTTCAGGCCTATGAAGTAAACGCTGATGCAGGTGATTCTGACTTAACCAACATGTGCCCAATATATGGGAAAGCTCATCACGCTGGACCCGATTTGGAGCTAAATGGATTCATTATGTGCATCTGAACAGTTAAAAGTCTGTTTTTTCTTCCCCAGCTCCAGTAATGTGTGGAACTGCTGGGTTCATTGGCTCCAAAACAATCCTCTAGTCCCAAGCTGTGCACTCAGCCTTCTTTTGGTTCCCTCT
The DNA here is from genome assembly GCA_037576955.1 of Lepidarchus adonis. Lineage (NCBI taxonomy): Eukaryota > Metazoa > Chordata > Actinopteri > Characiformes > Lepidarchidae > Lepidarchus > Lepidarchus adonis. Next base: position 12,078,912 of record JBBIGC010000002.1, read on the forward strand.
TGCTGCTGACATGTATAAACTGGTAAACTCCCACTGAAGAACTCCTCACTGGCTAAACTTCCACACAGGTTTGCATGTGATTGTACAAGAGAAGCAGGATGTGCAGCTGTGACATGTACACTTTGTGTACATTCTGTGATTTGTGTCGAGTGTAATCATTTTGCTCTTCTTCACTGATGCTGTCCGTCCACTAGTAACTCAGTCTCACACTATGACTTTATCAACTCCATAAAGTCTTTATTTTTATTATTAATATTTTATTTCACATTTTCACCATATGGGCCTCTCATTATGGTTTTCTTGAAGCGCTTATATAAGCATTTCCTCTTATACATGGACTGCCTTTCCAGTTTGTAAATGTGAGTATGTGCAAAATGCTGTGACTGGCCTTACTTTTCCTAGTGGCCAAACAAAATGAAATCTAAAAAAAAAGACTTCTGAAGAATCATGATCATTTAAGATAATGTATGTAAATTAATATTTTTGTACTCTAAACAATGAATGCTGAATGGTCTTTGTTACACAGCAGTACAGTCAGAATGGGAACATAATCTTATCTTGTTATATTTCAAACACTTTTAATTAAAGTTTTTTATTAATTGCACTTTGAGATTTAATTGCTGGCCTTTTTGTTCTATGATTTTCTATAAAGCATCCTAGGACGTGTGTACATTTTCTCTGAAGAGCTTTTAGACTGGCACATGTATATGAGGGTGGGGTTTTTTTTTGTTGGTTGGTTGTTTTTGTTTGCTTTAGTTTTATTTAATTTCTTTGTGTTGGAAAAGCTTTATCTTGGTTTTGAGTTCTTACCCCCATTACTGTAACTACAATGTGGAATTCTGTTTGATAATGATAATCTACACCAGATCCACACATGACCAAAGGTACTTCATGAATTGAGAGTTTGTATTAAGAATGAAGTGTTGTGCTTAGCTCACTGTATATGACGTCTGTTAGACCCAAAATGTCCTCTTGTAGTTCGCTAATAAATAAAGGTGCCATCATTTTGAACTGTTTTATTCAAATTATGTGAATAAATAACATGATATTGGGAATCCTCTTTCAACTTTATATTTAATGTCTATGTTTCTCTGAAAAGCTAGAAAACGACATTCTGAAAGCTTTAGTGACGTACAATATTACCTGCTAGAAAAAATTGTGTCCATATTCATGACCTCTAAGAGCGACATATTGGTCAATGAAAAATGAAAGTTCAACCAAAAATATTTAAAATCATGTGCAATGTAGTCTTTGTGTTCATGCTGGTGTTATGGAAATGGTATGAAAGAAAAGACATTGGTGAAGTTCCTCTGAACTACAATTTGAAGATCTGTGATGTTTCAATGTTCATGTCATTTATGTCATAAAGGTAATATATAGAATAAATAAAAATAGAAATAAAATAAAATCTAGACAATATTATGATATAAGTAGAAACCTGAGTAACAGTGAGGGTGAGTGTAGAAAGTGACAGTGTTGTGATGTGATTGTAGAAAGTCATTTGTCTTTGAGTTTATTAAGATTTTAAGCTAAAAGATGCCATTTATAGAAGACATTATTTCATGTTGCTTTGTACATAAGTTTTTTTTTGTTTTTTTTTTAACATTAAAGTTATTGGGGATATAAAAATAATGTTCTGATTTTCTTGTTACCCAGTTTTGGAGAAAAGCTTATATATTTAAATATTTATATTTATTTGTTTGTTTTAAGTACTATTATTCCATGATGCCAAAGGTGTTCAAAAACTTTGACAGTAATGCCATTGATGGAAGACATTAATTCAAGTTACTTTCTTCAAAAAATTGATGCAGAAATATATCCATACAGACATAATGGAAGGACTTGCATGCACCAAAAATGCTGTAGAGTTCCATTGAAGGTTGCTACAGTGGTATCACGCCTGTCAAAACTTTATGCAGATTTTTAAAAATGTATTAGTAATTGAGTTTATTGATGTGAAAGAAGCAGAGATGGACTTGCAGGCATGTGATTGAATAGAGTATAAATGAGTAAAAGGTCAAAATGTGAAAAGTGAGCCTTTCAGTTTTAGAAGCAGGATTACATTTTCCACTTCTCATTAGTACCTTTGAGCAGCACTGATTCTGGTTCAAGTCAATATCAGCCTTCTGCTGTCCTTGTCACACTTTAACACTGTTCAAATGGATATAATTTCATTAGTCTTCCATTGTATTCTTTTCATTTCATAATGAAAATCAGATTAAAACAAATAATAGAGAGGGTTGGTCAGGGGCTGAGGAGACAGATCAACTGGCCATGAAGTACCGTGGAAAATAAAGCAATCGAGAGAGTGGGATTAGAGGAGGTGTGAAGCTGAACTAAAACACCTGGAAGGAATTGGTTTGGCTTTTCCATGAAGCGAGGGATCAAAGCTGTGAACACAACAGGCATTAGCACTGGGCGGAGTGTTTCACTGTGTCTTAGCTACAACAGAAAACATGGGGCATCTCGTTAGTGACAAAAACCCCACACTGTTCTTTGAAGACTGAATTATTTCTTGCCATAAGCATAAGCAATCACTAGTGGTCAACTTTGATATTGGAAGAAAACGTGAAATGTGTATATGAAAGTGACTATTTGTCATTGTGAACACAAATCACACACAAAGTGCACCAAAACAAAATGTGAAATCTGCAAGGGATTTTCCTGGACTACACTCATGTTTAGGTATGGAGGACCTGTCCAGTTGATGTCCACATGACTGTCCAGACCCTAGGTTGCTCAGAAAATAAAACGAAACTGGCATGCCTTCTTCCCAGAGTGTGTGCCTAGGTAAATGGCACACATGTCCCCAAACATTTGCTGATGGTAAAGAAAACAGGACTCATTAAACCAGGCAACGTTCTTCTATTGCACCACCCCACAAGTCTTCAGAGCTTCCATAATGTTTAGTCATAATGATATGGATCTGGTCAAAGTTGCTCAAGACTTTGCATGTGTCCATTTCCTCAGCATCCAACACATAGACTATGAGGTCTAATTGGTCACCAATGCAGTCTTATGCAAAAGTTTGGGCACCCCTTGATAAATAACAGATTTTGGTGATTTTGTGATTGAAAATATGTTAACACAGTCTCTCTAGGACATGGAAAAATACACAAGATTTTCAGCAAACATTGATACTTTTATGCTTTAAATTAAATAAAAATGAAAAAAAAAAAACCAAACAAACATTGTTATGGCACTGTGGAAATATCAGAATCAGAAATACTTTATTATCCCGAGGGAAATTAGTAAATATATGATCCATATATTTGGGCACCCAACATAATCAGTGCTTAGTAACACCTCCTCTGGCAGATCTCACAGCTTGCAAATGCTTTTTAGAGCTAAAAAAAAGTCTTTCAGTTCTTGTACTTGGGTTTTTCTCTTATTCTTCCTTGCAAAAGGCTTCTACTTCTGTAATGTTATTTGGTCGTCTTGTAAGCACAAATGAATCAGGCTTCTGTAGATGTGCTGTTGCATACTTCTGCTGCACCGGGCCTACAGCCACCTGGATAAGCCTGGAGGATATCTAAGGATTATGTTCTTCGACTTCTCCAGTGCTTTCAACACCATCCAGCCTGCCCGTCTGGAGAGGAAGCTGTCTGCTCT
>JBBIGC010000002.1:12087824-12103157 GCA_037576955.1 Lepidarchus adonis
TGACATTTACTAATGACAGCTGTTGCCATGCATCAGATCTAACAAGCTGATTAAGGTCTGAAATCTTGTAAAAAGAAAGACTTTGGAACTCTTAGGGTGCCCTAACTTTTGCACAGTGCAATAATAAGCATCAATATTTGCTGAAAATTGTGTATTTTTTTCCATGTCCTAGAGAGAATGTGTTAACATCTTTTCAATGACAAAATCACCCAAATCTGTTATTTATCAAGGAGTGTCCAAACTTTTGCATAAGACTGTAGTTGTAACAACAATGTTATTTGCTTTGTGGCGTCTGTAGTCATAATGCTTTAGCTCAGTGGTATGCGTGCGCATGTGTGTGTGTGTGTGTGTGTGTAGACAAAAATATTGCTGTCACACCAAAACTTTCATAACTTCAATGTACACTAATCAAACAGACAAAACATTATCACCACTAACAGGTAACTGATTGGCATATATAATTAATTCATGTTGATGGGACCTGTCAGGGTGAAAGCAAGAAAACTGGACTAGCATAATACCTGAGCCACTTTAAGAAGGTGAGACGACCACGTCAGAGCATCTCCCCAACATCAGGTCTTATGAAGTGTTCCTGGTCTGCAGAAGTCACCAAACGTGATGCAGGGAAGAACAACTGGCGAATCGGCAACAGGGTCACAGGCACCAAAGTCTTATTGGTGCACGAGGGGAGTAAAGGGTAGTCGGTCTGGTCTGATCACAAAGAGCTCCTGCTGCACTGAATGTTAATGCTGGTATTGATAGAAAGGTGTCAGAACACACAACGCACCACAGTCAGAGGCGTTTTGCTGCATTAATAGACCTACAGTACAACAATACTAGATAGATGGTCATGATGTTATGGCTGATTGCTGTACGTTCATGTAATAAGATGTAATTTTGGACAATTTTATTATTCATTGTGAATTTTTTTACTTTTGTTTAGGACAGCAGGTGTTTTCAAAATATTAAAAAGAAGCTAAAAAAAAGGTTCTATAAGATTTTGGTTTCATATTTTGTTCATATTTCATTTTTTTTAAACAGTAGCTTGTTGCACTTTAAATACAACTAGATTTTATCATCTGAACACACAAAACAGTACAACATCTGCAGTCTATATTAAAGTGCGTAATTTCTGTTTTGTTTTGTTTTTTTAAGTTGTAAAGCAGAGTGATTGTACCATTTTTTTACATAAATTTCTTTGAAAATATGTTGCATTTAATCATGTGGTTTTACACACTGTAGGAATAGAGGCACAAAAAATATATATATATTTTGGTGTGTGTGTGTGTGTGTGTGTGTGTGTCTGAGGCATAGTCACTAAGTTATGGGGGTTGTGGGGTGGGGGGTAGGCAAACTTATAGTTGTCTATATTGGCATGAAATAGTTTTAATGGTATTTTTTTCTGTCAAGCACCACTTACACATTTGCTGGAAAAAGTCAGTGATCTACACTACAATAACCACATCCTCTGAAATATCATTCTGTGGAGATGTGTAGTCCTCAGTCCTCAGTCTTAGTCATGCATTTTAAGAGGGTTTGTCTGTTTGTTTGTTTGTTTTTTATTAGCGATGGAAAATTCCAAACAAGGGGAAAGGCTGGTTGAGATGTATTTTATCACTCTTACTTTGCTTTAGACAAACAAAAAGGTTTTCTCCTGACTACAGCAACTAAGCGTCTGGAATCACTGCATTTCCATCATTTTCACACTGGACTTGCCTTCCTTCATGATCTCTTCTGCAAAGTATCTACAATGTAAACCACAAAGTATCTACAATTTTTCCTGGTCCATCACCACCTGAAGACCTCCCCCTTGACTCCCTCTACTGAGGTCAACTGCTGACATCAACTGTGATAATGTCCACTGAACCTTCTGAATCAGACTGTTTTGTCCTTAGCAAAACGTTCTTGACAAATTGCCTAAATAGAAAGATCTTGCAAGAACACAAGGACAGAGAATACACGCATTGGTTTGAGATGATACAGCCCAGCTGATTTCACAAGAAGCCAACATTTAGTGAAAAATGCAGAATATTTTACATGGAATCCAAAAGTGTTTTTGTGCAAAATAATGATATGACTTTTGTTTTTGTGTGTGTTTTTTTCTTCTTCTTCTTTTTTTTTTTTTTTACTGATATGACCATCTCACCAGCAGGGAGCAGTGCTTTATTTTAATATTAACAATCCCACAGTAGTGAAAATATAATTAGATTTAGAGAACACTTCTATAACTGAGATGTGGGACAAAACCGGGTGAAGAGAAAAGATGGATGCTAGCTGCATTTGGAAGAGGAGCACCTTGTCTAAAAGTTGCTGAGCTGCTTAGGCTGCCTGTTAGAGTGGTCACTTCTCTCTAGACATACAGTGCTGTGAAAAAGAATTCTTTTGCATATTTGAAACACATTTTATAGAACAAATATTAATATTGGACAAAACCAGAGTAAATTATTTATTAAGCAAAAAAAGCTGAACCTACCTGGTTATGTGTGAAAAAGTACTGCACTCATTGGCCAATGGGTCCTTCATTCAGAGAGGCAGTGGACACCATCACAACTAAAGTTCAATAACAAAAAAACTTTGCCAGTAAGTAAACCTGTTGGGTCCTTCACTTAATGGCCAATGTAATGTAATTTAATTCATGATTAAGTTCAACTAACTAAAGTTTTATATGGGACTTGGCTCCAGTATCACCAGCATAAATTAAGCAATAATGTGCTTTTACAAAACAGAGAAAACATGGTGCATCATATACAGTCTTATGCTAAAGTCAAGTCAAATCAAGTCAATTTTATTTATACAGAGCTTTTTACAACTGACGTTGTCACAAAGCAGCTTTACAGAGATTATAGAATCCGGGTCCGAGCCCCCAATGAGCAAGCTAAAGCGACAGTGGCAAGGAAAAACTCCCTAAATATAGGAAGAAACCAAAAGTTTGGCCATCCCTTGATAAATAACAGATTATGCTGACTGAAAAGATGTTAACACAGTCTCTCTATGACATGGAAGAAAATAGACAATATTTTCAGCAAACATTGATGCAGGGTTACTTTTTATGCCATACATTGAAAAAAAAAAAAAAAAAAATTGTGAAGGTGTTGAGATACCATCCTTGACACCTTATAACTGTGAACCTCCAGGTAGGATGCAAACCATTGCCATGCAAATCTGGAAACCATTAGTTAAGTTTCTTGACGTGCTTGACTGACTGACTGACAAACAATATGTTGCTGATTTTTAATTCGGTACCTACACTTCTTTCTCTTTTTATTTTATTTTCTTATTGAGTCACGGTCACTCTTTTTATTGTCATTGCCAAGATTTATTTATTTATTTATTTTCCTATTTTTTCTTTCTGTCTGTGTATTGTGCTTTTCATGTATATTACGGATGTTCACTGGTGAACTTCTGATCCAATTTTTTTGTGATATAAAACTGTCAATAAAAATATTGTTAAAAAAAAACATTGCCATGCAGAACCAGTAATTCCAAGATTCCAGTGACTGGTGGTATCAATAGCTGCAGAAAGATTTAGAAGAATTAAAAACCTGGACAACTTTGCTGAATTGGCATGAAGCTCATCTGTGACAGCTAGTGCAGTTTCTGTAGAATTAGCTCTTTTGAAACAAGACTGTCTTAGGTGGTGAGGCTTATTTTGAGATAAAATATTTTAATTTGATTATACACATCACATTCCAGAACCTGAGAGAGGACTAAGAGAAGAGATACTGGTCTGTCAGCAATGTTCAGTGTGGGCTTTTCAGGATTGGTGTGACTAGAGCCAATTTGAAAGCAGCAGGGACATTAGTTGTAAAGTTGTCATGGAACCATTTATTATGGGAGTTATAAAAAGAAGAAGATCCGAGGATATTGTAAGAAGTGTATGTGATCGGATAAAATGGATATTGTGAGAAGTGTATGTGATCGGATAAAATGGATATTGTGAGAAGTGTATGTGATCGGATAAAATGGGGATGTGTGGGAGTTGCAGGATGGCAGGAGCTGAAGAACAAAGCTCGGTAATACAGGTATTTGGAGGGTAGTTGGCAGCTTATGAACTTGGGAGGGAGTAGAGGACTGGAGGGATAGATTATCATATCTTGTCAATTTTTCCATGAAAGAAAGTTGAAAAATCACCTGATTAAAGGGAAGATAAAGGAGGAAGAGAGTGAGGCTTAAGGAGTGAATGAAATGTGGTAAAAGGTTTGAATTGTTGTAGATTGGCTATGAAGAAGATAGACTTCACAGCAGATACCTCTCTAGTTTTGACAGAAGGATAGATTTGAAAGGAGATCAATGTAAAGATGTGATGATCTTATTTTGGCTACTCTCAATTCTCTTCTGTTGTGGAGAATATCTGACAACCATAGTGAAGGTAAATTACGCAGGTCTTTTGTCCAGACTGTGCTGAACTATAAAGGCATCCTTAGATACGAAGCTCTTGACCTTGTACAATTCATACATTTTCATTACAATAGTGGTGAGAGAGAAAGAGCTTGTGTTGCTTTCGTCCCATTAGAAGTAAGGACTAATTCTCTCCATTGCTCAGAAGCAGAAGCAGATGTTTTCCTTTGATCGATACTAGAGCCATAACATTACTTGTGCTTGTCTGCTTACTGTACCTCACAATAAACAGGGTCTTAAAATCAAATCTGAAATTTGTGAGGGTAATCAATGGTCACCATGCTGTAAGTGCTACTGGCCAGTGTGGGGCAGGAAAGAACTCAGGTTTAGTAGATATTCTTTTCTCTTTATCCATATTCCTCCCTAAAAATTCATTAAGAATCATTAAGGTACATGTTTACTGTAATGCAAAGAGGGAAAGAATGCAGTTATTCTTCACAACTATGCAGTTGTTACCATAACTCATGGATAATTTACACCAGTTGTCTGGAACAAAATCAGAAAATTTTGATGTAAAAAACATTCTTCTGATGTGAGGTTGAAAAGTTGCAGCAACCAGAATAGTTTTGTTGTCTAACATCTTTAATCTAACATTTCTGCAAAGGGTACGGAAGGGGAGAAGAAACATGATGCAGGCTATGGGTATTTTTCCCGTGGTTTAAATGACGATTTTGATCTGACAATACGCACAACAGATTGTATTTGAAATGCATAATGGGTGCAGCATGTGGAAGTCCACATGGGCCATTAGGAGGCTGGAGAATAGATGTTAAGGTAAGAAACAGTAATAAGCTACTTAAGTACTGTATATAAAGAAAACTGTATAGAAAATCATTAAGGAGGATACAACCTTATCTTTTACTCTTATCTTTGGACAAGTCTGATTGGTACAATGCACTGGCAAACCAAATGTATGATTCAGGGAAATGAAAGAAAGACTTTCTGAGAATGAGCCTGAGCTGTGGTCCACTGAGTATGACATGCACATGGTAAGAGTTTAGTGCAGACAGAGGGAATGAGGGGTGAAATATGAGCTCTTCTGAGAAAGGACAACAAACCATGGCAGGAAACACTCAACACACACAATTATAATCCACAGTCACCCCTCACCAATCCCCCACCCCCTAAACCTTCTCTGTTTCAGCCACAGGAACATCTGCCACCCCAACAGCCTCACACCCTTCACCTGTTTCTCAGGACCTTGAGCTCCTATAAATGGCACCTCTTTAGAGATGCAGCCATTTACTGTTTGAGCAGCTTGTCTATTTCCTGGCAAGGAAGGCCAGTTTGCTTAACCTGCTGGCTTTCTCAGACCATTAAAATACAGGACTTCACAGGCTGACTTCTCACAGTGTCTATTACACCACAAAATTCTCACCTCACGCCCCAATGTCCTGTAATTTAAGAGGAACCGCATTGTGTTTTATGGCAGGATATCAGCCTCTGGGTTAGAACTAAAACATGAACTAGCTTTGCTGAACTTTTCTGGCCACACTGAACTCAAACTCTTGTCCTTATCTCCTCTGGTGCTGACATCCTGGACTTTGGATGGAACTAGATGGAGGAGTTTGCTAGCACTCAGAGCAACATTAAGTGTATATTAAGTGTACCCCTAATCCCCATCCATTTTCCTTTAAGATATGGTTGTTTATGCTTATAAATACATACTGTTCTTATGAGGTCAAATACGGAGCGTATACAGGCACAAATAAATGGTCTCCCAGTGAAGGGGATTTTGTAAAAATAGGAATAAAACTACTAAACAAAAAAGTACTACTCTATATGCAGGCAAATTTACACTACGTAAAGAAAAAGCTGAACTAAAGCACTGGGCGGTCAAATGAATAGACAGGATACTCTCAGGATTGTCTCTGCCTGACTCGCATTCTGCTGTTCCGTGTTTTCATTGTCTCTCTCTGCATATGTCTTTCAGCTATATTCCAGAAATGGGGCTTTGTTGCCCGATTGTTGCCCTCACACCGGCCTGGCCATGTTTTACTGATTGCCACACATGTAGTATGGAAACTTTGTAGCTGAAAGTTTCAAGCATCCAAAATGTTGATTTTTTAACTCCATCACTATGCGCAAGTAATGAAGGGCCACAAAAACCAAATATTGTAGATTAAACAGGAATTATTATAAAATGAAGGCACAGCACTCTTTGGACCTGGATGTAGTCCAAGCAGTTTAAGTTGTGCCTCTATTGAATTAGTCAGAAAACTCATAAAATCAAGATTACCGTCATGCTGAGCCTCCCAATAAAACAGCTTTGTATTAGAGGACTGCAGGGTGGAAATCAGCAGTAATGATCCAGAGTAATGATCCTAAACCTCAGACATTAATCTCTAATCTTGTGATTAATTATTTCAAACAAGGTGTAGACAATTATAAAACACTAGAAATGGTGCACTCCATTTAAAAGCAGGTTAGAGTTCAAATTCTTCACTTCAGTAGACCTGTTGTATACTGGTTAAACAGCTTTTACCATTTGAATATAACCAATTTAATTTGGCAATCATTTACATATAATTACAGACCTTTTGACCTAGAAGCCATTTAACCAGGCTACATCAAGTTTAAGGCATTGTCTAGGTGAAGGTAAGAAGCTTAAATGAAGAAACTTGCCAATATGTGCATGTGTGTTCTTAATGGAGTTGGGTTTTTCCCCCTGAGGAAAGGAACCAGATTTAGAAAGAACACAAAGCCTTCCCAAGTAACAGAACATATTAAACGAGGGTCAATGAAAAGCTTTAAAAGTTAAATATTTTGGCCAAATTGTGTTTTGCCATAAGAAGCATGAATCAACACCATTCCACACCACCAGCTGCTCGTTGAAGCAGGCGAACCTGCTGACTCATAGTTCTGTTCAAGTGTGCAGGGGACGGTGAAGCCAAGGCCATGACGAGAGACTCCTGGAGGCCAGACGGAATTTAAGTGTTCTGATGTATGAACAGGAAGGAATTGTTCCAGTAGGATCACAACTTTAAGGCCTTGGAACTAGTGACTACCATTACACATGACCTAAATATCAACCTTCAGCCAGTCATGCTTTTATTAATAAACACCTTCAGACACGATATTAAAGAAAAGCACTTTCAAAACATACTCTAGCACGTGGACAGTTTTCTTAATTCTCTCAGTTTCTCTCATTAAAGGAAGCATACAACAGATGTGGGGTTCAATACTTTTATTTCTTTCCCCTCTTCATACACATTTTCCTGATGTTCAGTTTCATTCAAAGGAAAATTAAAGTGAGGTAAAAAGTGCTGAAAATGAAACAGTATCAAGGAAACCTCTTCATAGTCCTTATATCCCCAAGCTGACAATTAAGCTCTTTCCAATGAAATTCAAAAGAATATATAGTGCAACACTTCCATATATTAACCTTTTCTACTCAATCATTGGCATCGTCAGACAAACAGAAAGAAAATGTAAACAAGCATATACCGCAAATCCCACCGCTTTCCCTGCAGCATCGCAAAGGAGCTTCTAAAAGGCCCTCGCACGGCATTAGCAAAACTCGTACTTCAGACAGGTGTCCAAATCCAGCAAAAGCCCCCATTGTAGCCCAGGAAAAAACAAACAAATGACACATTATACATTAAGCTGTAGTGCAACATACAAGCAAAGCTCAAACACCTTCATCCACAGAACAAGAATGTCAAAATTGGGAATTTCTTCTGGAATTACAACAGGGGGAAAAAAAACAAAAAAAAGAAAAGAAAAAAAATATTCCTGCATCAGCGTAAATACAGCATTAATGCTTCAGTTTGAAATTCCTCCCACAAACCCACCACTCACACACACACTAAACTGGAAGTCTACAGCCAGGCCACATGTTGTAAGGCATTATCTAGGTGAAGGTAATAAAGGCAGGACTAAAGAAAACATGCTAAGATGGGCATGTGTGTTCAATGATAGCAAGTCAGAATCAGATCAAGGTGAGCTTACAGCAGGGTCAGCATCTACAGGTCACGTCTCAATTATACCCTACGGCTGAATTTTGGGGAAGGGGAAGCTGAGCTTTTGCTGATCATTCTAAATTGATTCAGACACGAGCAGAATTTAAATCAACAGATCCACAGGCTTCCTTTTACGGGATGAAGAAACAATGGGAGATAAATACATTAGCAGGTGGCATCTAAAGAGCAGGAGATTAGACATATGCAAAGGACTCCACTAAAAACACTGGAAAAGAAACAGGCTACAAGCCACGGTTTAAGTTAAATTACCCACAGACACGTCCCGTCTCCCTGAGGTCCATCCACCTACTCCATGTGTAAATTAGAGCTTACATGTTCTTCACAGCTACATTGGTTTTGGAGTAAAACAAGACTAAAGTGCATCTGTTCATTGGGGTGTTTGAGTTGTTCAGCCTCAGATGTAGCAATAACTGTGCTTGGGTTCCTACACCCAACACTGTTAGTTTATAATAAAATGTAATTTGATATTTATAAAAATAATAATAATAAAAAAAAAAAATTCAAAAGGAGGGGGCAAAATGAAACGTGCTCATCCCCAAAAACTCAAACACACAAAAGCAAAGCACTTGAGTTTTGTTGCTGGTTCAAATATTGGTCCACTGTCTAAACTTCAACATAAACAGTCTAAAAGACAGAAGCAGAACAACCCAGGTTCAAAACACTCTGACCCAGGGGTGTGACCCATGTCTGCAGAGGCTACTGTGACCCAGTCCCTCCTCCCTCTGTAGTTTGTGTGTGAAGCAGATAAGGGGCTGAACGTGGTTCTCCAGGTTATCTAAGTGAAATGGCAGCAGCTGTGCATGCAGAGGGTGAAGGAAAAACCTTGGTAAGGGGCATCAGGGCAGCTGTTCGCCATTACATAAGGGCAGCTAGAGGGATCTCCACCATTTCTCACATGCTGTGAATGCATGAGAAAGTCTTTCAAAATGCAGCAAATACAGCGTAGCCTAACTGAGGTCAACCACGGCTACATTTAAAATGGTTGGCCATTTTACATTTGTAATCCATTCAGATAGGAAAAACTAAAACAGAATGGAGTTTGAAACAATGCTTAATCTGGTTTAAGAGGTTAAAGTGGTAAAAATCCATAACTAGAGCAGTCCTCACAGGGCCTCGATACGATTTCTGCCAACACTGCCCTGTCTCAGCTATTCCTCTTTCCTCTAATGACCAGACATGGGTGCATGGTCTGCCCGGTCACTCCTCACACGAGGGGCAACACGACACACGCACATGTAAGGTGTTCGTCACAGCGGAAAGCTTGCCCCACCAGCTCCGGTGCACAAATATTCCCCCTGTCTCTCGTAGGATAAATTTAGAGTGGTGTGACACCAGCATGGATTCTCGTTACACAGCAATGCAAAGCCTGCTAAGGATCGTAATAGACTCAAGAGGGCTGGACACAAAAAGCCTTATCCTTTAAAGGACAGGGACAAACTTACTGGTACTCTCACACATACTCCCACTTTCATTTAGATTTTAATCTCATGTACAAGTAACTTACTTCAACAAAAGGCCTAGCCTGTCTTTAGCAGAGCAGCCAAAAATCCACCCCACGTTTCAATCACAGAAGCATGCTCTTAAAATTATGCAAAAAAATGCACGACACTGAAGCACACGACTAATAAATGCTGATAACTGTACCACTTTCACACCTGTAACCATAAGAACAGAAGTGTGCAGCTTCTGTCACCCCACTATAAATGTCCATGATTAGCTGAGCAACAGCTTAAAAAAATTAAGCTCAAGACTATTTGGGATATTAGCAGCTCACCAGTGGTTAAAAAAAGTGATTGGGAGGGAGGGGAGGAAAAACCCCTCATAGCACATTAAAGTTTGCTGTTTGACCGCCCCCTCCAAATTTTTTCCCCACAATTTACATTTTTCTCTTTTTTTTTCCCTTTTTAAATATATATACACACACTTTTTTGCTTTACATCACAAGTATCACTGTTCCTCAAAAATTTCCTTCCCTGAAGATTAAAGACTTATTTTCAATTACTATGTTAGGGAGGCATTAAGGCACATTGAGAATTTTTGTCTGCAAAAAATGCATTACTCACATCAAAGAGACATAAATGAAAGAAAAAAAAATAAAGAAAATGTTTCTCAATATATAAATGTAATCCAAGCACTAAAAATATATCACTTTGGATCCAAAGGTGTGAGTCAAAATCCTTTCCAGCTACCCCACCCCTCCTCTCCTATTGACCCACCTGTCCTCAAAAGGGGAAAAAAAGAAAAAGAAAAAACAAACACAAAATAATTTGTCCTTTTTAAATATATATTTTATGCTCACAGGGGAGGAAATACCAGTTATGACCTAATGGCCAGCCCCCAGCCCAGTTGACAAAACTTCTATTGAGTCTTAGTTACATGGCAGCCATGTTGGAATGGACTGGTTACAAGAGGCCACATAGTAGTTACTGAAGTTCAAATCTCGGACATAAGGCGCTGGCTGGTAATAACAGGTGACACTGGATGCATCTGGTATGGCATTCTGTTCTGCCAGTACCCGGAAAGCTGTGAGTGAAATGAGGTTGAGGGTCTGTCTCCTTTCGTGCCCCATGAGACACACTGTACTCTCATTCACAACCTGTCGCAGAATCAGGAGGTAGTCGTACTTGCTCTTCTCTTCACCCACAAAGTGGCTCTGTAGGTAGGCTTCTAGTTTTCTCTGCTGTTCACCAATGTCAGGAAAATCAATGAAAAAACGAGAGCACATGTACCGCTCCAAAGCTTTGAACTCTTCCTCATCCGTGGGCCTGAAGTCCCTCACCAAGAGGTTACAATATTTCAGCAAGCCACCTCCACGGATCTCCTCAGGCCTTTTGGTAGCAATCAGTTTGTTCTTGAGGTGGTCTAGAGCAACAGCAAAGTCACCATACATACTCTCACCAACCACTGTGGGGTGGAAATGCTGAGACATGGGGTTTTCTGAGAAGTCGTAATATGACAGCAGAGAGTCAAGAATGATCTGGAAAGAGTCCACACTGAACTCAAACTGCCTGCGGATTGTGTCCACAAACTTGAGCTCCACATTGCGGCCGTTGTTGTTGGACAGAGAGATGAGAGACCAGCGGTCTTGCTCGGTGTAGACTTTGACCAGTTTCTGCACATAAGCCTCCTTCAGAGTCATGTGTGTGATTTTTTCTTTGTTCACCCCCTCAGGCAGAAAGTCCAACAAAGTGCCCAGCACCACGTCTTTGATCAACTGAAACTGCGCTTCTTGGGGTAGGTCGACCCTGAAGATGATGTCCAGATCTTTGTAGCTCCAACCAATGTCTTTCACTAGCACATGGCTGGCTGTGGAGCCATTTAAGCGGGTGTCTTTGACTTTAATGCCCCTCTGCTCCAAGCGGTTACGCACCATCTGTACTATGTCCTTCAGCCGCACCTCCAGGGTGGGAAAGTTACCACGGCCATGGACCGGCACCGGCTCGGTCAGCACCTCATTCAAGCGGCTCACCTGGTCCCAGGTAAGCACACTGGAAGACTCGCTCTCACTGCTGGATGAGGCATCAGCCATGTTTGCCTTTCTTGAGGGTTCCCTCAGATAAACTGCAATAAACAAATAGATCAGTTCAATAAAGAGACATGTACTCAATATAGGACCAACCCTAAAAGCATACAAAGGATGAGAACTTGAGGAGTGGGTTCTACCAAGCACACATGAAGCTCACTGATTTATTGCTGGACATATATGGCCAGAAACTTTTCCTTCCTAGTTTTATTTATTTTCAGAGTTTTATCAGCAGAACATACTTTGTGATTTAGCTTGATAAAAGGTGAGACAAACACGCTTTGTGAGAACACTGTTGCCCACCGCAGTCATTGAACAAGCTGGAGCGCACAGTAACACCCCCAGTTTCCAGAAGGACACAGCAGATTTCAGTAACAATCGAGAACTCGGGACACAGCAGCTGCTGTTTACAGGACTTCACCAACAAATAACCACAGCGGGTAAAACACAGAGCAAAAAATAAAGAAAATGTAGTGTAATCCCAATAAAACACGGCCGGAGGAGCACTAGCGCTTAAGCGGAGCTGGCTGCACGAGCATGATGCGTTAGTAAAGAGCAGTCAGCTAAAACTTCGGCCTCTGCGTGCGATGCAGTCACGCAGAACAAAAACGTTTGGCTGAAACGTCCTGAACGCACAGCTCGCGCACATGCAACGCAGTGGCGTTAGAAACAGCACGTGACTGTCAAGTCTCCGGGCCAGCTTCACGTTCAAACCTGACAGGAACTCTGCGCGAATGAAGCTACGACATAAAACCACTTTTTGTACGGTCTAGGCAACTTAGCCAAAAAAACACCACAACTTTTTGGCAAAAAGCACCGGGGTAGAACAGTAACTGTAAAAGACAAAATAACCAAACCTACTGTAAACCGCGAATCCACTCGAAGTACTCAGCACAGTTAGCAGAGCTCCGCACGGACTTTAATTTAGATTGTGCACCCGCGTCTCCATCCAGCCGTCTGTAAACCCGTCCACTCGCTCCTCGCCCGCGTACAGACTTCAGCGCTTGTGGTCGCAGAGCAGCGCCGCCTTCTTTTAAGCCGAAGAGCTCACTGGGTAAAAAATAAAACGACCCACCGCCTTCTTTCACCACGCCGCACTATATGTCATAGAACACGCCGCAACAATTTCGTACCCTCGCTTATATAAAACAAAACGATTGGTCTTTTGTATTTGTATAGGTTGGTTATATTTACCCTGGGTTGTTATGTGCGCAGGTCCGCAGTTTTCAAAGCTCAGAGTGAATTTAAAACGCGGCACATATTCTATCGCTTCGTATCAATGCGCGCAGCAGACTCCTGATTGGCTGAGCAGGTTTTTTGCGTTGCCCGGTAACCATACCCGTAGGTTGAGCTTGGGAAGTGGAGAGGAGAGGGCTGAACTCCTCCCTCAATCTTCACTTAAACTCGGGTGATTTTTACTCTGTTTTCCTCTTATAACGGAGTAGTCAGCCACAGCAAAACGCTCTCTATATTTCCTCGGTTTTGCTAATAATGTAACTCAGTCCAGACTTAAAATCTACATATCATACACTAGAGCAGGTGTCTGTTACCGTGGGAACGCGTGTTTACCATCAAAATAATCAATGATTTTTTTTAGCAGAAGTGTAGTATTTTCACAGCAAGAATGTAATTAAAAGGGACATTCTTTCCATCAGTCATTCTGTGAATTAATTTTTTTACACAATTAAATCCAATAAAAGCACCCAATGTAAATGTGACAGAAAGGATTGTGCATTTGGTTCACAAACAATTGAATGTGTAACCCAGGGTTTAAAAGTCCAGCGTGGCTGTGGACTGGGAAATTGTATGCTATCTGAGTGTAATTCCTCAAAACTCTGCTCATCTCTTAAATTCTGTTGACCTTTTCCCCACAGTTTTGTTGATGCACTCTGTGGGTAGTTGTGAACAGGGGCTTGCAGGTTCAGTTCCTGGCGCAGGCACCACCATGTGTGCAGGGTTAGATGTAGAATTTGGTTGTGGTGCACTTTGTGTGATGATGTGTGTTCACAATGACAAAAAGTCTCTTTCACTTCACTTCGACTGAGCTACTGTCCAATTTCTACCTCACTTTTCCAGAGAACGCAGCAGAGAGAAACTCTGAAGAAAATGGAGGTCAAAGCTATAAGAATTTCCCTTGCTATTTTAGATATGCAGTGCAGACTGTGCTGATTCATGGTGTAGCGGTTTTTCTACGTTGCCTTCTGTTCTGTTTCCTGTTCACAAAGGGTAATCCCAGGGACGCCCCTATACTTGCTCACTCTAGCTCTTACTCTCTCACTTTCCACTCACAGTTTCCTTACAGAGTCACAGCAGAAGAACAAAAAAATTCTCAAATATTTTATTGTATCCTTTATGTATGTCCAGTTTAGATAACTGATGGGAATCCTTTTTTTCAGTATAATTAAAAGTTTACACAAAAAAATGACACAAATTTAAAGTGTGTATTGTATTCATACACAATTAGACATATGAATGGCATGAGTAAGTGTGTGGCATGTGGAAAGTGATCTATAAAGAGGGACTGTGAGCTTGACGTCATTCAGCTTCCTCATTAGAGAGACAAGGGATTTCCATTCTTATTCTAAAGATATGGTAGAAAGCCCGTTTAATTAGCCTGAATTATGAGTAAGATGACAAGCCGTTTGTGACCTGAAAAGTGAGTGATATACGGTGCAGGGGAAACCAAAGACACTGCCCACAGTGAAAGCAGTGCATGAGTCATTTCTATATTGCAACATATAAACTTGTTAAAATGACGCAACCCCAAGTCATGACAGATGCAAATCTGTTGATGTAATGTTGATGGAGGTAAAATGGTATCTTTAAGAGAAGAAAGTAATAAAGAAATTAGAGGGGGTCAATGGGACCTAGCATTTCTTTTTCCATTGACTATCTGTTACATATGCAAACACCACTGACATTATTATACCCCTTTAAAAAATGAGTCATCACACAGAAAGAATTACAAAGGGCATAACTTGTTACAAATGTATTGATTCACAAATGTCCCTGTAACAGAACTTTGTGCGGAGAAGATCTTACATTTGCAGCATTTAGGATGTTCTTGGAATAGTGAAAAATGACCAGAGACATGAAAAACTGTTTTCATAGTGAACGCTGCTGATAATTATCGACATAATGATCAAAAGCGCAGTCATCTGTGTTTAAGCATCAAAGATACTTGGTAATGCTTAGAACTCTTGATTAGGGTCAAATTCTTTGACTTAAAGCATGGCCAGACATGGACCTATGAACTTTAACAGGCGGTCTGGTGCACAGATGCACCAAACAGAATAAACAAACATCAAGGGGACACTGAGGGGAAGAAAAGGGAAGAGGGAGAGATTGAGAGAGAGAGAGAGAGAGAGAGAGAGAGAGAGAGAGAGAGAGAGAGAGAGATGATGGTTTGTCCACACATACACATTCTCC
>JBBIGC010000002.1:12125640-12138391 GCA_037576955.1 Lepidarchus adonis
AATAAATAAACACACTATATCTTAATGGAACGCTGATATTGTCTTAGTAGACAACTAAGAAGTACCGTTATTTTTTAAGCTTCTTATGAAATTCTGAGATGGTATTTCTGCTACATTTGCTTATACTCTGTCTTCTTCTCATTTCCTGTTTATGAGATGTTACAGGTGTCCCGCTCATGAAATACAGCCAAACAATAGCAAATTGGATTTCTAGGAATTAATGGAGGTAATAAAACAAAAAAACCCTTCTTGACTATGATGTAGACCCTTTTCTTGTCTATTTTGAAGTGCCCAGCATGTCCTCATTTGCTGGTTTAACACACTATGCTGTATGAGATTGTGAAATAAATACATATTAAATGAGTTAAACCAGCGCACAGTGAGGCTAAGGATCAACACACAAACTCTAAATGTCTCTATAGTCTACTACCAGTTTAAAATGTTTCCACACCGCTGACATTTTAACTGGACACTGCCACTAAGCTCTCATTTACAGCACCTTTGTGACAACGGACTCACGCTGCATCGGGCTCAGATTCGTTCATGTTCAGTCTACTCCAAAACCAATATTAGAGATTCCTGTTTCTGAGGAGTACCCATCACTATTCTCTTACCTCTTCATACATCTTTAACTTGCACGTCACTGAGAGCTGATCCAACATGAGCAGCAAAAGAGTGATGCAAGGAAACGTGTAAAGAACTGAGTCTCTGAGGTAATTTCAGTATAACGCAATGGCAGTGAAAACAGCTGCACTGTGTCATTGTTGCTGTAGGTATTCTTGGAAGCAGGTCTAAGTCTAAGTAGTTTATGGGTAAAAAAATTGAGTTGAATGCTTGAAGGATTAACAAAAACACAAACAGAAAAGGAGCATATTTACACTGTGAGAGAACAGGCCTTGTAGGTCAATAATGGTTGCTCTGTGCTCCTGGTTGGCCTTTTGGGTGAGGACTAAAAGGATTATAGAGACACATGGCAGGAAAAGACCTCTCTGAAACAACCTGCACATCCACCAGAGCTGCTGATGTTTCTATTTCCAGCCACAGCCCGACAGGCTTTGCATTTGGGCAATTATAAAGTAGTGCAGAACACACAAATTGAGAAGTGTGTACTAATTTTGTTGTCACTCAGACAGACAGACAGCTACAGTCATCTACAGGACTTTAGAAAAAAAGTAAAAAATAAAAAAAAGGAGACTAACACCTTGTAAAGGTAAACAGTAAACACAATGTATGTACGAGAGTGACCATGAGAGAGTGAGCGAGAGAGAGTGTGTGTGTGTGTGTGTGTGTGTGTAAAAATACAATTTGCTGACCCCTCAATATATCTCTAAACTGCTTGCAACAAAAGTGAGTACACCTCTAAGTGAAAAATTCCAAATTGTGCCAAAAGTGTCAATATTTTGTGTAGCCACCATTATTTTCCAGCACTGCCTTAACTTTATTGGGCATGGAGTTCATTAGAGCTTCACAGGTTGCAACTGGAATCCTCTTCCACTCCTTCATGATGACATTACGGAGCTGGTGGATCTTGCTACTCTACCTTCTAATTGTGAATGCCCCACAGATGCTCAATAGGGTTTAGGTCTGGAGAAATGCTTGGCCAGTTCAACACAGACCAAAAACTGAGTTCGGGTCATTATGTTGGAATACTGCCCTGCCGCCCAGTTTCCAAAGGGAGAGGATCATGCTCTGCTTTAATATGTCACAGTACATGTTGGCATTCATCGTTCCCTCAATGACCTGTAGCTCCATAGTGCCAGCAGTACTCATGCAGCCACAAACCATGACAATCCCACCATGCTTGACAGTAGGCAAGACACAATTGTCTTTGTACTCCTCACCAGGTTGCTGCCACGCGTTTGACTATCTGAACCAAATAAGTTTCTTTTGGCCTCATCAGACCACAGGATATGGTTTTAGTAATCTTAGTCTGCTTGTCTCAAACTGTTTGCCAGCTTTCTTGTGCATCATCTTTAAAAGAGGTTTCCTCTGGGAAGATAGCCATGTAGGCCAGTTTGATTCAGTGTTCAGTGTATGGTCTGAGCACTGACGGTCAGCATGCCTATTTTCAAAAGACAACCTCTAGTGGTGGTGTGAAATGTTTTCTTCTTCTTAAGGGGGATGTAACAGAAAATAATTGAAAAGCACTGATGTAGAGCAACAATTCATTTTTTCAGATCCTCAGAGTTCTTTGGCATAAGGTGCCATGTTGAACTTCTAGTGGCCAGTATCAGTGTGTGTGTGTAAGGGGAATAACACCAAATTTATCACACCTGCTCCTCATTCACACCCGAGACATTGTAACTCTACTGATTCACATGACACCAGGGAGAGAAAATGGCTAATTGAGGCACAATTTGGACATTTTCACTTAGGGGTGTACTCACTTTTGTTACCAGCAGCTTAGACATTAATGTCTGTGTGTTGAGTTATTTTGAGGGGACAGCAAATTTACACTGTTATACAAACTGTACACTGACTAATTTACATTGTATCAATATGTCATATCTTCAGTGTTGTCCCATGAAAAGTCATAATAAAATATTTACAAAAATGTGAGGAGTGTACTTTTGTGTGTGGGGGTGTGTGCATGTGTGTGTAATTCCCAGATTGCAGATTTCACCTCAACAGCCTAATCAGAGTAATGCAGATCATGAAAAGTGCAGATTATCCTGTTATTACACATATGAGGATATGAGTGTGGGCATTCCCTACAGCAGGGCCTGGCCCCTCTGTTCACACACATTCATGTGAATGCTCTCTCATTCTCTCTCTCTCTCTCTGAGGAGCCCTCGACCTGCATGTGCTTTTTTAATGCCAAATGGAGGCATATAAAGAGATTAAGCAGATCGAGTGTGTGAAATGGAGAGAATGAGTGTGTGTGTGCAGCATGTCCCTAAGGACAGGGTTAAAGCTGGATTAAATTCTTACTCTGCCAATGTGGCTCTATTATTATTTATCATGTGTTTGTTTATCTACAGCTTCCTGCTGTGTTTGCTTTCTGTGTTCAAGGAAATTGATGGTCCATTATGGAGATCCTCTGGTTTACTGTGAGCTCACCAAAGCACTACCAAACCAGTCAAAACACTGGCAAAATGGTACATTTAACATTGTGACAAACAAACATGACCTGTTCAATTAGTGGGCCACATACCACCGATTTTCAATTACACTCATCAGTAGAGGTGGGCCACAATATCGATATTACGATATATCGTCATCCTTGCTCACGCGATAGAATAATCGATACAACGGCGGAAACATCGATATTAACATTTGCCGCCATGTTGACTCACCGGCGTCACTACCTCTCCTCTCCTCTGGGTGGTGCTGCTCCATTGCGTGCAGGAGATTTGGAGAGCACAAGATGATGCTTGTTTTGCTCTAAGCTTTCGACGGCTGCGTTTCTGTGCGTCTCTTTTCTGCACTCCTGCATAGTGATGTATGCCATAACCAGTGATTCGTTTAGCGTGAGTACACACATATTGCTGGAATCGCGTGTCCCCGCCAATATCTAGCGTTTGCTGAACTGTCCTCAACAATAATTTAGAACTCAGATTATGCAGCAATACGCTGCGATTCCCACCCCTACTCATCACTGATTTAATTTCTTACTCATTTAGTTTGAAATCTGACCCAATATAAAACTTTTATTTATGCCTTTAGAAATAAATGCAAAACATTGATTGGTAAAAAAAAAAAGAAAAAAGAAAGCCTTCAGTTGCAAATTTAAGATACAGTGGGACAAAAAGGTATTTGGCAGCCACCAATTCTGTAAGTTGTCCGACTTAGAAATGTGTGAGAGGTCTGTTATGTTCATCAAAGTTACACTTCAAATGTGAGAAACGGAATGTAATAAAATTCAAGAAATCACACTGTATGATTTTACTTTTACATTTACATTTAATCATTTGTCTGAAGCTTTTGTCCAAAGAGACTTCCAGGTCCAGGAACAATTAAGCAAAAATTCAGACATGGCAACACTGATTTAAGAGTTACAAGGAGTTCAACACATTCTTCTTTAATTTTTTTTTTTTTTTTTATTTGTATAAAATGGTGCAAAAAATAAGCATTTGGTCAATAACAAAAGTTCACCTCAATCCTTTGTAATGCAACCTTGGTTGGTCAAACGTTTCCTGTAGGTCTTCATCAGGTTTGCACACACTGTAGCTGGTATTTTGGCCCATTCTTCCATGCAGATCTTCTCAGGAGCGGTGATGTTTTGGGGCCGTCGCTGGGCAACACTGACTTTCAACTTCCTCCACAGATTCTCTATTGGATTTTTCCTCCTCCAAACACGGCTGAGTGGTGTTAATAACAAATAGTTCCATTTTGGTCTCATCTGACCACATGACATCCAGATCATCACTGGCAAACTTTAGACGGGCCTGGACATGTGCTGGCTTAAGCAGGGGGACCTTTAAAGTGCTGCAGGATTTTAATCCATGACGACGTACTGTGTTAATTTAACCTTTGTTACTGTGGATCCAGCTGTCTTCAGATCATTTACCAGTTCTCCCCATGTAGTTCTGGGCTGTAAGGTGATAGGTGAGCTCTTGCATAGAGCCCCAGGTTGAGGGAGATGGTCAGTGATCATATATTTATTCCATTTTCCAATCCCAGTCTTGTACAGGGAGACAATCTTGTCCCTGGTGTTGTTAGACAGCGCTCTGGTCTTGGCCATGGTGGAGGTTGGAGTCTGGCTTTTGGAAGGTGTGGACAGGAGTTTTTTTTATACATATAACTAGTTCAAACAGGTGCGAGTGGAGGATAGAAGAGCTTCTTAAAGAAGTAGTAAAAGGTCTGTTAGGGCCAGAATTCTTGCTTGCTTGTAGGTGCTAAATATTTATTTTCTTTACCATTATACAAATAAAAACATTAAAAATCATACAAGTTTAGCTATAATGAACATTACAGATCTCTCATCTTTTTAAGTGAGACAACTTGCAAAATTGGTGGTGGCCAAATACTTTTTTGTCCCACTGTACATTGACCTGTAGACATTAATCTCCACCTTCCAAATGAGTAAATGCATTGAGCTGTCCAAATTATGTGGCATGAAGTTCCCTTCTGCTAGATGTTTTTCATGCTTCATATAAGCCAAATTTGTCATTCTGGTGCCACCATGCAGAGCACTGCCATTTGTGAAGGACCTATATACATCAACTAAAATTCTCTATGGCATATTGCCAGAGTAAAAGCAGGCTTAGGTTCTGAGACATTAATACAGTTCCTCTAAGGTGAAACAAGCAGATAGATGAAGCCCAGTGTTCAAAGTGCAAATAAGGCTGTTTGGAAAGCTTTTCTTTTTTAGGTTTATTTTCATATCAATAATCCCATTTTCAAAGTGCCTGTCTCTGATGACCTGAGGCAGTGGCTCTGTTCTGCCTGTGTTGGGATGTGTGTTAAACCACAGAAGACTGATCACAGTGCTCTGCAGCAGGCTGGCCAGTGGATATTTCCTACAACCACAAAGGATGCACAGAGGAGGACAACAAGAGAAAAGAGATAACTACATCTTTCTGAGCATGCAGAAAGAAAAAAAATCCTGCAGAGACAGATGGCTTCCTGGCTCTTCCACCATCAGTCTCATTCACTCTCTGGCTGCTGCTGACAAGCTGCTGAGCTCACAGCTTTGCTAAACTCCTCTCATTATCTAATATCAGTTGGCTCTGCTGGCCAGGTCTGTACAGGTAAACACTACACTGTGCTGTCTTTATCGCTCCCCCTCTCTCGCAGAGTTTAAAAATTGAAAGGAAAGAACAGAACTCTGATGCTGCAAACAAGAAAATAAGAATAGTATACTACATGGGCAGCCATGCTGTGCAACCTCAATGTCGCATAAATACATTATCGTTCAAAAGTTGGGATTTCAACAAAAACAGTTCTAACTTTATAGGCTTCAAAAGTGCACAAAGCCAGAAAAACAATGGTAATCTTAAAATGACTAGGGCCGCAACTAAATATTTTAATAATCAATTAATCTGTCAATTATTTTTTCGATGAATCAGATTTTTTTTAAAAAGGGGGGAAAAAAAACTAAAATCTGTGGAAAGTGCACAAACATGTTGCTCCTTGAGCTTTTATAATAATATAGTTCAATTATACTCCACATTTAAACACAGCTTAAGATGAACACAAATATATTTGTCAATAATAACCTATATGGGACAAAGCACAGACTATACACTGCAAAAAAAAAGCTTATTTAACATAGTAGTTTTGCCCTGTTTGCAGTCCAAAAAAAAAAAAAAAAATCTTAAATCAAGATACATTTACTATACACGTGAAATAGCATTAGAAATTGTGTTGTTTTCTGAAAAAGCACCTTAAAATTAAGTGATGGTTTAAAAAAAGCTAAATTATCTGCCAATGGGGTAAGACATTGTTTTAATGAGATATCTCAATCAGAAGTTTTAAGCATCACTTAATTTTCTCATGCCATTTTTCTTGTCTAGTAATCTTGATTTAAGATGTTTTAGATAATTGGAAACGAGACAAAATTACTGAGTAAAAAGTAAAAAGGAGAGTGGATAAAAACGGGTCTTTAGTCTTGTGATGCAAAGTGCAAAGTAACTATAGCAACCCTGCTTTACTACTTACAGCAGTTATTAACAAGCTAACACTAATCACTAACTTGTCATAACTTGACAACAGCACCAACATTACATTCCTCACTTATAATAATATGATTGAATAAATGACCAAACTGAATAAACCTTTGAATGGTATTGTTTTGAGTAGAGGAGAGGGATGCAGTTTCTGAAAGACTGCTGGACCACTCTTCATTAAGAGCGTTTGGCCCAACAGAGGACTCTTCACTCAATTAATGATTTAATCTGTTCATTAGCAGCTGAGAGCCAACACCACATGCATCACTGAGCTGCACACTGTTGCTTTAAGCAATTCATCCTTGCCATATCATCACTAGAGGCAACTAAGGAATGAAACAAACTATGAGAAAAGGGAGAAGACCAAAAACGGGACTAAAGAGAAGCGAGAAGAAAAAGGAGAAAGAATGAAAGAGGAGGGCAAGGGAGGGGAAAGCAAACATCATCGATCATGTGGCTGCAGACTGGTCTGGAACAGGCTGACAGGCAGCACAGGGCCAATGGGGTGGGAGGCTCTGAGGACAACCATAACAGCACAAAGCTTTCTCTTCTGCTCTGCTTCTCCACTCTATTCTCCATTTCAGCTCCATCTCTACCTCATTTCTAGAGACTCATCCTTTTATCAGGAATGGCCACAATATTTGTCCACTGCATCTTTCCTGCCTCTTCCTGTAAATGGTCCTACCTTCTAATCTCATACTATCAGTCTTTCTAATCTTAATTTAGAAACATTTACAATCAGAATCTCTTTATAGTCATTGTAACAGATTAAGACAAAATTAAGGTGCAGTTTTCTCAGTGCAAGAGTAGAAAGTATATTTAAAAAAATTTATAAATATGATTTGATTATACTATTGTAAATATGCTACATTTGTTAATTAGGAACATTTTTAAATGTATTTAAACATATGACTGTGTAGGTACAACGTGCACTAGCTGAACTTAGCAGTGTTCAACATGCTAACGGCTGAAGGGCAGAACCTGTTTCAAAGTCTGTTAGTCTTTGTCTTATGGACCTGAAACATCTGCCCGAAGGCAGGCGTTCAAAGAGTTACACTTTTCCATGCAGAAATATTTATGGCTCTGCTTCTATGCATAGAACGTTTAACATATACCTACAATAGTATTTAAGCTATTTCCTCTGGGATCAATAAAGTTTTTCTGATTCTTATTTAAGTAAATGGACAATAAAGAGCATCTCTGAACCTTCACCTTTCATTTCTTGGAAGTAGTTGATTGATCATTGTTTTGTAATGTCCCAAGTATTTTCTTCTACAGTTCCTTCACTGTCTACAGAGATTAGCTTCCACAAGTTATTGTTGTTCAGTAGAAACTTGCTGTTACAACAAAACATCCAAACTCAAGGCCTAGCATTTGGAAAACAGTTCTTTTAAATTAAATTCTACTTTTTCCTTTCAAAATGTTTAAACTTTTTCCTCATAAGACCTTTCCACTTTTATACAGTTTGTCTATGTATTATGTTGCATATGTGAGGCAAAGACTTAAATACTAAAATAAAATAAAATTTTAAAAAAACTAAAATTACTTTCTGATGACCCTTACATGTTTGTACACACGTATATCTTCAGTGGTAATGGGTTTTGTTTTACATTTCTTTCTACAAATAATGAGATTTTTCTGGGTCATTCAGATCTGGA
This sequence comes from Lepidarchus adonis, assembly GCA_037576955.1. Classification (NCBI taxonomy): domain Eukaryota; kingdom Metazoa; phylum Chordata; class Actinopteri; order Characiformes; family Lepidarchidae; genus Lepidarchus; species Lepidarchus adonis. The sequence goes on from JBBIGC010000002.1 coordinate 12,133,910, forward strand.
ATCAAATTCCATAGATTTCCTTAATTCTTGTTTTGATGTGTTAATATTGTTCCACACATTCCCTTAAGCAAATTAAGTGCATTAAAATGAATCCAAATCCTGACCATCCCTGTGGGATTGGGACACAAACCATGTCTTGGTTGATCGGATACCATTTGGGATAAGGATGAAACTGAGTTCAGACAAAACTAAGAGTAAAGCTGTTCCAACCCCACCAGTTTTCCCAGTTTTAAAAAGGAACAGTGTTAGTCAATATGCTGTCCTCTTTACCCTCACACTTTACAGTCAGTTATCTTCTCTCTCATCTATTCATTTCCATTTTCAATGATGCCTGCATGCTCAGTTACTTTTACTCCGTTCCGCTGTCTCGATCCAAAGGTATCCTCCTCAAAGTAAATATAGCTTTTCCCATCAACAGGGAAAGCACCCTCCTTCATCTCTCTACTCCCTTAGAAGATTGGTGACTGGCAGCAGATACTCACCTCCTTAACTGCCTCAGGCTAAATGAGGGAAGTCTGAAGAGCAGCTATAGGGAAGGAAATAGTCTCCATTCCTATTCACATCTGCATGGCTCACTGGTAGAGGTACTTAACTGGTTAAGAGTTATAAGGCAACAAGCAAACACCACACAGGTGTTGGTGTGGGCAAGAGCAAGAGGCCAAGATTGACAGTTTCCTGAAATGTGCAAGTAAAATTTCTGTGTGCTTGTGTTTTGTGGATAGATCCCATTATCTGCAGTTGCCTAATGAAGTGGCTGGAATGGGCAGAAGTGCTGTGACGCATGGCTGAAGCTTAATTCCTCTGCATTTTTCACCTTCGTACTAAGAGCCAGAGGACATGATGATACAAAAGGTCAGAGATATGCAGCATAGCACAGGAGAAAGGGAAGGGGGAAGAGGAAGAAAGATTTAAACCTTCTGCCTTTGGGGAAGATAAGAGTGTGAGTGGGAGGGAGCGTTAATTAACATGGGCTAAACGAGGGGGACGATCATTTCCCAAAAGACCACTCTCCACTCCCCTGAGCATTCTCAATACACTTTTTTCAGTGCTGTGTGTGTGTGTGTGTGTGCGTGTGTGTGTAAATAAACAGCCTGAACAGCATTCACAGAACACTCCCAACTCAACTCTAACTCAAATCAAATTCAAGGACATTTCAGGAAGTTTTTCTGCAGCCGTTATGTGCTAATTCTGAAGAGTCTAAAACACTTAGGTACCGAAAACTTTCACACTTTGAAAGGGAGTACTTTTATTTCATACTTGAATTCTAGCACTTTCAAGTCCAAAAGTCTTTCTTTACTAAAGGACTTTTCCAAGAAACTTTCAAGAATGACAAGTAACATGGTGAATCTGCTCAAGCATTAAACCACAAAGTCTGGTCTTACTTCTTGTCCGGAGAGGTAGTAAGCAGCCAGCAGTCCTCCGATGAAGCGAATATTGACCTCAAAGACGGATACTTCTGCATTCTAAGGGAACAGATATACAAGTCGTCGTTAAATAATCAAAGCTCCTTTAAAATGTTCTAAACGTTTGTCAAGTAGTAACAATCACTAGTTCATGAGGCCTACTTCAGTAAAGACATTGTCAGACTCAAACATCAGGTACATTTACCCTGGATTTTGTTTCATTTTAAATATGCAGGCATTAAAACGCCACTTTACCAGGATGTAAAGAAAGTAAGTTCAATATTTAAAACCAAAATATTGATATTGTGCAATTAATACACATAAGGTAATACTGTGAATAATCCTGCAACAGTAATTATGTGGTTGACACTCCAACAGTAGGTGGTGCTATTACTTCTTAATGCTGCTGTTTATTCAGCAGAAAGACATCTAACTAACCTTGAAAGATACCTATATGAAAGAAAGCACATTATTTAATACATGCAGGTACATCTAAAAAACATTCTGATTGACTGGAACATGCATCTGCACTTTATGGAACACTTTATCTAACACTAACATTATCTGTGCAAAAACTGTCAGTTGTATTTGCTACTGCTCATTCAACTCATCTTGGTCTATAATTTCTTTTTAAAAAAGTATATATGTCTTATTGTATTTTATTTTAATTTTATTAGATTCTTATTTTACTTTATGCTTTTTGCTAGTCTATTTTTACCTTGTACATATTTAAAATCATTTTTAGCTTATTGAAACTAGGCTGAGTGACTTGATTCTTCTCGTCACATTGTAATGTAACCTACATATGACAAATAAAATTAAACTTAACTGAGATTTATATTTATTACACAGAGTGAAATATGTCAAGTCTTTATTTCTTGGAATTTCGATGATAATGGCTTACAGATAATAAAATCCAAAATTCACTGAACAAAATTAAAATATCATAAGATTAATAAAAAAAGGATATTTTAAACAGAAATGTCAGGCTTCTGAAAAGCATGTTCATTCCTATGCACTCTGTACTTGGCCTCCTTTTACATGAATTACTGCATCAATGTGACGTGGCATGGAGGTGATCAGCCTGTGGCACTGCTGAGGTGTAATGGAAGCCCAGGTTGCTTTGATAGCAGCCTTCAGGTCATCTGCATTGTTGGGTCTGGGGTCTCATCTTGCTCTTGACAATGCCCCAGAGATTCTCTATGGAGTTCAGGTCAGGAGAGTTTGCTGGACAATTTGGTTCCAATTTCAGACATTTTGTTTTGTACTGGTATCAGCACTGGCAGATATGTATGTGAAAACTACAAGATATTGGCATTCTCGACTCCAATGTTGGTGCAACACTAACTTAAACCTTGTGTCTTGGCTAATGTCACAATATTGTCTTTAAAGAACACCAATTTAAAATGAGCTATCTGGAATTAGGGCACTTGACTAAAGATGAACATCTAAAAATAGGTTATAATTCTCAAAAAAGAAATACATTGCTAACAATATCTGGGAGAATATTCCAGTACAGATTTATTTCAGGTCTGGATTGAATCTGTACTTTTACTCTCAAATACGCAATCTACACTTTTCTGCTGATATTGGCTCAATACCTATTGGATCAGTGCCATCATCAGACTCCTCAAATAGTCACAATTCCACAAAAGACTGCAGTTCATTCATCAATACTTTTCTTATGAACATGGCCCAAGACTGGATCGTTGACTCAATCAAGCAATGAGGATCACAGATTACCAACGTGCAACCATCGTCAGCACAGAAGAGATAATTTCTTGCTGTAACCACCAATCTAGTCTTAAAAAGGAGATATTTTTGAACAACTTCAGCCATTCCTCAGACAGGTCTACTGAAGCAGATTAAACTTGCTTTTAATCAAAAAAGACAAGACCATGTTTCAGCCTGGCCGCCTTGCTTAGCCTTCATTTACCGTGTCTATTAAATCTGACAAAAGCGTGCGAGGGCCAGATTAATTCAGATATGACCGTTCTGAAACCAAGGTCTATTAATTCAGCTTTTGGTTTAACCGCCACGATTAATTCTGATGGCATACAGACTCATCCATCATCAATACACTATCAGAGAGAGCATGAGAAATGTGAGAGCGCGTGCACAGAAGAGAGCGAATTTGCCCATGAACAATGACTCACCACAGTACAGCAGCCTATGTGTAACCCTTTAAATCAAAACCTTCAAAACAGATAGCTCTGAATTAAAATGACTTTGATCCCTTCCAAAATAAAAAAAACAATAGCTGTTATTTTTAGTGTTGTATTCTGGGTAACAATTAGGATAAGCTACAGGGAGCAACTTCTGCAAATATAACAAAAAAACTTGTTTACATTCAGCACAGCAGACCATACAGTAATTCACTAGTCACATTTTGAATTAGCAGTAAACTTTTGAATTAAAGGGAAAGAACAGTAAATATCTACACACGGTACTCAAAGAGCCAAACAGTGAGAGGCTGAGGTCAAGCAGCTGCTTTGTCCCCAAGCAAACAGTAATTAGAGGAGAATAAAGTGCCAAAGCTCAAAAGTTGAGAAAGACCCAAATGTCTAAGGCTTTAAGCAATCTCAAGAGGCTGCTTCTACTCTAAGACTCTGACACCTTGCTCACTTTTGTTGCATTTTGGGGGAGGGGGGTTGGACAATAATTTCAAGTTTAAATTTAATTTGATCCATTTATAAATCTACTATGGTTTACTTTTGCTCTTAACCTACAAAACAATCAACAAGAAGACTCTTAGAAAAAATCTATTATTAAATGAAATGAACTCCAGACCTGACTGTAGCTACCAGTAATGAAAAATTACAAGTATCTTCTGCCTAGAGCTGACAATATAAATAAACCATCAGTCACTATGAGACTACTGAGGTAAAAGCAAATGCTAAGGTGGGAAGGAACATGTGCATGTTTACCAGTGTTCATTAAATCCTGATATTTCTCAGTTACTCTTAATATAATAAACTACAGCTCAGCCAAAAGAGACAGACAGAGAGAGAGAGAGAGAGAGAGAGAGAGAGAGAGAGAGAGAGAGAGAGAGAGACAGACAGACAGACAGACAGACAGA
>JBBIGC010000002.1:12158588-12172746 GCA_037576955.1 Lepidarchus adonis
CAATGGCTCATATTAAATTTGTGTTTATGTAGCAATTAGCCGTGCTGCTATTTCTGTTTACCTCCATCTCTCGGCTCTGACGTCTAAATAAGTGACGGAGCTCAAATCCTTTTATAGCCAGAAGTAGTGTCAAACCAACCTGAATTTGACAGAGTTGTCCATTTATAATGCTTGACTTATTTAAAAACTCTTTCTCCAGTTTTCCCCCAAAAATGGGTGGAGCTGTGAAATCACAGCCAAAAGGGCTGATGAACTATCAAAATGTACTTAACATAGAAACAAAAACCAACATAACCAATATGTATCCTACCTGAACCTATTTAAAAATCACTCATAAAATGCACATACATTTTTCATTGTGAACAAACCATCACACACAGTGACCCACAACAAAATGTGACCGCTATTAACAGTGCTCGGGAAGCTGCGCAGTAGGACAGTACTTTGCTCAGGTGTGACCAGGCTGGGACTTTCTGAATCCAAGGACAAGTTCCTAACCACTAGGTCAGCACTACCCTACAAGACTGATGTTAATTAAAGAAAAAGGACAAAATTATTCCTCAGAGTGTGTGCTCAGTCCGTATCTCATGAATCAACACAGCATGGGAACGTGGAAGGGGGGCTGTAGAGATTCAATTCTAAAGAATTGAATACTGTGTGTTGACACATGGTGGTGAGTCTATGTAATCTGATACACAGCTACAAACTGTTCCTGTAAACAAACTCTTGCTGTATACTTTGCATAAACAGTTCTTCCAACCAACCAAGCCTTAAATTTCTAATAGCAAAATACATTTACCATTGCAAACAGGTCAGCTACACATGGTGAAACAGATATAGACCCAGGTAAACAGATATATTCTGATTGCCACATCAGCCATGCATTTTAAAGACAACACACTGGTCACAAGCTGTCCAAAATAAGATAAGATGACCTAAAGAATGGATGAGATTGTGCACTAGTGGCGATGACACAATACAAACCCATTTTACTCACTCCACTCACTCAGTGACTTCAGTGTTTTCCCAAGATAACAGGAGCACTTTTGTTGCTGAAACATTGTGAAATAATCAATTTGTGATCTTATGAAAAGTTTTCCTGTTTATTACTGTGACTGCAGCAATGTATTCACCAACACTGATTGAACAATGCTTTTAACAATAAAATATACAGTAAGAAATCTTTGTATCATTACTGTCAGACATTCTATTTTTCAAAATAACTTTAAAAAAACAGCATAAAACCGTCTTAACTCATAATGGAGATTTTAAAAAATGACAAAAAATTACATTTTGAAAGATTTTGCTCTGATTGCAACAATATATTGTTTCTATGCTGTTTCAGTGCACATTCTGCTTCCTTTTAAGCATGAAACCAAAGAACTGAATCTTCACAGCACATGTACACACTTTACATATGGCCTATTGATGTAAGATTCATGACTACATTTACTTGTGGATTGCTTACTCACTGGCTGCTGTTGTATCACATGTAATTACATCAGGTGCATATGTGAGATATTAGAGGTAGTATCTGTTCATATCTGTGAGTCAACTATATTGGTTAAATTCACCAGTGGTGAAGTAAGAGTGTAGCAGACCAGCTTTCCATGAAACAGGCCTTTAGAGAAAGTGAATGAAAAGTCATAGGTGAAAAGAACAAAAAATATATGTTGGTATTTTTAGACTGAATGGCAATGCACAATATATATACAGTGGAGAAAATTATTTGACCCCTCTCTGATTTTGTAAGTTTGCCTAATGACAAAGAAATGAATAGTTTATCATTTTAATTGTAGGTTTATTTTAACAGTGAGAGAAAGAATATCAAAAAGAAAATCCAGAAAATCACATTATATAAACTGATTTGCATTTCACTGAGTGAAATAAGTATTGATCCCCTAGCAAAACAAAACTTATATATGTATATGGTGGCAAAACCCTTGTTGGCAAGCACAGAGGTCAGGCGTTTGTTGACGAATTTTGGTCCACTCCTCTTTGCTGATCAGTTCGAAATCAATAAGGTTTTGAGGCTGTTGCTGGGCAAATCCAAGCTTCAGCTCCCTCCACAGGTTTTCTATGAGATTAAGGTCTAGAGACCTCTTCTTGAGCCACTCCTTTGTTGCCTTGGCTGTATGACTGGGTCATTGTTGTGCTGGAAGACCCATCAACAAACCATTTTCAGTGTCCTGGCAGAGGGAGGTTGTCACATTTTATGGTACGTGGCCCCGTCCATCCTCCCGTTAATGTGGTGAAGTTGTCCTGTGCCCTTAGCAGAGAAACACCCCCAAAGCATAGTGTTTCCACCTCCATGCTTAACAGTGGGGATGATGTTCTTGGTGTCATCATCAGCATTTGCCTTCCTCCAAACATGCAGAGTTCGAGCTCGATTTTGAGCGCATCTGACCACAGAACCTTCTCCCAAACACTCTCTTATTAATCATTCAGGTTTTCATTGGCAAACTTCAGACGGGCCTTCACATGTACCTTCTTGAGCAGGGGGACTTTGCAGGCACTACAGAATTTTAATCCATTATGGCATACTGCGTTACCAATTGGTTTTTGGTGACAGAACAGACAGTTTTGATCAGACTATTGATCAGGAAGTAAAACTTAAACTTCAGTTTCACTGAAGACAAATTAAGTTTTCATTTGCTTGCAATAACTGCGCCCAATGTCAAAATATTTATTTCCTATTAATTTAAACAAGCAACACACTACAAATCATGCTCATTTACCCATTTCAATTTCACAAGTTCTTTACACACAGGCAGAGAGTGGTGAATTAATTTACAGTATAAGAAGGACACAATTATTCAATTTTCCCATTGCAACACGTGATCACACACAGTGATTGATACAGATATGTCCACAGATACTAGTCAACTCCTACAGAGAGAGACCCCAGTGAGTCCGAGAAGTAGGAACAGAGAGGCTCATTAATTATGTAAGTGAACTGCTGCACCACTTTGACGCTTTTATTCGCAATCTTATTCTCTCCTTATTTCACTTTTTGTGGCACTAATTTGCCTTTTATTTCAACAGAACAAATAAAAGCTAACCAGTAGCCACATTCAACAGCATTGCAGAGAAAAAAGCAACAGTGAGAGCTAATGTAGCAAAGCCAGCTTTGGAAAACACAGTTTAGGGTCAATTTGCCAGAATGAATACTTTCATTCTTTCTCTTTCTCTCTCTCCCTCACACCCACACACACACACACCCTTTATCACAGAAAACAGCTGGAGAGCTCAGCACCAGACACAAATAACACTGAAATGATTAAATAAAACTAGACGACTGTGTGTGTGTATGTGTGTGTGTGTGTGTGTGTGTGTGTGTGTGTGTGTGTGTGTTTGTGTGTGTGTGTGTGTCATTTTTGTCATCTGTAAACATATAATTCACACACTGAGTGCGGAAAAGTGGGTATGGATGTGTTTGTGTATGTACAGCTTTAAGCTTTGAAGGGAGCCGCACACCCACCGCAGTCATTTACATGCAAATGAGAGGATGAACTTGTGGGTGCAGCAGATTTTTCAGGGAATAGGGTAAGGGTGTACCTCACTCACCAAAGATATTCGTGGAATGTCCTTTCTTAGCGATTGGCTTGAGCTCGTTGTGTCCCCAGCCATACTGCCTGTAGCTGTCCCACGCATGCTTCATCATCTAGTGAGGCACAGATACAACAGAGAGTTAGAGAGGCTCATGAATACAAAGCAGCGTCTTGGCGCAGCCTCAACACCCAAACACAATGGATGTCTCAACTAGATCCGTAACAGGAGGTGCACAAGGCACAAAGAGCACAATAATAATGAGGTATGGCAGGGCCTTGAACCTTGATGGCATTTCCAGGGCACATCCTCTCAGACAGAGGTGGCCCCTAAGAGTCTCTCATTTCATGCAACGATAGCGTTCATAAAGACAAAATCAAAGTAGATGATGGATCTCTGGTGTTTTCCAGAAGGTTCAGTGATGCATTTTAGGCCAAAGATAGTCACATAGGACAGGAATCATTTCTTATTTTACAGTGTAGTTTCTGCCCTTATTGCTTACTACAAAGAGAGCACATTGCAAAATGCTCAAAATAACATAGGAGTGGGTTTACGTTAAAACAGAAAAAATGTGAAGCACACTGCAGAGGATTTCTCTTTTGTTATAACAGGTTCTGCTGCTTCTTGGGGTGCATGCCTACTACTAAGCAACAATAGCATTATTGCGATCAGATGTGAGAGCTAGGTAGCATTTTAGCTTTGCAACTAAAAAGGATCTAACTAGAAGATATGAAAGAGAGAAAATGTTTAAGAAAATCTCATACAGTTCATAACTGTATGAAAAACACATTGTGAGGGCTGCAACAGCATGACGACTCTACTTTCTTTTAATAGTCTGTACTCAACAACTTGACAAAGACTAACTCAGTACTTCTCATGTTGTTTGAAGGACACAAAATACAACCATAAAGCAAGGACCTTAAAACATGAGATGCACAAAAACAAGCAAAATGTGTCTCTTCCCTTGAAATAAGGCAGATACAATGTGAAATCCCTCTAAAACCGTCTACAGACTGAGGTGAGACTTTAGCAACCGGAGACCTTTATTGCAAAACAATGCAACATGGATTTATGACATCAAGTTTGATGAATGTGCACTGTACAGGGATAACAACTTCAGAGGCTAGAAGAATAAAACACGAGTGTGGATCATGCATCTGCGCCGCAATAGCAGTGAACAACAAAACTACACCAGAATCAAGTCACTGCAGTGTCTAATTTCATGCTGTGTTTCTGTCGATTGGTTAGACACTATTAGATTGTCCTCTAGAGTTCTAAGAGTAAAAACAGACATCTCTGAAACTCACAGTGCAAAGTACGGATTAGCCCAAAATGGCACCATGTATACTCCTCATAATGCAGTATATGAATACTGGTAATATGATGTAGCAGTGCATGTTACCTGTGAATAAAGACACGGATAAAACACTCTCAGGTCAGGTTTCATCAAGAAAGCAGTGTATAAGGTGTCAGTTGTTCTAGTAATAGTATAGTAACATTCACTCACATTGACTTTACATTACATATCACTCTGAATACTGATATATTACATTAATATTTTGGGGCATATTAGCCCTGTTCTTTTGGTGCATGACTGTGTTGAATTCATTTTTTGATCTTTGGCCCTTGTTATTACCTGCTTATTGAAAGTCACAGCATCTGAGATGTCCAACTCCTGCTGTGACCATGACCCTATCTGTACCACTATCTTCACATTGTGCATTGCTGGGATGTTTCTGGTAGTACTTTTTTTAAAGTCATATCTATTGCTAGAATATCACCAGACACTATTGCATTAGCATCAAGAATATTTGTGCAGAATCCTTGATTTTTGAAGCCTTCATACCATTATTTTTTGTATATTATATATATATATATTGCACTGAGCATTTTCCAATAATTAAGTGCTCATATGAGAGTTCTCCTAAACATTAAATGAAACCCAATTTATTTATTTTTAACATTTTGCCATATAGTGACAATAACTGACCTTTGCAGAAGAAACATGCTGTAAACTACAAATGCTAGGACTTGCTGTTAGGAATGTCAAGAAAAGATAAAGCATCTGAATACTAAACACACAATCAAACACTTTCTTTCACTTTATCATTTGTATTACTTTACACTGGCACTTACAGGACAAAGTCCAGATTTTCTTTTACTTTTTACAGCCTATAACCTCTTCCAGGACCCATGAGGGAGTATGGCCAGTTAAAAGAAAGGCCAATAATTGCTTTGTGTTCTTGGCTACAAATCTTTCCATGACGCAAGCTGTGTGGGCCAAAGTTTATTTAATTATTGAGCTGCGACATTACTTGTTTCCCAACACATTTTTTTGAGGATCACAGCCCGACCATTAAGTCTACTTCTGAACTGATCAAGGACAGAATGTCTACTTCTAAGAACAGCTAATTAATTCACTTAATACAAAGTGAGTGCATCAGTTACTTTCACTGCTGAGTGTGACCGCTGATGAGATTATTTCAGAGAAATGCCCCATGAGGCAGATCATATTTTTTTTTAAGGGATACATTGTTTTCTGAAGTTCAAGATTGCAGGAAAACCTAATTACCAAATATTCCACATGCTCCCCCTAAAATGAAGCACTTTTTCGTCAGTACACTTGCTTGTAAAATCTTAAAATTGTTTAACCTACTGTCTCTTAAGTTTAAGCTTATGGTGCTCTGTTTTCAGTACAAGAAAAAGGTTGCGCCCTTTAGGTCTTCTATCCCCCACTATTGGCATTTCTTTACTGCCCTCATAGTCCTATACAAGCCTTATATCAACATTTTTACCAAAGACGTTTGATTGGACAGCAAATTCTCCTTCCCCTTCCACCTGTAACACACTCAAACCATTTAGAGATGGAATAGTAATTAATAAAAGAATGAGTGAGGAATATTATCCTCTAGGAAAAAACATATGTTGGAACCTCATTTCCTTTGTGGCATCACAATCGGACATCTATACTTCTTAAACAGCTCGGACATACTGCAAACCCATCTTTCAGTCTTCTTTAAGTCTCAGACAACTTACGTCTATTTTAGCCTGACCACTCCTGAGCTCCTTCAGTTAAAACTTCAGTGTGATTGGAACCACTATGAACATTTTCAGGATAATCAGGAGTCTGACATTATGCATGGAACGATGAGGTTTCTGTTATCTTAGACTTCTCAAGGGTGCAACTTGAAATGTGCCCATTATGCACATGAAGCCATAAAGGCAAATATTATAGCTAGTAATTTGAAGCAAAGTCTTCAGATGTGTGTTTTGGGATCTCATTGTAGGCAAATATAAAATATATATACTGAAAAATCTATATTACCCCCACTGTTCAACAGTTTAGATCAACAGACCCAAGGACTTGTTTTCAACCCAGCTGAAGTCATTCTCCTGTCCCACTCATCACTCTTCCACTCATGTACCTGTTCTTGTTTTCTTCTTACTCACATACACACACACACCAAGCTCATGTTTTATGCAAAAGCATGGCCTGAAGTGTTTTGCCTGTCAGTTAGTATCCGTGTTGACTGACTAGGTCCAAGGCAGCACTGAGAGCACTGCTCGTCAGCATGGGGAATCTTAAATTAAGACTGATGATCCAGATGAACTGTTCTCTGCACAGTGTAAATTTCTTTGACAATGTTAGATCCTAATTAACAATTAAAATCCTACAAGATGATATTCAGTATCCACATACATTTGCATGTTGCATTCCTCAAATATTTAAACATTTGCAGGAAAATCATGTCAGTGCATTCAGTGCAGCAGTCAAGGCCCAAGTGAAAACTTGCAGGGCAGGTGGCAGTGGTTGGCCTTTTTTGGCTTAAAGTCATCAATAAAAACTGACATTTAGAAATGGTGCAAACGTTATTTTCCCTAGTAAGTAGTAACTGCATTTTTTCCCTCAGTAATTTGCATAACATTGTTGAACATGGCAACCAAACAAGACTGATGACAATCCACATGGACAGTTCTAGTTAATCTAGTTAATGCTTATAAAAATTCCTGAGCAGACGGATTCTTTCCACCCTCCAATCCATGCAACATAACATCTTTACATTAGTCAAAGAGAATGTGTGTGTCTAGAAAAAAAGACAGTTCAGCTGTGTCTGTTGTGCCTCTGCTTGGCCTAATGTTCGTCTGCTCACTGTACATTGATTCGAGATCTTCACCAAACCAGCTGGTGTGAGCGATGATCCATAGTTATATCTGCTATGGATAAGCTGTGGATGATAAACGAGCAATGATTCACAAAGTTGACTGTTCAGAGTGATACATTATTCTGGGTTTTCAAAAAAAAGAAGACAGGGCATCACAGGGCAGATAGAAATAGAAAGCAAAGATCAGCATTAATGTAAAAGAAAAATTTCAGGTATTTTAGGAAAAATGAAAATAATGGCCGGGTACAATTTTTTGGCTCTAAACAGAAGGAATATAAACAGAAGTGAAATGTGTCTTAGATGGTAGTGCTTCCATTTTCAAAGCTTTTTTGCAAATTGATCCATGTTAGCAATCATGCATGTGCATAAAATAGTCTGCATTGTTATAAATGATTCATAGTTTCAAAGATGGGCAAAAAACTGCCAGAAGAGGTGAGATCACGACAGAGATCAGAGATATGCAGTTTGAACCTTGAAAGCTTTTTGCTCCACAAAGGGACAAAAAAATGAAAGGATTTTTGCCTTCAGAGGAGGTGCAGATGATAAGAAAGGACACGTCTTGCATCCTTAAGCCAAGCAGCTATGTTACCGCTGTAAAATCTGTTCCGGCCTATAGTCGTTTCATTGTAAAAGCTATAAACAAAACCTTCACAATTAAATTCTAAACTGTGCCCATTGTAGATGTTTTTGCTTTTCTCTCTGCACTGAAAGGCATATAATCCAGCAGTGTTCTGTCAAGAGATCATTGTGAGGCTTCTATGGCAGATGAAGGCTTTGAGTATACTGTTCTTGTCTTTATGAAGGTCAGAATAAAAGGAAAAAGTTCTGCAGAATCCAGGATATTAACACATTAACTACCAAAGGTGACATCACTGAACAGAATGTGTACTGAAACACCTCTGCATAACAATCTTAGCACAATCACCTCTCTTATAGCCAATCCCTGCATTCAGCATTCAGACACTGAAATATCATTTTTGCCCTCGCTGTAATTTTTTTAGTAGTGTGAAGTTGGCAGGGAGAAGCGTGGCTCATAGGTATGTTACATGGAGACATTATGTGGTGCCCTCATGGTTTTTCTACACTGTGCTGAGAAGCAACCATGAGCGGGAGATCCTTTTATAGCAAATCACTCTGTCTGGAGCGTTTCCTAGAGCCGAGACTCAGCCAATTCAGCAGGGTGGAGGGGGACTTGAGGAGGGGGTGGGGGGTGTGGCGAAAGAAAGGAGAGGAAAAAGAAAGACAAAGAATGAAAGATGAAGCAAATGAAGTGCACAAGATACATGGGGCACAGGGAAGTGTAGTGGGAGAGGCTATGACCATCACTCTCCATCAGTTGGGACAAAATCCTGAAGATCAGCATTAATGAGCCTTGCTAAGGAACTGCTTCAGTGCAGAAGAGCTTCAAAGAGCCTGAAATGTGGTGTCAAACTACCAAGGGACCAAGGGACAAGGACTACTATGATGAGATTGTTATAAAGGTAAACAACCTTAATTAAACCATTAAGATCTGATGTGAAATGCACCATTCTTAAAGAGAACCCCGACTATTATGACAAGTTACTCTGAATATGTTACAAATTACCTCCGATTCATAAATATATACTTGAAAATAACTACAATGTTTTCATTATTCATTAAAACTTTGTTGTTTATAACTGTTTTGGTGCCATGGGCGTGGCCATGTTTTTGTGCACACAATGCATTCTGGGACGATGACGTGTAGTGGTTGTCGCGGCATTTTCGTTTGCATGCGGCATACGGCATCAAAGTTTTGGTGCACTGTGATGCATGGAGAATCTGTAAAATAACGATATCATAATTGGCACTGTACAAAAATAAAATTATATTAATGTTTCTATCATGTTATACGATACCGTGGATAGTTGCTGCTATAAAATTGAGCTCTTTACAACAAACTCTTTCAGTCGCCGTTGCCATTGGTAAGCAGTTGCCGCATAGACACCAGTTGTCTTTGCCCACTCTCGCGTCTTCTTGTGATGGATTGTTTTCATCTTCATCTAAACTACGTCCTGCTTGACTGTTTTCATCCTCTCTCTCGATTTGCTCTGGTTCAAATTGGAAAGGTTGAACAGAAGCCATTTCCAGTGCACTGCTAACTGTAAACCTGATGCGGTGAAACCTTTTGACGTCACTACCCAGAGTGCATTGACAATGCAACAACAATGGCGGCCTCTTGGTAAATTGGTTTTATATAAAATGTGCTTAAAAGAAAAACATTTGGCATATTTTAATACCTCATACTGTATATATTATTGAAAGCACAGTACATATTTTAGCTTAAACTTGTCATAGTAGTCGGCGTTCCCTTTAAGAAATTTAGCTACAGTTGTCTACAATTCTATGGTGGTGAAATCTTCCATAACTCACAGAAAGCTACTTCATGAGACAGTGATAAATACATGAGCTTATACCCAACACATTGTGATAGACGTACGGTTCTAGAAAACGTTAAAGTCTAAAAAAAAACAATAATAATAATATAAATTTATCAAGCACCTTTCACATACCCAAGGTCACTTTACATGTACAGGCAAATATCATGAAGCAGCAGAAGAAGAACAAGAACAAGAACAAGAAACCAACATAAAGAATCTCAATGATACACAGTCAGGGCACATAGTCCAAACAAAAGGAACCAAAGAAGATGAAGAGGCAATGTGATCCAGGAGCACGATGAACATGAAAAAGTTCAATATTTCTTGACATTCCTTTCAGAAAGTGAAATCCATATATTATATTGAATCATTACACAGAGGGAAATATGTCAAGCCTTTATTTCTTAGAATTTCAAAGATTATGGCTTACAGATAAGAAAACCCTAAATTTATATAAACCCTCAAAAATTTGAATAATCACATAAGATCAATAAAAAAATATTTAAACAGAAATGTCAGGATTATGAAAAGTATGTTCATTCCTATATACTCAATACTTGGTTGGGCTTCTTTTGCTTGAATTACTGCATCAATGTGACGTGGCATGGAGGTGATCAGCCTGTGGCACTGTTGAGGTGTAATGGAAGCCCAGGTTGCTTTGATAGCAGCCTTCAGGTCGTCTGCATTGTTGGGTTTGGTGTCTCATCTTCCACTTGACAAAAATCCATAGATTCTCCATGGGGTTCAGGTCAGGAGAGTAACACCCTGGTAGTTGAACCAGTTTTGGTACATTTGGCAGTGTGGGCAGGTGTCAAGTCCTCTCACTGGACTTAAAGCATCATGGATTTTGTGCTTCTCCACTCTTTCCCCAGACTCTGGAGCCTTGATTTCCAAAATTCAGATTCATTTGAAAAGAGGACTGTGGACCAGAAAGCAACAGTCCAGTTAATTTTCTCCTTAGCCCAGGTAAAGCGATTCTGACGTTGTCTGTAGCTCAGGATGCGCTGACTCCAGCCTCAGTGCACTTCTTGTAAAACTGCCCCATATTCTTGATTGGAATTTGCTTGGCAATCCTCTCAAGGCTGCGGTTGTCCCTGTTGCCTTTTCTTACCAGACATTTTCACACTGCTGTATCCAAGCATTTTCATAGAAAGTTCACTCTGAACATCCAGCGTCTTCAGCAATGACCTTTTGTGGCTTACCCTTCTTATGGAGGATGTAAATGACGGTCTTCTGGACATCTGTCAAGTCAGCAGTCCTCCCCATGATTATGTAGCCTCCTGACCCAGACCGAGACCATTTAAAGGCCCAGGAAACCTTTGCAGGTGTTTTGAGTTAATTGGCTGATTCGTGGGTGACATCATGACTTTCCAAGATTGAACTTTTTCAAAATATTCAAATTTCCAGGGAAAGTGAATTGTGGGTTTTTATTAATTGTAGGCCATAATCATCAAAAATTCCAAGAAATAAAAGCTTAATATATTTCACTATGTGTAATGAATCAACATAATATATGGATTTCACTTTCTGAAAGGAATGTCAAGAAATATTTAACACTTTTTCATGATATTCTAATTTTATGACCAGCACCTGTATATTGAAAGCAGAGAGTGATTCCAAGCTTTGCAAAACTATAAGAACCAGATGTCCAGATGCCAATGTAGAGCACATAGAGGGTGTTGTAAGGCCAAAAATTATAGATTTTCTGTCTGATTTACCAATATAATTAAATAGAAAACTCGTGTAGATTAATTGGTTAGTTAATAGTAACTTAAAGTATTTCAGTACATTTTTTAGAACCTTTGGTTTCCTTCCCCATAATTTGTAAAATAAACCCAATTTGTACTTTTTTCTGCAATGCATCATTTCCCATGAAAAACTGAACATGATCAACATTTGAACTTGAATTTATTAATGGGTCCTGTCAGATTCAGACTAATAGATCAAGCTCAAAAAGCACTGCTGTAACAGTATAGTAGGAGAGCTTACTCCTTCATAAGTCCCCAAGAAAAAGGTAGATGGTGGGGAAGTACTCAAGCACACAAACTTAATTCTGGCTGTGCAGTCAGCCCTCTGCAGAGGCATGAGATAACCTGGCACAGCCATAAAACATATTACCAAGCACTGGGTCTGCAGAGGCGCACTGACCTTCACAATAGCAGTCAAACTTTAGCTCAAAACCCACAATTCACACACCCAGTATTAGAGTGCCCTTTACATTCTCCTATGGGGGGAGTGGCAGTAATTAGTATTACCCCCCACCCCCAACAGACTTCCCCATGCCTTTAGTGATCAGGAGAACGTTCATAAATCTCCCCCTGCAATTCAGCTCATCTCTACTGCACTCCAGGGGAACTTTGCTGCAATTGGACATCGCCACTGCTGTTGCACACAAAGCTAGTGGCCCCACACAAATTATTTAATGCCCCTGGTGTCCGCTGGAGTCAGTTTGATTCATTTGGGCCCCTCCTTCTGTCCTCTCCCAACTGTATTTTTGAAGCTACTCTGCCCCACATGATCCTGCAATACTGGGAGAGAGAACTATAAAAGTGGCCACAGCTACCAAAACTACTGGAGAAATAAGTCTCAAGCAAGTTACGAGGACAAGTGCCTAACTGTTGCTTGCAATTTCCTAAAAACACATTGAGAATATCCAGCACTGCCCCAGTCAGGACTCTACTACTCTGCTGTCTGTTACCATGAAGGGCCTATGCACAGGTGAGGTCATTCTTATGTAAGCAAGCTCACATTTGCAAATATTGAGGCCACAAAAATGATAAAAGTTATCAACAAGTACTGGAAAGGTTCACAAATACTAATTATATAAAACTTCTTAAACTGCGCTGTGTTGACTTCAGTCAAAACACTGGCAGACTGCAGTAAAATCTTTTAAAAAGTCATTCATTCTCGACACTTTGCTTTTTCAGGAGGTGCTTGACTTTAAAATGACTTCTCTAAATTTACTTTCTGTGACTTTTTTTAAAGAATGAAAGCTCAAAAGAGTTCCCAGAGGTTTTAATTAAATTGCTGTCAGTAAGCTCAAAAAATGACTGAACTGGTCTGTTTCATTAAAGACTTTTATTCTCATGTACAAGACAATGTCCTCTTCCGCACTTGCACCACATTGCACAAACTAGCTTCAGTGTTGGCTCTTGTTCTCTCAATTGAAAGGGATCGTCCTTATTATCGCTTTAACACGAAGTGGCTGAAAGATATCTGGTTCAATTAATGTAAACATGGTTCCTCAAGTCCTGTGATCTGGCCTACATTCACAAAGCCAGGTTCATTTGAAATAAAACAATGAGGAATACATTAAAGACTTTCAGTCCCAATACTAGTACCTGGGCTTTGGGTATCGGCAGATTCAGAGCACAGGTCTGATAGAAGTGTTTAATTAAAATGTATGTCCCATTGTATGAAAAAGACTGAGATCATACATACATGCCTACTAACTGAATTATTTAATATTAAAACAATGATGATGCAGTAACAAGTTGGTAAAAATGAAGAATTACAGTATGTGCATGTACATATATGAATTGAATTTAAAGGATCAAGCTATTTGATCCAGTATCAGACCATCAATGCAACATTTTCAGCTTCTGAAATTCTCTAATTTGATTTTTTTTTTTGATATTTTTGATAGTTTTGAATGAGAGTTCCAGTCAAAAGGAAAGATAACATAGCAACAGCAGCTTTAGTCAATTGCTGAAATCCTAATTGTTAATAGTTATGCCACTGACGAACAAGAATTAGATTTTGATAATTCATTTTATTGCCAGGGGTCAGACTGAGGGGAATGCTGGACAATGGGAGAAACTAATAAGGCCACATTCTTTTTCATTCAGCCTGAAATGGTTTTAGGCCTCAATCCCAGACACAGCCAAAAGACATCTTTGAACTAAATCACTTTAATTGGCTGAACCAGCTATTGTTCCTGATTTCGTTTACAGTTCAAGGGTGGATGCTCGCGCGCGCGCGCGCACACACACACACACACACACACACACACACACACACACACACACACACACACACACACACACA
>JBBIGC010000002.1:12205232-12222047 GCA_037576955.1 Lepidarchus adonis
ATTGAACTCCCTGTAACTCGCACATTAGTATTGTCATGTCTGAATTTATGCTTGATTGTTCCTGTACCTGGAAGTCGCTTTGGACAAAAACTTCAGCCAAATAAATAAATGTAAATGTTGAATGTTTATAGCACAACCTGAAAATGCACAGGCACCAAGACATTACACTCTCTAACAGAATGCAGCTTCTCATTCACAAAGAAGGACACACAGAGTGTAGTATAGTGACTGGTTACTCTTCCTAGACAGAGCAGTACAAGCACAGTATACTCAGAAATGCAGTAAAACATGGGTTAGTTCACAATTTAGCTCCAGGAAAACACACTTTCTAAACACAAAGCATGCATTCTCAACTCAGATTCCATCATGCAGCTCCATGTGTCAGATAATACTGTAAAAATAAGAAAATCTGTTACAGTATTAGTGGTCAATAGTACAAGAATAGTCAAACTGTAGAATTGCAGACCACATAGTCCAAATACACAATGTGGGCAATAGCAAGAGAGAATATTTAAAGCGTTTCATATTGAACATCCAGAGCTATAACTCATTCCAAAGCTTTAGCATAACATGAGAAACCAATTTCACAAAGTGTTTTAGACCACATTCCAACAACCATGATCATTCATTACAAAATAAGGGATCACCATACAGAATAACTGATCATCTAACTCAAGATGATTGAAATTTTCAGTCTATAAATAATGTCAAATAATAAAATGCAACAATAAAGCCTAAACAAAGTTCAGAATACCTTACCTTAAGAACACAACTACTTCTAAAAGCATTGGGTTACAGGTCTAGCAAAAACAGGGCATCTTTCTCCAGTAGACAACATATTTAACACATGCATCCACTGTCCATGCTATTAAAAAACCTGGAGCTCTATATATTGTTTCAGACATGGACAGGACATGATTAATGCATAATGTAAGTATGTCATCCTCCACCCGTTCAACAACAGCCACAATCTGACCATAGAGCCACTGATGGATGGATATTTAAACTTGTGGAATATTCATGAATCAGCACGGTCACCACTGTGCCTAGTACACTCATGTCTGGATCAACACTACTCCTATTCCACAATCATGTTGAGAAGGCCATTGTGCTGTCAGAAAATAAAATGTTTGTGATGTTTCTTGATCTTTAATAACAGTGAAACCGTTAAAATGATCCAAAATTTCACCACACGCTTTAAGAAAACTGGCAAAATGAAGCACAAACCTTTAGTCATTGCACTCACCTGTGTCGATGTTCATCGTGTCCTCCCTGGCCATGTATCACCTGTCCACCACTATGTTTTCCTTCCTTCCCTGGCTCAATGTGCGGTATCAATACGTCCTCCAAACCCAAGTCAAATCGCTTGTGCTTGGAATTGTCTGGAAGGAAGAAAAACGCTCCAAAGCAAAGGGTGATGAAGGCACTCAGGATGAGGAGGAGAATAAACTTCTCAGAGAGCCGCAAGGTTGCTCTGTGGTGAGGGAATGATGAGGCACCTGGAGACAGAGTGGGTATCCTACGTCCCGAGAGTGGCAGAAGAGCCGGCGTTGTCATATTTTGATATTTCAATGGAATATGGAGGGACAAACGTCAAGGTTGTCTCGTGTAGGCCACTCTTATCTCATTGCAGCGGATGCACGCCGAACACTTGAGCTGTGTTTAGTTCCTGGACAGGAGAAGTGTCTTGTCCATCAGAAAATCTGCATCATTTTGCTCTGAAAAGAAAGAAGATGTCATTTTTTCTTCTCTTGTGCTGGACCGTGTGATTTGATAGACATGGGGGAGGCTGAAAAGGAAATTTTAGTTTCCATGGCAATTTCGGCTCCTTCAGATAGAGCAGTCAAACAAATGAAATCAAAGAGATAAGGAGAGTCTATGATACTTTAACCATAGAAAATGACAATCTACAAGGGAAATAACTTTCTGGGCTACTTTATAGTGGAGACATATTCATAGATATACAACATGTTTAGTTGTAGGAAAGAAGCATGTCGCACAGCTGTACAGATGTAACACTAGTACTATGAGCTTTGCTCAGCTTTAGGGCAGCACTGGCGTAGTTATGGACTTTCCCTTTTGATCTGAGGGTCATAGGTTCAAGTCCCAGCCAAAGGTACCACTGAGGTACTATCCTACCCCACTGCCCCCCTCCCTCCTGGGCTTAAATGCAGAGGTTACACTGGCGCGTGACACACAGTCACTGTGATTGAGGAGCTGAATGCCTACACATTACATTTTTCTGAGTTGAGTAATTGATCACTTTCTAATGGCAAACAAATAGGACGTATTCATGTTAGTGTTACACATATTTGTCAAATATACAAGGGGGTGTTTTGTTGCCATTTAATGAGTCGGCTAGTTTCCGAAATGAAACCACTGATAGGGCGCGTTACACTTTGTTAGCCTTAGCTCTCAATTACGTAGCTTTAGCTTGCTCAGCAGTAACATGGGTAAACCGACGTGCCCACATACCGTGCCAGTTCGAAATCCTTCCCGTCCATGATCCTTGGTTGTGCTCCAGCTCTTCCTTCCCCCGACTGTAAACCCGCTCTGCCGCTGGAGAGGGCGGCGCATTAGCCGGGCAGCTAGCTAACATTAGCTCCCAGCGTTTGGGAAATAACACCGGGTGTGTTTATCCTCACCGTGAACTGACCATTAAAATAACCACGACAATAATGTATTACTTTTTTCTTTTTTACAAAAATTGGGTAATAAATATTACCCGATACCATTTAGTGAAAATAAGGTGTACTCACTAAACAGGCTCGCCGGTGTGTTACACCTACACAAACTGACCGCAGTGTTTATAAGACTTGGAGGTGAAATGTTGAAGTTTCAGTGTTTTGCACATCGAGTGGAGTATTCAAGATGTCTATGGGCTATAACGGCTCTATGTGAAGCAGGCCTGCCGCGCCACCTCCTCCAAACAGCAAGATTGCCTCCTCTACAGTTCAGCCTACGTCTTCAATAAAGTAAAAACAGTCATCTGCTGCTGCTGAACGCTGCCCAAACCGAGAATGTCTTAAACACTCAGAGAAAGGCTCACTTGTAGTTAAATCCACTCGACCTGCATTGAACGATGCGTCTTTTTCCTGTAAAGGCATCTGAGCTAGCTAACGCTGTGGAGCGGACCGACCGATCATCTATCCGCCACCGCGGCTGTGGCTGCTGCTGCTGCTGCATCGCCTCATCGGTGCCGGGGGTTAAATCGCCGCCATTAGCCCCAAAACCAAGAATCAGTACTTCTCTATCCTTAGGTCCTCCTGTTGAATCGAGGACCGCTTATACCTCCCTTCTCCACTAGCCACGGGCACCGCCAGCCTCTTATGTCCAGGATGTTGTCACTGCAACAACTAAGTACTCCTCCCCTCGCAGTCCTCCAGCAGCTCCATCCACTGGCGCTTAGTAAAGCAAGGGAGCGTCTCACAATTACCCTCCGACTTCAGTTTATTACACATCTTAACAATCCATTTTACTTGTTCCAGTTATTTAGTTCGTGTTCAGTAAATATATTTTTGGAGTGTTTACTTAATCAGGGCAAAATATCTTATTCTGCATACACAGTTCGACAAATAATAGATTTTTTTTATTAAATACTAATTTAAAAAACGTTTATATGTATTTGTATTATTTTACTTTATCTTTATTGTATTTGTCGAACTGTATATATATATATACATATATATATACATACATATATACATACATACATATATATATATATATATGTTTATTTATAATATATAATGTTTATTTATATATAATTATTTATATATATAATGTTTATTTATATATAATTATTTATATATATATATATATATATATATATATATATAATAAAATAAAACATACTACTACTACTACTACTACTACTACTAATAACAACAATTAATGTTAAATAAGCATTTACATCTTCCCCTCCTGGAAGTTAGAATACAAACTTGGGCTTGTACTCCAACTATTTATCAGAATCTCTGTCCAGGATTTATCGCCTCGGCACGAGTGCGCCTGTCAAAAAATGTGCTCACATTCTGCTGAGGTGTGAAGCTATTCATTTCATTCACTCTGTTATCGGGTCCTTGAGCTGCCAGTAGGCCAGTCTGTTCCAGGCCTCTTCACTGATTTATCTCGCTCACCCACGGTGGGTGAATTAGTAGCAGCTCTTGGGAAAGGCTGTGAATGTGTCATAAGTGTTGCACATATCCCTCTTGGAAAAACACATCATGTGAGTCAATCTAAAGAAAGCAGTGCCAGTCACTGGACACACTGTCGATTCAAGACGAATAAACAAAAGCTCCATGTATCTGAGGAACATTTGAGTCGGAGGACAAACCAGATGGATACGAGAAAAATAACTCATTGCAGCTAGACAACAGCAACAAAGGCTGAATGAATCAGTTCAGGGAGGCGAAGCAGTTAAGAGGGGCATTAAAAGAGACATCAGTGCCACAAAGTGAGAACATCATGCTGCCACGAGTCTATAATGACTGAGAAAGTCTTTTAGGCCACATGGTGCATTATGATCACTTAAACTCTGGGTGTGATGCCATGTCACCCTTGAAATGTGCAAACTCACTCAAGGGCAAACTGACTGGCTTTGGCAGAGGGAGACGTCTGTCAATAAGCAATAACAATGGATGGGGCGACTCCGGAGCAGACAATTCAGTTAATGGAGCAGCACGGGGCTCGGCCATGTTGCCAAGAAGAAAGATGATGAGAGCGACTCGAGAATGTGGCATGACGGGCAGGTGTGGGACATAAACAGAGCCTCATAGGCCTTAGAATCAAGCTGGTGCTGGAGAGGGATCCAGAGCGATGACTGATAGTGTTCATGGGAAAAGATCCATGGGCAGACCTGGCAAAAACAGCCTAGATGGCTTTAAAAAAGAACTGCTAGCTGTTCTTGGCAAAGCAATAAAAATGATTAACGGGACTTCAGGGTGTTCTAGTCACTCAGCTCAGCCAGTAGTAAGTGGCATCCAAGGTGATGCAATGTTTTATATATTAGTATTATTATTGCAGATCATTGATCCTGTGGGGCATTAATCTTGATGGTATGATCAGCAAACCCAAAAACATCAAATTTAGTTTTAAATAATATGCATCACTCTTCCTGGAGTTTAAAGGTGCGCCAAGTCAGTACATTGAATGAAGCAGATGTTTGAAATATGAATAGTCCAGTAAATGCTGGCTGTTTGTGACCATTGTTTATCAGCTAGAAACAAATAGACAAATGACCTACATGTTTAAATAACATCCAAAGAAAAATGCAGTTCCAGAAGTAGTCTACTCATTTTTATATTTGATTGACATATCAGGGTTCCTTTTAGACCGTAGAGTCAAGCATGTGAGGAGGCTGTGTGCTTAGAACTGGGGTCTGTCTTTGGTCATGTATAGAGCAGTAGTTTCCAACCCTAGCTCTCTACTCTGCACATTTTAGTGCTTTCCCTGCTCCCAACACACAAGATGCAACCAGTTAACAAGCGTTTCCTGTAATCAAGGGCATTAAGTGGGTGTTTAGCTGGAAAACAACACCACAGTGTGCAGGGCAGGCACCCTCCACCTCCCAAGCTGGGAGCCACTGTTATAAAGAGCGAGACATCATCTGGGTTTCTCTCACTGAAAATGACTATACACTGCATTTCTAACCGTATACAGACGACCCTTAAATAAAAACCAGCTCAGTGTTCAGTTCCACACTCAGTGCTTGTATAATCTCAATACTACAATGGGAAGCTCTGAAGCAGCAACACATGGTTATGGTCACCACGGCCACTGCAACCCACAACAAACCCTCCATTATACTGACCTCACTAATGCTAATGTGGCCGAATGCAATCCAGTTCTCACAGCAACCTTCCAACATCTAGTGCCAAGTTTTCCCAGAACAGTAAGAGCTGTTACTGTAGCCAAGGAGTGTCAAACCCATGATTTCAGAATGGAGAAGAAACATTGAATGAGCATGTCTACAAACTTTTGGACATGCAGAGTATTTATCTAAACATTGAATTTTGTCATCTGAATTTTGTCAGTGATTGTGTGTTTTATGACACATCACACTGTATACTTACAATAGCAGACCTTCATCTTCACACATATGATTGCATTTCTTATACACAGTGTCTCAAAGCAAAATGTCTGATACTGGTCTCAGCCGATCAACTGAGCATCTCATGCTCTACTTCAAACAGATCTGTGCAACCCAAAGGGTATCTAATGCTATGTTATGTAAGTTGTCCTGGAAACCAGATTCCTCTTGGCAAATGAATTATTGACACACTGGTGATATAAACTAATCTGGATAAATAATTCAGACATGAGCCCTAATTTTTTATACATAAAAACATGAAAAGGAAAAATCCATTGGAATATTGACATTTTTTATTTTTTTCTATGTATCGGTAAGGGACAGTGCACATTAATGAAGTGTGTCAGCCCAGGGGTTCATTTACATATGTATTTTCTGGACAGATTTTAAGAGTCACATTGATACACACACTACAGAGAGAAGGGATAGAGAGATGGCATACGCTGACAGGTTTCACCACAACAATGTGGCTGTGACACGGAGACGTGATGAATAACTGACAGATCAAGGCAAGTTTTCGCCTTGCACTAAACTGATGGAAGGATGAAAGAGGTAGATGAATAGGGTAGCATACAATGTTTAGCTAAAATATGCTATTTTGCTGTCCACGCTAAGGTGCAAATCAGCCAAATAATTGATGAGATAAATACAGAAAATAAGCACAAAAAAAATCCACATACATAAAATGATCATAGCTATTATTTTAGAAATGTAATAATCAAGTGAGGCCAATATAAACTGAGCAACAATAACATTACAAAGCAGCTGTGGTGTATTACACCACTCCCAATGAATGGCACAAGATAGAAAGTAAATGTAATATCACTTAAAGTTTGAAAATTACATTCACCAAATCAATCTCAGATTTCAAAGGGAAATGTAGACCACAGCTGGAGAACACACTGAAAATAAGCAAATTCAGCATCTTTTTTACAGTTAAAGTCATCATTACTGGCAAAAACACCTTGTAATATTCTGATATAATGTAAAGTCTAGATCTACATCACTTCTACTAATCGTACTCTTTATTATCAAAAATATACAGGTCTCCTGATGGAGTCACAGTTGTGTTTCCCTTTATTTTATGTAACACTCCCAACAGTTTAGGCAGGCGGATTTAAATTTAAATTAGTGGAACAAGTTACAAAACTCTCATTTCAGACACAGAGGGATTGACGTTTTAAAGCAGTGATGCACAGTGCACCACTGCCACCTAGTGTTGCTTACAAAACAATCAGCCAAATTACAGAGCCCTGTTCCGAGGTTTTCTCAGCACATTTAGTGTATTCCCACATCAAACACACTTCATCCAAATAATCAACTCATTACCATTAACAAGCCCTAGAGTTTAAGTGACTGTAAGCACTGGATAAACACTGAAAAGAGCAGAGCCAGCGAAGAGAACCTGTGCACTATATGCAGGGGCCCTTTTCATGTAAGGAATACATTACACCATTGTGAACATGAAGATGTAAAGACACAATCATCCATTCATTTAACAATGGTTGTACACAAAGACTTATGGTGCTTAGTTAAACTGTTGGATACGTTTTTTTGTGCATTAGGCAGACATGTACTTATAATTACCATTACATACCCCTTTTGGCATTTGTCATAGCGGATTCTTCTTTGTAAAAGTTACCAGGCTCAAATGACTCAGTTTTGATAAGATAGGTCAAACAAATTCACCTCATCCTGAAAGTTCATTAAAAAAAAACCTGGGACTGTACACATGAATACATGGAGAATGGATATAATAATGAAAAACTGAATTCATCAGCAGACCTGAATACATTTGATAATAAAGGATACGAATAAAGGGATGGGTGATCTAGATTTAAAATATCAGAATATTGCAAGGTATTTTTGCAGTAATGATGACAATATAAAAATACGCCATTCAACATCATCTTTTTTGCCACACAGTCCCGAGAACTGTGCAAACCCAAACCCTGATCCCAAACAGAAAAAATTGATTATCAAATGCTACCTAAATTATACCAGTTAAAACAAAGTAGTACAGGATAAAAAAAATACAATTCCAGTAAAAATGCAAATACCAATACAAGAAATCCTCGACTTTCAACCATTCTTTTCCTCTTTGAAGTCGAAACCACCCTACATAAGCGTCTACTGTGTGTTTTTTTTTTTACTGTCTACGTTTTGCATTTTGAGCGTTTTATTAAAAAGGTATTTTCACTTTTCACACTATAACAAAAAAACAAACAAAAAAAAAACAGTCGAGGAGACCCTGTAATCATGGTACCCATAAGTTAATCTGTAGAAAAACAAATGTAAATAACTTTCCTTTAATAAATATGCAAACAATGATTAAACAGTGTAAAGATGATGATACCTTCATTGTAGTGAGAATGTCAGATCAGCAAGATTGGCAGTGTGCCAATATGACAACATATACAGGGTAGGAGTAGAGCTGATATATTGAGGACAATTACAATATGAGAATGCCATAGTAATGATAAAGTTTAAACAGCTACTCTCCAAATGGCTTGTTTATTTATTTGATATACACACAATCTACAGATATTTCTGAGGCATCTCAATGGAACTGTAAGTCTTTGATACAGTAATTACATGCACATACCCATCAAGATGTTACAGTATTGTATCAAAGTATAAATGTATTAACATCCTGGAGTAATTCTAAAGTGTATATACTCATACAGAAGTGAGATTAAAATAAGAAAATAATCTAGATCCTCTTAAAAGGTATATATACTGTATTTTCTTTATATTGTACAAGTGATAAACTATTGAAATATTGCTGTTGAATGTTTACACAACTATTTTTATAACAGTCTTTTATTTACCATATAGAAGATCTTATCATATTTTATGACAAATTAATGCTGAAAACCATGAATTTCCAAAAGGTTTACATACTTTTTCTTGCCACTGTATTCATCACCTTCAAGGCTTGGTTGAGTCATATCTTGATTGCTTCAGGAGACGCAAGGTAAAGATAAAAGCTTCACTAGACACAAGCACAGCTTTTCAATGAAAAGTAGTGAAGGGATTTGATAAAGTGACACAGTGGGTCTGGTGGTGACGGAAGAATCATAAAAACAAAGGCATGTTTTTAAGACAGTTTATCTTGTACTATGTAGCTATTGTTGCTATTGAAACAAGGTAGATTCTCTCAATTGTTTTTGTAAAAAAAAACGCAAGCTCCTCTGTACACTAGATCAACATTTCATGATGAATGGACCAATATAAATAGTTCAACATCTTTTTTTATGTTAACTTCCATTTACATTTTTTTTTTTTTAAATAATGTTTTCCCCCTATATGTATAAAGTTACCATTTGCCAGCGGGGTGGGGGTGGGGACTTCATTCCACCAGTGACTATATGAGAAAGCTTCTTCAGTCTGCTCCATGCGCAGGTGTTCTCTCAGAGCTCCACAGTTCGAACATGTCCACGGGGAGATCCTAGACCAAGGCTCTGCACACACTCGGACCCCTCCACCACACTCCCACAACATGACCAGTGAGGCTTCCCTGGGTGACCCTTATGGCCATGTCCACAACCCTGAAACCCTCCTGAGCACACAAACGACAGCAGAACACGATCAACACAGAACAAATAATGCTCACAGCCACAGGTGCATCTTTTTGTATGAATCAGATTATGCAGCTGAGAGTCATGAATATGTATATATTTAAATGTCTCTCACACACACACTTTCCTTTTTGGGAGACATTTCTATATGCTTATTATTGGTACCATGCTGACCTTATGGGTATAAACATAAAAAAATAATAATTATATAATAAAACGCAAAAAAAAAATTATTTGTAACAGTAATAAAGACCTCATTACATGTAAATAGTATGAATTCTATAAAAATCTTCAACATGGGTGATTATCTCCAATAACACAGGAACATCAATTTACTTCCTAGTTTTCACCAAAATCTGATTACAACCAAATGTACAGCCCGAGCAGACAATGTTTTTCATTTAGTTTTATAGTTCATGACAAAGTTGAATGCACTTTAGTTAAAGGATCCTCAAGTTCCAATCATGATTTGGTTTCTGCTTGAAAAAGGTTTTCTAATTGTAATTCACAGAATAAGACGCTTCCTATATTTTCCCCATGTGGGAAGAACATGACTGTACCTGGCATGGTTCCTGTGCAGCTGCAGCGTGCATCTTTAGCGCCACCACTGGAGCAGAAGGAGCAGCAGTGGAAGATGCCCTGGTGGTTCTGGAACTTTCTCTTCACCATCAACAAAAAAGGTGAACCCTGCAGCACAGAGAACACTGGGACATCAATCTTACAGCCGTCTTATCTTAGCGAGCTAGAAGACTGGTACTGTAGGAGGAACTCAGTTACATGCTTTCATAAAGCCAAGCGGTCACCTTGACGTGCTGAGCCTTCACACACACCCACACAGAGTAGGACCCAGGCTCTACAGGAGTGTAAGAGACAGCATAGGAACCGTCGTTGTTATCCACCACAGTCGTCTCCACCGTGCTGTAAGGCATAAACGGCAAAATAAGCTCTAGTTTGGTGCCGACCTCCACAAACATTTAGCAGAACATCTAATAAAAGGTACTACATACCTAAATCAGAGATCAGTTCACCAAAGCACATCTGCCTCAAAATGTGTATCTTAGGATAATGTTTAATTCATATTCCATCTAAAACCATGACATTATCAAACAACTTCAAAAAGCTGCAGTAGCTAAAAGTAGGCCAATTTCTCTATTTAAGCAGCCACTCTGATATTGCACAATTTTTTCTCTACCATCAGGCCAAAGAAAAAGCTGGTCTCGAGCTCTTCTTGGTATTCTATAATATATGCACTTATGTATTCCACACACACAGACAGGTTCCTTCTCTGCTATCACAAAGAAAAAAGGACTGCTGCAAAGAGATTACTGTTAAAACATGGAATGTCACTCAGTGGTCCTTCCAGTTTCTGCTACTCCAAGGTCATCAGAAAATTGCTTGTAATTTTTCTATCAATTCTTTCTAGACATAAACTACATAAAACTCAATGCAAAGACCAATATTTATTTATAGAGAGAAGCCTACAACCAAAGTATTCAAGGCAAGAAGATCTAAAGATCAAGGCAAGGTCTTGCTACTTCTACACCACATACACTGCAAACCAAACTGAAATGTCCCTCAGTAAAAGTGACCTGTGTGTAAAATAAACATGAATAAAAATGTAAATTAACACAGAATAAGAAAATCAACAGCAAATGGACTAGGATTTGTTTTGCTCCTGAAGCTTGATCAATTCAGGTGTTAAATAAAAAGTCTGTAAAGAAAAAACAAGTTCACTTAATGGAAGAGTATGTGACTGCTATGAACAAAGGGTGTGAAGACTTTTCCCATATTATTAGTGCACAAGTCTTCAAATCTGGACCATGAACTCAGTTTCTGGTATTGGGTTGTGAATTAACTGATAAATGAACTAAACTGTGGAGGCGAGTGGCCCTTAAGCTAGTTATCCTTTGATCCTCATCCACTCCTTTATGAACTAAAGATGGATTTGGTCATAATATCACAGCAGAGAGTAGGAGAAGCTCCAAACACCTGCTGAAGTGACTGAGTGGAGAGTAAAGATGTATATGCTATACCAGCAAGTCAAGAACAGCTGTTTTTCACATTTCTTTAAGCTGTTTGCCACATTTTTGGGCTAGTAGAGGAACAATTGGAAGGGACGGGGTAGGAGAGGAGCAATAGGGTGGGAGGAGGAGAACAGGAGCAGTAGCAAGTGAGAAAGGCTGTGTTTATCTGCTAAGAGCAAAGTCAGAACGCCTTGTTGCTGATAAAAAAGACAGTATCACTGCTTTAAAATACTTTTACACAATAAAACACTTTGAAAAATGTTAACTTGCTTGCTGACCCCCAAATAAAAAGTCCAGTTAATTACTTCTTGCATTTTTTCATGGAATAGTTTAAATACCTGTTAAACAGACAGAAACTGTGCCAATGTGTACCATTAACTTTAAAAAATTAAATCATACTTTTGGCCTGTAGAGGAACTACTACCTTAAAGGCAAAGCAATAACTGTCCCAGTATGAGGGGACAGTCACACTCACCAGTCTTTCTTGTCCTTGTGGACTATGCTGACTAGCACAGGGTCTCCACCTTTAACCATTGGCTCTCCTGCAGAGTCCTTGCATAGCAGTGTGAACTCACCCCTCTGACCCTCCACACTCTGCCGGACACCTGCAGGTTACAGAGTGCAGAGCTGAGCAGCTGGGGGTTGACACAGGCCAGTAGACACTTTTCCACTGACCAGCTGTAACTTTAAAATGCTTTAATTTCTGTGATTACTATGATTACTGTATTAAACAATAAAAACACAAAGTACTGAAGTAGCACTAAT
Organism: Lepidarchus adonis; assembly: GCA_037576955.1. NCBI lineage: Eukaryota > Metazoa > Chordata > Actinopteri > Characiformes > Lepidarchidae > Lepidarchus > Lepidarchus adonis. Next base: position 12,217,694 of record JBBIGC010000002.1, read on the forward strand.
GCAGTGAAGTCAGTTTTAATCGTATGTCTCTTCTTTTTTACTTCCTGTTATAGTTATAGGTTAATTTATAGCCTAAACCGACTGAATGAATCCAGATTGCAGGTACTTTTTGAACTTTGTCTTAATTACAGCTGCAGCAGTCAGTGACAATTGCTGTCTTTATAGCCGTAGCTGGCCTCAGGATTCAGACACTCAGTCTGACGGGCAAGCCTCAGCTAGAGATTTTAAGGCGCAATTTTACCACATACTAAAGTGTCATAGTACATAGAACCAGAATCTCATCAGCTTCTCTTATTGTGCTGAGGTCAGACTAAAACTATGTAAAAACATAGTGTTATATGTACCGTGGGGTCTTAATCATACCACCATCTCATCAGCATCTCTCTTATTTGGCTGAGGATGGACGAATACATTGGTTACAGTTTTAATTTAATATTAAAAGTTTAAATTAAAATTTTATTGTTGTGTCCCAATGTGGATTAAACCTTGAACTTGCAATGGTGATTGTGAACTGCCACTAACGATTCTCTTTAGGCCAGGCTTAGGATTAATCTGGACCTGGAAAGTACGTGATTACGTGAGCTTTGGTGTTAAATCATCGTTCCCACATTCAGCATGTTCTACATTACTCCATCTCCATCCTGAAACACCAAACTGAAGTTGTAGAAAATGAGACCATGAAGAACTAAAGCTCAACATCACCTGCTTGAGTGGAACGCCCACAACAGACTACAAAAATAACCACCTTTAGAAGTTAGAGATAACCTGCATTTCACACATGCCAGTTATTTCTGCCAGCACTATGATATTATGGTCGTCTAAAAGACAGAAATGAACCGTGTCAAACTTTAGGGACAGATTACTAAACCCAGATTAAGATTAAACCCAGACAAAAAAAATTCCAAATGGTGGATCATTGGTACAGCAATTTATAACAATAATTTAATTCATGACTTAAGCCTTAGTCACTCACATTTCAGGAGTAACAAGGGTGCAGCCTGCTGATGACAAAGGATTTCAGGTTAAGTGCTCATTCACAATTTTATATTTTAAGCACATGAAAACCTCAGTATTCACAACAGTGCTGCACTGGCATTGCTGCCCTCAGAATTCTTGCTGGATTTCCACACACGTAAACTACTCCCTTGGAAATGAAACAAACAAAAACAGACAAATTCTAAAAAATGTTTAAATTACTTTCACACCTCCTGCGTTAAGAGTTATTCTGATTGGTGATTGGTCCTCTGCGAGGCATGCTGGGACACAGCAAAGGAAGGCAGGACTGACACCACCAACTGAAAAGTTGCCATGGTAACCAGGAATGTCACCTACTAGTGTTGCCTACATTTCATTCCCCCCAGGCGTGAGAGTGCATGTGCACGTGTGACCAGTGCCTGGAAAAGCAGGATGTTCACACACTGCAATACTTAAACATCAGCTGAAGTGCTTAAGAATGCGGTTTGAAGTAAATCCAAACAATAGTGTGTCAGTATTTTATACTCTAGCAAACCTTAGCAAATGTGCCTGCTGCAATTTCACCCTCTAGGTCAGGAGTGGGCAGGGCCGGTTTCCAGCTCAGTTTGGTGATTTACCTGCTGAAACACACCTGGCTCATCTCACCTGTTCATTGGTAGGTTCAGTGAGTGTGTCTGAGGAGGGGAACTAAGTGTGTTGGACATCAGCCCTCCAAGAGCTGCCCCCCCGTTCCAAGTTCTCCATAACTCACTGAATATATCACAGTATGAACTGATGATCTATACTGGTCCATAACTACTGAAAAAAATAAACTTCTTCAAAGTGGTTTGTTGTGACATATGTAGTTGGTGAGTAAGGATTAATGCTTCACAGATAAACTACACCAAACAACTACCCCTTTTACCCTTGTTCTTACCTTCTCCCTGGACAATACATTTGCTCGGGTCTACTGACTTGGCATGCAGGACGCCCACTATTGGGAATCCATCCAACTGCCCGGCGCTCTCCTGAGGTAAAAAGTACATACTGCTACCATTGTCATGGCCAACTGTGGCTAGGTGTGGGTCATAGCCACACTCCAGCAAGCTTGTTAACCTCCTCATGGTGATTCCCTTGGCACTGAGGATCTCTGCATCAGAGCCACATGTGAGCAAGCGTTCTGCAAACTCCACACCCCCTTGGGCATCAGTCAGCGCCTGCTCCAGCTGCACACTCTGCAGGTTTAGCTGGTTGCGGCGTTGCAGCCTCAGTTCCTCCAATGTCCGCAGCAGAGAGCAGCAGTGGGCCTCCACCGCACTGGCATAGCCCCGAGCAAAGACACGAATTTCGCTTGCCAGCGCCTCTGTGCGGATCTTTAAGGCTTCCTGGGAAATATCTACGCGCCTCAGTGCCTCTTCGAGATGACCGATACGAGGCCGCAGGTTCCCAGAAACCAACTCCCGAATACGATCACCATACTGGTTAATGACATCATGAGTCGGGCTGCACTTGTGGTCCCTGTGAAATGTAGCAGCACACTCCAGGCAAACGGCGAGGTCACAGGACACACAGAAGAGACGCAGCTCCTGATCCGGGTGCAGAGCACATAAGATCGGCCGAGAGAAACGGCCTAAAGACTTCAATTCCTCCAAACTATGCACAGAGTGACCGGATGTCCTCCTCTGTCTCCTGTAAAAAAAGGGCAATGATAAATTAGCCAAGGCTTTCATATTCAGGTCCTAGAGCAGGGGTGGGCAACTCCGGTCCTGGAGGTCCAGCACAGTTTGGTAGTTCCCCTCCTCAAACACACTCACTACACCTGGCAATTAACAGAGGAGTTGAACCAGGTGTGCTTGAGCAGGGAGATCACCAATCTGTGCTGGACACCGGCCCTCCAAGACCCGAGTTGCCCATCCCTGTCCTAGAGCATGGGACAGTTTGGTGATCTCCATGATCAGACACGCCTGGTTCAGCTCACAGGTTAATTGACAGGTGTAGTGAGTGAGAAGGGGAGCTACTACACTGTGCTGGACACTTGCCCTCCAGAACCAGCTTTACACATTCAGTGTTGGGCTATGGAACAGTCAGACTGGTAGACCAATGATTTTGGAAGAAACACTGCACGAGCAGGTGTCCACGAACTTTTGGATATATAACTAAAGTGTACAATGGTCTAGAAGTGATATATGACGCCTCTCCACAGGCTAGGAGACACTGAAATCAGATCATCAATAAGACTGTGAAATCAGACAGTATGAATGGATGAGCATCAGTTTCGTCCTACAGTGGTGTACAACACTGCTTCAACGCTAAGGAGGTTAAAGAACCTCAGCACACTCATACTGACCTGTGAGCTTGGCTGCAGAAGTCGCAGAGGTTCACACAGCAAACTTCACACCGCTTTCCCGCGTTACTCTCACTGCACAGGTCGCACAGGACGCTGCCTTCCACCAGGAGGGTTTCCATGAACACTTCGTCCAGGGCAAGGTGGTCAGTGGTCAGCCCTTCCACGCCGGATGAGGGCAGGTCAACCTCAGAATCGCACTCGGGACAAAGAACCGTTAGCGGGAAAGGACTGAGCCGCTCATCCCCGCCGCACAGCACTCGTCTACTGCCAGCTCCGTCCGCTCGCAGCGCCGAGAACGGCTCGAGCTGCCGAATACAGTCGGCGCAGAAAGTGTGTAGGCAAGGCAGGATTTTGGGATCTCGAAACAACCGGTTACAAAGTCTACAGACTGCTCTGGAGTTCCGAACATCCCCGTTCCCTTTAACCGCGGATTTTCTCGAAATCTCAAACTCACGCTTGTGCGCGTGAGCTGGTTCTTCCTCGCGAGACGACATCGTAACGTTACTTCTGTTCGGGTTCAACACCGTCAGTGTCCAAAAACAAAGGAGAAAAACAGGGAAAATGCCACAAAAGACAGAGTCAAGATAACTAAAGCTTTGCTACCGTTACAAAAGGCTTATAGGTTCAGCTCTTTGTAATTATTATGAAACCCTTTTGTATTACAGTACCGAAAACTTCTTCGAACAAAGTTCGGCGGCGCCTCGTTTTCTCACGTTTACTAAGAGCAAAGAACTTTGCTTCCATCCAATCAACGATCGCAGACGGATTATTGGGCGGGGCTTCAGCCGCTAACCGAAGAGAGTGAAGCTCAAGTGGAGCAGGAAGCAGCAGTGTCTCCATCTGCTGGACGGGCTATGTCTCAAATCGACCTCTCTCCCGATGCAGGGGCTGTTCCAAATCACACCCTAAGCTGTGCAGTCCTCAAAGTCTACACTTTAATCATGTCAACAACGTATAGACGGAACATATATGAATGAGTGTCCTTCACGATGCTGATTGCTCGACGGATGATGTGTGTGTGGTAGAGCTGGGAGATGGAAGGGAGAGGGGCCC
>JBBIGC010000002.1:12222147-12244640 GCA_037576955.1 Lepidarchus adonis
CACACACACACACACACACACACACACACACACACACACACACACACACACACACACACACACACACACACAGTAAGCACAAAGAACCATGTGTAGGTATGTACGTGTACTGTTAGGCTCAGCGTTATTTATCATTTTACCTCACTCTCTTTCTCTGGATGTTTTTCCACCCACATCCTGGGCATATGGATCTGAGTCAGAGTAAAGCTCAGCTGGAAGCCGTCAGTGTTTAGAGTCTGGTCTGGTAATGTGCTGACTACTGCCTTACAGTCTGTCCTCTACATGAAAGAACAGAACAAATTCACATTCCTATCATATCCATATAGAGTACACAACATTATAATAGCAGGAAAATAAAGAGGCCTGATCAGAACTGAAGGTTGATACAGACGCAGATCCTCCTAGTTTGCAAATTACTGACCTGTGTTACAATTCTATGACATAAACAACATGAGAGAGCAAAGTGTATGCTAAGTAAATCTTGCTATGACACCTATAGAAAATGTCATAGAAAAGTGCTACATAATTTATCGCACTGCCTCTTATTGTATGTAGCATTTTATTTGATTTAATGTGATATAAATTAGCAAAACATTTGATTTTTCATTGAAGAATCATGAGTTTCACCTATTAAAGAGCAGACATCTTGTGTGTTTACATGATCATTTGTGTAAATATAAGGTTCAAAAGGGCTAATAAAACTCAGTTCAGCTAAACAGCACTGTGACATGGTAAAGAAATCTGAATCTGCTTTAAAATTCATTAGCAATGCACACATAGTTATATATAGTTATATATATATACATATTGTGATATAAAATAAAACAAATACACACCTTTATTTGAATGCGATGGGAACACTCCAGGTCAGTGATTTCATAAGGCATCTCAACAGACATGCACAGAGAAAATTCTCTAAAAAGAAAGAAAGCAAAAAAGGAAAAATAGTGAGTTATTTATTCATAAACTATAGCAAACTAAAATCTTGTTAGTGTCCATGGTGTGATTCTCACCCAGTTTTTTCCAGCTCACTCACACACACCTTTTCAACAGTTGTCTGCAAAATAAACATGCTCTTATTATTAGCTCAACAAAGAAACAAAGTTAATCCTTAATCTTTTAACACTTGATATCAGGTTAATACAACAGAAAATTGCTTTTAAACTACTGTTGAATAGTTATAATATCAGACCTTCAGAAAAACATGGAAATAAATGAGAATGAGTCTAGAAAAGGTAGTGCTGTACCTGGGTTCTCTGATTGAGAGCCGCACTTTGCTGCCATGGAGCCACACTGCCTGGCAGGGAGAAGAGGATGGTGCCCGCTCTCACAACCAGCTCAGTGATAAATGTTACTTTAATTAGCACTGTGGCTCCTGGGGGCAGATTGCCCACACTGATAGTAAAGACATCCTGAAGCACATACACAGATACAAACTCAAACACTGTAAAGTAATTTATGAACATATTTCATTAAATTATTGCAAAATGAATACTGATGATATATCCACTCTGATCTGGCTCTCCAAAAGTGAGTGGAAAGTGTGCACTACAAAGACACAAACTGTAAGTACCCCCATGCCCAGCACATTTTGTGTTTACACGCTTTAACTCAACAAAAGCTAGGTGATTATCCAGCTGCATCAGTTGTGTTGTGAGTATGGAAACCACTGATATACAGTAAAAAAAAAAATAACGCACAGGTGCATCCTGGTCCATCAGGTAAGCTCCATGGCCTTTCTCTATAGCCTGCCTGTATTCTTTACGTGCCTGCTCTTTCTCCTTTACCTGAACAAGTAGAGAGAGAAAGAGAGTTAGAATAATGAGAAATGGGTCACTGGATCAGAAGATAAGTGAGTTGAGAATAACCACCTTCCCAATAACATGCTTTCCATTGATAAAGGCTTCAAACCCACAGACAGCAGCTGTCTCTTCTAAAGGAAAGACATACTTTGCTTCAATAGGAACAGCACTCTTGTTGGTGTAAGTCTGAAAAATGATAACCTGTGGAAAAAAAGAGAAACAATTTGAGAAGTTATTGTTACTGTTGTTGTAACTGTGTTATTATTGGATCTCCAACACTGTGTCAGCATTTGGTGTATATAATGTCGCATGGCCCTGGGCTTGCACCTGTCACCACCCCACTCAAATGCCAGAAGCTTGTTCCACCAAGGGGTTAGCACCTTGGACAGCGCCTCACTCCCGTCAGAAAGGGCTAAAGTTCATGACAGCGGAGAACACGCGTCCCCGCGGGACTGACGTGTATATAAGGTAGAGACATGCATGCTCAGCCCATTAGCTTGCTATTGTGAATGCCAGCTACCTGAGCCGCTCTTTATTCTCTCTCCCAGCTACATGAAAACACCACTCCAGACTATTCTCCTTTGTTCTTCTTCACTGGTGGAACGAGTTGCCCAGACAAATCAGAACTGCAGAGACTCTCTCTACCTTCAAGAAACACCTCAAGACTATACTGTTCTGTGACTACCTCAGGATCTACAACCAACAATAAAGTTTACTTTAACTTTGACTTTGAACAGATACATACAATCAAGCTACAGAATTGTTTCCTACTCATGTTAATGTTAAAGTACTGTAATCATGTCTTGCTTTTATTGATGATGTATAACATCCTGTACTCCTTTTTATTACTCTTTTGATAATTCAGCAATCAATATTATAGCTATATAACTACATCTAATGAACTGTACTTATGTTAAGCACTTGAAGACAAAGAGGAAGGTCATGGACTCTTTAAGCTCTACTAGATAGTAACAGTTAATGTTGTTCATACTGTAGCACATGCCGTCTGTACAGACTTGCTTATAATCATTTAATGATTAACAGAAAATGTGTTATTCTCTTTCCAGCCTCTCAGACAGTAATGTTGTAGCACTTACTCCTGAAACTGTGCAGGGCAGTTTTCTCATTGTTTGCTCCTTACTGTAATGTGTTGGTGGAGATATCAAAATGGGACTCAGAGGCAGAGACAAGTAATAAAGCCGGAACACACGTGCATCCAACCCAGCTTTGAACTCACGACCCTTGAGGGCTGGAGGCATAACCGCCAAGCCATAGGCTGAATACAGGTGTGTTTTGGGAGGGATTCAGGTATCTCGCTTGCATGATGGAACACGGAAGTGGTAAACACTGTGGGCCGGGTTCTGGGCACTAGTAGAAATGGGTGTTTCTTTAGTTAGCAGTCAAGGGCCTTTGGCAAGGCTTGTAGATGCCCCTCCGAAATCAGGAGCGCGTTTTCCCTCAAGAGTACATCTCCTTTAGAATGAGGGTGCATCTACAGCTCCCAGATGAGAGGAGTCCTCAAGTATGCACAAGAGAGAGCTTCACCAAGCCTACACATCCTACCAGGAACAATGACTTTGGTCCTGAAGGGCTGGTGTCCCGTATAGTTAATTCTGCCTGGTTCAGACTTGGTTCAGTTCACCTGTTATTTGCTAGGCTTAGTGAGTGTGTTTGAGGTGAACTACCAAACTGTGTTGGACCTGGCCTAAGCTAAGAGATACAGCTAAGGAACTGATTACAGCACTGAGCCTTTTTAACACAAACACAACAGCACCACACCACACCACACCAAAATGAAATGTGACCTCTGCATTTAACCCATCATACATGCACACGTGGAGCAGCGGGCAGCCACCAGTGAAGTGGAGACGGTATCTTGCTCAGGGGAACCTTGAACCTGCAACATTCTGATCCCAAGGGCAAAGTCCTAACCACTTTTAGTCTAGCAATGTGCTATTATTAGCTCCAGCTAGGTGAAGTGACCCAGTGTAACTCTTTACCTGAGACAGCAAGTCCATCAGCTTACATCTTATATGGACAGCCTCCAGGGGCAGTGTCTGACCACTGCTGTCCAGCAAACCAGCAGTGACTTCCTCCAGGGGGTTCTTGGTTACTTCCAAACCTTCACTGTCATCACTAGACACTGGAGAGTGAAAAACACAAACAAGTTCAGTAAATTTCAGTAAAGCTGTCTTCTATTGTCCACTTTTCATCCAATAAGTGACTGCGATTATTCTTTAGTACATAATACAGAAGAGATACTTGGTGCTTCAAAGTTTATAAACCCTTTAGGACTGCATATGTTTCTGCACAAAAATGACCTAAAATAGCAGATTTTGACACAAGCTCAGTTGTAAATACAAACTAAACAACTAAACAATTGAGACAAAATATTATATGTGGCTATTTATTTATTGAGGGAAATAATCCAATATTACATACTTTTACATACTTCAATTTCTATTTAGGTTAAGGTCAGAACTTTGACTTAAAGCCAAAAGATTGACCTTATTCTTCTTTAAGCATTCATTGGTAGAACTTGTGGCCAATGTTCTGCCACATATCCCACATGTCCAAGTCTTTATAGATTTTACTTTTTCCTTAAGATTTTAATGGTAGAATTTTTAAATTCATCTATAAATGATGGCAGGCTGTCCAGGCCCAGTTGCAGAAAAACTGGCCCAAACGATTCCATCACTGTCATATTTCACAACTGAGAGAACATTCTAATGCTAGAATTATACTTTTCAAATATAAGGCTTTTTTAACCAAAAAGTTATATTTTGGTGTCATCCATTCAGAGAACATTTCAATAGCCACTTCACCCAAGCCTAATTTTCAACCAGTGATAACGCCTGACTCTCAATTCCACCTTCAAATAAACTGCTAATCTTAGAGGTTAACATATTTGTGTCTCATTTGTTTAATTATGCTATCTGTATTTATTTATGTTCTTGTGTGAAAATCAAATGGCCTTTTGGTAAAATTTATGCAGAAATGCACAAACCTCTAAAGGGTTCACACTGAACCACAATTGTATATAGTTTAACAAATTAGTTGATCAAATACTCACAGAGGTCAAAGTTTGTGATGGAGTGTGTGAGCTCTACAGACATATCAACATGAGGCTGAAAAGTCTTCATCTGGTCCTCCTTGAAAGAGAACTGAACCACATATTTCAGCCTGATCTGGTCTGTGTTATAGACCACGTATTCATCATCCTGCAATAGATAAGCACAAAGAAGGTTCTAACCCAGACTGTAAGATGATGACTAAGAGAGCTTATAGAAATGTAATTAATTCATTTATTTAGGAATTGCACCTCAAAATCTGTGTGTGTTTTTTGGGTCTGGCGAATTCCATGCACACTGTCATAGCCCTCAGGAGCACTTGTTAGAGTGGTGTTCCTCCTATGTAGGTCCTTACACTGCCCCAGAGCGACATCACACACCAGCAGCAGCCGAGAGCCATCGGTAACACTTGGCTTGGAGTATTTTATAGAAGTGCTGAAACAAAGAGTGTATACATGAGGATGTATTGTATTAACTGCCTTAACAAAGGGATGTCCTAGAGATCTTACCCACCTTTACATTTTAGCCTAAGCCTAACCTAAGCCTAACCCTTCTGACCCACCTTAGTCAAGGTCTTCATGAATAGCTCAATGTTAAAGTCAGGAATGTTGGAAGCAAACTCTCCTGGCAGAATGTTTGCCTTACTTAGTATAACTTGCCGATCTGACTACATTAATACTACATATCAAGTACATACAAAGAAAAACACTGACCTCAGAGAATCACTGAAGTAGATTCCACCTCCTAAATTTCCAACATCTGTTCTATCAATTCCATGTTGCTCTACTCCAACATGTGGCAGTAACAGACCCCTGGACACAAGTATACCAATACCACTTAGCCACAATTGGTGGGAGAAAAGAGAGAGAGGGTGGGAGAAAAGAGAGAGAGAGAGAGAGAGAGAGAGAGAGAGAGAGAGAGAAAGAGAGAGAGAGAGAGAGAGAGAGAGATAGAGAGAGAGAGAGAGAGAGAGAGAGAGAGAGAGACGAACAAATCGATAGACTCACCGAGATAAGATGCCCATAAAGCTGCTGGGGCCAGATGAATGGAGAAGGGGCTTAACATTACCTAGCTCCTCCTTAAACATATGAAGCTCTGCCGCTCTGCTCACACACAATATCTGCTGGATCTGGACTGGCCTGTAGATCCATTAAGCACACAGAAAATATGTAAAATGTAAAGACATACAAATGCAAGACACAGAGACACAGAGACATGTACATACCTATCCTGTAAAAGCTGGCAGACAGACTGAAACTCTGGGCTTTGAGATGGCACCTGTTCAATACTGCACCTCAGGGCTCGATACTTCCCAACAGAGGATGGTGAAGGGTTTCCCAATGTTACCTCATTCATGTTCAGAATATCTCGTATGAGCTGTGGGTATCAAATGATATTAAAACACAGAAGAATTCAAGGAAAAACTGCCAGTTACTCATTACAGATGTTAGACATGTTACCTGACAGAGATCTAGTTTCTGAGACACAAGCTTTTGTTTCGAGTCAGGCTCCACCATTCTGAGAGGTAACACAGTATTGACCTCCTCCAACAGAGCCTTCACCTCATCCTCACACTTACACTTCTGTACCTGCAGCAGTAATCCCTCCACCCTGCTCACCTGCAAACACACACACATATATAATATATAAGACATTCAACTATTCAGCATTTACTGATGTTCCAGCAAGATAATATTATGTAAAACAGTAATATTTTTTTTCATTCTGTAAGTAAAGAAATATATTTTCTAGTCTCGGTTAAATATCCAAATGCTTCAGGTAATATTCATCAAAACATAAACCTTAGGTAGTTGCATCCCTACTTACGTCATTCAGACTGATGCTAGTGACAGGAACAGTCAGGATGCTGCTAAATGACCCAAGGGCTTCTGTCCAAATCAGCTCCACAAATGTGCCCACTTCCTGCGAGACTGTGCTGCAGTTTAACTTTTCCTCCAACAAAAGCTGCCAAAGCACACATTTACATTTAAGCTAATACATTTATTTACATTATAATAAATAAATCAAAACCTATTTAATAGTCAAAGCCTCCTGAGCTGGGCTTTAAGGGGTCAAAAAGTCATACTTATCAAAGTATTACAAAATATTATACAATTATATATTATGAATAGCAAATTCATATTCTTCAGCCTATCACAATCACCCAAGCAAATTAAGATCTACTATATGACAATGTTTGACTAACTTGTTGTAGACCATGGGAAGCCAGGTTCTGGGCTACTGGAGGAAGCATCTGTTTCTGAATTAAACCTCTTGTAAAGAGTTCATCCTTCCAGGCCAGATACACATCCACAGCTTCCTCCGAGCTGGAGCTATGCAACTGCTTGTCCTTTATAACAGTTTTCTGGAGCAAAGAGAAAAAATCCCATTATGAACAGACAGTATTTACTTCAACCTTGCAACAATAAGGCCACTCAAATGAAAAACTGTATCAGTAAAGGTACTGATAAACAAAAGCATTTTGAAGTCCTACTTCACTGAGAAAAGGACTTTCGCAAATATCTGATCATAATTTGAATCAAAGTCTCATTTTGTGGGAAAGTAATTAATCCTTGACACTTTCTTATGTGTTATCATTTCTGGTTTTGAAGCAGTATTTGTGTAATTACATTAAAAATGTACATTTAATATATATAGATAACTCTATACTTCTATTGGTGAATGTGCATTTAGGCTCAGAGAAGCTTACCTCTGACTCACGCATGACAGAGCTCACAACACGATACTGCTGCCCTGCTTGTCCTCTGGCACTCTGAAGCTCCACAACTGACCAGGTCTTGGCTTCAGTCTCAAAAAAGCAATCATAATATGTGAATACCCACATACAAAAAAATACCAAAAAAGTTTCTTTGTGTAGATTTCTGTAGATTTAAATTTTGTCACAAAATTTGAACAAACAAATAGACATGAATGTTTCACACATTAGTTGCCCTTTATTGTCAAAATGTGTCACAGCACAATCACCAATATAGGATACAATAGCCTCATGATTATTTAATATAGTGACAGAAAACATGGTAGTACACAAAACTTCCCATTCCATAGCTTTTATTGCTGCCCATGTGAAAACTGTGTGTGTGGTGATAGTGGTGGTAGTGGGGGGTTGTTCTGTTTATTTTTTAATTCTTGTTTTTGTAGAAAAGTCTAAATAAACTCACCTCATAAAAAATGGAGTACTTGGCCACTTGGAAATGTAAAGGAAATTCTGGTATATCATGATCGGTTTTCTTGTACACTCTACATGGCACAATGAAAGACCAATAACACATAGGAAACATAAAACACATACAGAACACAGTCCAAACCTGACTGACAGGATGTATATGATTTGCTGAAAACAGACAGAGACACACCTGGATTTCCCCTGGTATGTGCCTTTCTCCACCTGAGCCTCAGTTTGGTTTCTGTCAGTGTCATGGTTCTGAAGCTTGGGCTGATCTCTGGATTTCAGTCCTGGTGCTAACTGGGTGGAAGCTTTCAGATCTTCATGTAAATCAACAACAGTGCACATTAATCAAAATGAATAATGTAATATTCACAAGCAGGTTTAACACCCTGCTCTCTGGTGGCACATTCATGTTCCACCTAACACAGGTTACACACCCACAGTGAGCAAACAGAACTATCGAGCTGCAACAGTTATGAACTACTCTGGTCTGTCTTTAACGCCCTTAATCTCTTTATCTCTCCCCTGCTGTTGTCATAACAGTGAGCAAACATGTGGGTGCATCATGTTTTAAAAATGGCAGACATGTTGACCATCTTTTCATCTCTGCATTAGTGTAGAGTGACATTTGCATAAAGAAGACTGGTGAGGCTGTAATACCTGGGTGTGGAAGGGTTTGGTGTGTGAGAGCTGTGGGCTGTGCTGTTAAGAGGTGCTCTTTCACAGGCAGGAGGACTTCCTTCTCAAGGCAACTCCACACATACTGCAGTCCAACCACAGGGATCTGGTGCTTCTGGACACTTCTCTGCCTGTTACTGCTCAGCTCCTCCAGGCTGCTCGTCACCACAAAAGAACACTGTACAGAACACACAGCAGTCAGCACATCTTCATCTGAGCTCATATACACACAATACACTACTAAACAGAACATTATTTCACTGCCTGAACACTTATCTGAACACACGACCCATGAAAAACCTACCTTCTGGTTGACTACATATGATATGTTTCCTCCATTGTCTAATACAGCACTCATTAGTCTCTTCTTCTCCTTATAAGGAACTTTCTTCAGGTCTAGAACCAAAGAGCAGTCCTTAAACACCGCCATGACTGCAATAGAGAGTGAGACAGTGAGGGAGGGTTACACAGGACAGTCATAAACAGAGGGGAGGGAGGGGACTGTCGGGAAGGAGGAAGTAACATAACACTTCATTTTAGAACCTACCCCATAAACTCCTTTCTGGGGACATGAGCCTTTATCCAAAAGTCAGATAACTCAGTAAATGTGAAGTTATTACTCACCTCGTACTCTTCACGAAATAAATCCTTTTCAGAAAAAAGACACCACTGTAAACACTGTAATGGTTGGACTCTGACTTCCTGGACAGAAACACCCCCGCCTGCTCTGAGACCACGCCCACCTCCTCCAATTGGTGCTTTGGCTCCGTCTAGTGGTAACATATCCTTAGAACCTTATGTTATATTCATAATGTATAATACATTTATGGCATGTTCCTGGTGCTTTTAATGCACACTTTTTTTAAACTTATACAAAAGGCTGAAAATGCTCAATAAATTACATTAAATATTAAACTGTCAATAAACAAATGCCATTATTTTGGCGTCTTTTGAACAATGTTGGTCAATGGGCATAGCTTATTCTTATTACTAAAGAATCAGTTGACTATTGTGAAAGAATACAGGGCATGTGTGCTCCATGTATAAGAGAGAATGGAGCTTAAAGCTTAAAAATGTTTACTTAAAATTTATACTCACAAGTTACCTGTTCAACACAAATAGCCAATCATCCAATCACATGGTAGCATCTAAACTAATGACAACAAGCTGCAAGGGGGTTTAAGTGACTTTGAATGTGTCATGGTTGTTGGTTCCTGAAGGGCTTGTCTGAGTATTTCAGAAACTGCTGATCTACTTGGATTTATACACAAAACCATCTCTAGGGTTTACAGAGAATGGTCAGAAAAAGAGAAAATATCCAGTGAGAGGCAGTTGTATGAACAAAAAGAGTTCAGAGGTCAAAGGAGAATGAGCAGATTGGCTTAAATAAACACTTGTTGCATCATCCAAGGTATGCAGAATACCATCTCTGATAACACAGCATGTCCAACCTTGAAGCAGATGGGCTACAGCAGCAGAAGACCCCGTCGGGTACTGCTCCTGTCAGCTAAGAACAGGAAGCTGAAAACTGGCCAATACAAGATTGTCAATGCATTGCTTGGTCAAAATGCAGATGGTAGGGTCAGAATTTGGCATGAAAACAAGAAAGTATGAATCCATCCTGCCTTATGTCAACAGTTCATGGTTGATTGTGGTGGTGTAATGGTTTGGGAGACCATTGATGAACATAACAATCCCTTTATGACCAGTGCATCTGTCTGATGGCTACTTCCAGCAGGATAATGCACTGGTTTCTTGAACATGACCATGAGTTCACTGTACTCCATTGGCGTCCAACATGAGATTTGCATCATTGATGTGCAGCCAGCAAATATGTGTGATGCTATCATGCCAATATGGACCAAAATCTCTACCACCTTGTTGAATCTATGCAACAAATAATTAAGGCAGTTCTGAAGGCAAAAGTGGCTCCAACTCGGTGTGGTACATGGTGTACCCATTAAAGTGGCCAGTGAATGTATATAGAAATGCCATTGCATTTTTTAAAAGAAAAATTATACAGAATAAAGATAAGTAAACTTACGATGTTTTCTTATTTCTACAAGTGTGGAGCAGCAGCACGACCGTTACAGATACTGAGTGCTGATTGGTTGGCAAGTTGAGGGCTGAAGGTTATGACAACAACTTTGTTCTGTGGCCAACTATGGCCAGCAGCTGCCAGAGAGATGATACTGAACCAATGATTGTGTTCAACAAATGACTTACAGTGGTGTGAAAAAGTGTTTGCCCCCTTGCTGTTTTCTTATTTTCTCAACTGAAATCTAACAAATTTAAATTTTAAATTATATTTTATTATATCAAAGACAACACAAGTAAACACAACATAAGCATAAAAAACAAAGCATATGCATAAACAACTGCAATCAAGCATTTGCAGTAACTTCCAATGAGTCTTTTACAGCTGTGGAGGAATTCTGGCCCAAACTCATCTTTGCAGAATTGTTGTCGTTCAGCCACATTGGAGGGTTTTCGTCCATCAACCGTCTTTAGGTAATACCACAGCATCTCAATAGGATTCAGGTCAGGACTTTGACTAGGCCACTCCAAAGTCTTCATTTTGCTTTTATTCAGCCAATCAGAGGTAGACTTGCTGGTGTGTTTTAGATCATTGTCCTGCTGCAGAACCCAAGTTCATTTCCGCTTGAGGTCACAAACAGATGGCCAGACATTCTTCTTCAGGAGTTTTTGGTAGACAGCAGAATTCACCAGTCCATTTATCACAGCAATTCTTGTATAATGTCTTAAATATTCTTTTTGCTCAGCTGTGGTTTTCGTCTTTGCACTCTGCCATGAAGGCCAGTCTCTTTCTTATGGTGGAGTCATGAACACTGACCTTAACTGAGGCAAGTGAGGTCTTTTGTGACCTCTTGGATGAGTCATTTTTGTCACGGTTTCCCAGGTCTCATCGCCTTTGTCTGGGTCACATGTTCATGTTATGTGTTTCTCTGTCACATGTACCTGTTCAGTTTCCTGCACCAGCTGTTCATAGTTTGGTTCTGTGTATTTATACCCCTTGTTTTCAGTCCTTGGTTGTCTGTGTTTGATCATATGTGTAATGTCTTTCTGGTCCATGTCATTGAGTATTTCTGTTGTATGTTTTCAAACTTACTTATAATTAAAGTTTGTAAAAGTCATCCTTCCAGTGCATCTTTCCTACAAACACCCAGGATCTGTTACAGTCGCTGCGCTCTTGGGGTCATTTTGGTTGACCAGCAGCCACTACTCGGGAGGTTCACCACTGTTCCATATTTTTGCCATTCATGGATAATGGTTCTCAATGTGGTTTGCTGGAGTCCCAAAGCTTTAGAAATGGCTTTATAACCTTTTCCAGACTGATAGATCTCAATTACTTCCTTTCTCATTTGTTCCTGAATTTCATTGGATCTCGGCATGATGTCTAGCTTTTGAGGATCTGTTGGTCTAATTCACTTAACCACTTCATGATGATGGGAGTAAGCGCTACGGGCCGGTAGTCGTTGAGGCAGGACACAGTAGACGTCTTTGGTACAGATCATCCCTGTGCAATCACTTTGTCACACAGGGCCAGGTAGGTTGGGATTTTTTTCTCCCTTAATAATAAAACTCTTCACTTAAAAAAAGACATTTTGTGTTTACTTGTGTTGTCTTTGACTAATATTTTAATTTGTTTGATCTGAAACATTTAAGTGTGACAAACATGGGGGGAAAAAATCAGGAAACACTTTTTCACACCACTGTACATCAGAAAAAAAAATTCCCAAAATGACATTTCATTCTGTATTTTATACTAATGTTGCATGATAATCTTAAGTATGGTATTATGCATATAACAGAAAATTGCTAAGTTACTTGTAGAATCTGTGTTTACCTAATTTCATTCAAAGACAAAAGAAAACTAATTACACAGTGGTTTAACACTGCAGCACAGTGGTGCAGTGTTCAGCACTGTCGTCTCTATGAAAGAAGGTCCTGGGTTCAATCCCTGGGTTGGCCACAGGTGCCTTTCTGAGCAGAGTTTGCCAGCTCTCCCTGTGGTCCTGTGGGTTTCCTTCAACTGTTCAATGGCTTGATTGGCTACTTTGCCCATATGTGCGAGTGTGTGCCTTGGCCCATAGACAGCTGAGATCGGCTCCAGCTTAGCTGTGAAAATGAACGAATGAAAGAAATGTAGTAAACTGATGATGATATCGACTGGTAGTAAACTGGATGTGCTGTTTGATAATGGGAAGTAATTCATTACATAGGCTGGCTGTCAGAAAAAAAACATTCTTAGGTCAAAATTCTCTATTTTAACATTGCATTGATTTACAGTTGATATATTTCTGAGGTACAAACATCAAAACAACACATACCATAAATGTATTATTTTGTCCTGGGTTTGTCCTTGGTCAGTTTTGCTGCACTATAGTTTTCACGTCCACTCAAATAATTTTATAAGAATGTATTCTATAGGTTGAACAAAGAAATACTTTACAAGCAATTATGAACTATAATGAAACCCATGGATTGTAACTGACTTTATACAAATTTAATTTAAGAATATTCCTGCTTTAAAAGTTTTAAGTAATTTATCCAAAGGGGCTTTCTTGCTTTTATTTTGTGTCTAAGTCATGTAAGATGTGTCTGACTCATTGATAATGTGAGCAGAAACTGAGTGGTTTAAACAGATTACCACACATCTGGGACAAAGGCCAAAAGTCAGAAGCTGTTAGCTGAACTCTGTTTTTCTATGTTCAGCAGGCAGCAGCTGTCCTTTCAACACAAGGCTCAGCATTGCAACATACATGTCTAAAGTGTAAAACTGATTATACCATATTATCTTGCTGGAGTCACAAGTCTATGTTTAAAAAAGGATCACTGTATCCACAGTAATTACAATCATATTAAAAAGCATTCATAAAAGTCAGTACTGAGGTTGTTTTCCTTGACAACACCATAGCTTGTTAATAAGTGAATAAGAAAATGAAAAGGGGTTTCACAATGCTTTAAGGTTTTGTGCTCAGACACAAGTTGCAACAACTGCAAACTGCAAATTATTGAACATTGTTACATAGCTTTACATCTGTGCAATGTAGTCTTATTATTAAGTATTGTAATGTCTATTAATTCCTTTATTGTTTTTTGGCTTTTGACTGTCAGCAAGAGACATTCTTGGAGAATAATTATTTTGGAGTGATTAACTGTGGTTAGATGCCACTGCACATCATTTACAGTGGATGGTTGAGCATTTCTTTAGGCTCAGCATATGTAGTACTGGTTTTACTAGGCTGACAAAACACTTCTGGTAAAAGTGCCAAGAACCCTCTTACTAAAGCTACCTTACAGAAATAAGATTGTATAAACAAGTACTTCAGTTTTAGTTTCAAATGACTGTTTATCAGTGACCAATCGATGATGTTACATCAGTTCTAAAGCAGACTTTTCAGATGTGGTTCAAACTTTTAAAGGTGTTTTGCCATTTGACAGCCATTCCTATACATACATTAAGTTCACAAACCAAAAGCTGCTTAATCAACTCATAATTACTTAGATTTTATCAGATGTTGCAGTATGTAACAGTGAAATGCACTTTTCATTTTGTCTCTTTTTTCCTTATTAGGTGTTTGCATGGTGATACAATTGCAGTTTAAGATTTCCCATAAAGCACATGCCTTGTCTTATAATAGAGTTGCCTGTTACAGTAGAGAATACAAAGTCATTGTGGAAAGATTAATGTGAGGACATGTTTACATTTCTCTAGATAAAATAACAGGGAAAATTGCTCAAACACACCTTGTTTAACTCTTATTAACTTTATTGAGGTGAAGTGGTTTAGAGCAAGAAAAACACTAAACGTTGCTTTTCAGGATCTCAGACTCCATGTTTTGGTACATAGCCTGAAGCGTGGACCGACACAGGTCACGTGACTTCGGCAGTAACGCAGACTTTGGGCGTGACTTCGGCAGTAACGCACTCCACTGATTGGCTTACTCACAGTTTCCCCGCCCCTTCCTCTCGACCATCCACTGGTGAGCTTAGCGGATGTCAGCCATAAAACGTTGGGTGTTTATAAACAAGAAGCGGCTTCCAGCCAAATGCAGCAGTGCACATAAACACTATTTGAATGCATTGTCTCCCCTGTCCGCTCCAACATGGCACGTTATCCGTTTTTCCCGACAAGTCTAGACCTAATAACGAAGCTGCCTATGAGGACGGTGGTCGCCGTAATTGCCACGGTCATCGTCTTTAAATTTCTGTTCACGTGTCCGTGCACCAGTCGCATGGAGACCGTGGTGCACTGCTGGCTGTATCTGCTTCTTCCGGTGGGGATTATGTGTTTCGTCCTCTTCCTGCTGGACACCCAGCTGCTGAAGGTGTGTCAGTGTTATGTGTGTCAGTGCTGCGCGCGCGCGGAGACAAAGTGCTGCCGCAGCGACTGTTGTGACTCGCTGGAGTGCTGCTGCTGCGCGCGCGGCTACTGTTACCGCCCCCAGGGTTTCGGACAGGAGGGCCTCCACTTCTGCGCGCTGATAGGGAGACATGTGCTGAACGTGTTTTACGCGGCATCACTATGGATCGTGGTCGCGTTCATCGACGGCGACTGGTACGTTTGCCTCCGCACAGCGGCTGTGAACGGCACGGGAGAACAAATCGCCTGCAAAGATTTGCCCACCGCCAAAGAGGCAGAAACTTTAAGAAAGTATAGCAGTGAGTCTCGGGTGAGTAGTGCAAGCAACTCACCCCAACACTTCACACACAGTAAACACCTGTCAGCGTTCAACTGTCCCACACAGCTCAGTTGTGTCCAGCCCTGCTCCTGAAGTTGACAGTTTTGCACGTTTTATTCTTCAACACACCTGATCCAACTCATATGAAAGGTAATTGGCTAACTTACATATAGGACTGAAGAGTTCAAACACTCAGTGACTATGTGCAAATAAGCATCTGTCTGTCTGTTGTGAGCTTGTGTCCACTATAATAAAGCTTTATAACATGTTGATAGATTTGTCAAACCAAATCCCAGGTTCTTTTCAGAGTCACAACGATGAGGCATTGACTTGCGTGTTGTTGAGAAACCGGGCCTTATCTCTATGTTTTGGGCCTCTGAAGGTCAGGTGGCAGACAGATACACAGAGAGTGAGATCACAGTTAAGAGTAACTTACAAACGTGTGCTCAGGTGCACACTGATCTATTTAGGAAATGTGTATTAAAATATACCCACAATCCCCCCTATGATTAGGGCAGTGGTGGTCTAGTGGTTAGGACTTTGCCCCTGGGATCAGAAGGTTGCAGGTTAAAGTCTGAGGTAACCCTTGATTAAGGTTCAGAAGGTGCACCACTGCTCCCCGGGTGCCTCTGTTGACAGCTGCCCACAGCTCCACATGTGCACGTGTGATGGGTTTAATGCAGAGGACAAATTTCCCACTTGTGGGAAAATAAGGGACAGTTACAGTTGTACGGTTGCAAACGGTGACAGAAATACATAACAGTGTGACAAACTAAAGATCTGTATCCACTGTTTATGTGTGAAGCTTAGAATGGTTCTTTCCCAACAGTCAGCTGTCCTGGTGCTCACCCAGACATGAAAATAACGATGGTATATACAACACAAGTAGACCTTCAGCTATTTCTCTGCAGCAGCTGGAAATACATTTTTGCAACAACAAGCACAACCTTCCGAGCTTCCTCCATTGTTAGCTGTGTTGTTAGCCATGCCCCACTGTTAGCTAGCCATGTTGTTTGAATGACATACTGTATACAGTATCTCCCAAAAGTAAGTACACCCCTCACATTTTAATAATAATAATAATACTACTACTACTACTACTACTACTACTACTACTAAT
This sequence comes from Lepidarchus adonis, assembly GCA_037576955.1. Taxonomy (NCBI): domain Eukaryota; kingdom Metazoa; phylum Chordata; class Actinopteri; order Characiformes; family Lepidarchidae; genus Lepidarchus; species Lepidarchus adonis. The sequence goes on from JBBIGC010000002.1 coordinate 12,238,713, forward strand.
AATAATAATAATAATATAGTTATATAGCACCTTTTACAAACTTAAACTCATTTTTGTAAATATTTTACTATATCTTTTCATGGGACAACACTGAAGATTTTACACTTTGATATGATGTAAAGTAGTCAGTGTACAGCTTATATAACAGTGTAAATTTGCTGTCCCTTCAAAATAACTTCACACAGCCATTAAAATACTGAAATATTTACAAAAATGCATGGAGTGTATTCACTTTTGTGAGATACTGTACATTATCAGTAATCCATGTGTAATGATTTCTTAGATGAGCTATGTTTAAACATAAATTATGAAAAGTAAAGGTCCAATAATGGAACCCTGAGGGACACCCTGTTTAACTGGAGCAGGAGGTGATCTGTTGTCATGGAGATGGATGAATTGCTGTCTATCAGTGAGATAAGATGTGAACCAAAAAAGAACAGCACCAGACAGTCCAATGGCTGAAAGGCGAGAGAGAAGGATATTGAATCAGCATTTAAGAAGAAAGGTAGGAGAGAGAACTCAGTAAAGGGTTGTATTGACGTTTCTTGAAGAGAGTTGCAAGATGGAGGAGGAGTATCAGTAAACATATATATTGTCAATTTGTTTTGAAAAAAAAGTGGAGAAAGGACTCACATGAGTGTAAATCTGAGAGAGAAGGTGCTGGGGGCTGAAGAAGTTTACTCACACTAGCAAACAGGGTCTTGGGCTTACAGCTGCTGCTGTTAATGACGGAGGACAGAAAGCGAGAGCGAGCTGTATTAAGAGCAGATCGATATTTCAGCATGTGATCAGCATATAACTGAGAGTGCACCGTGAGACCTGATTTCATATACAGCCTTTCAAGGCGCCTCCCTACAGCTTTCATGGACCTCATTTCAGGGCTGAACCACGGAGAGGAGTGAGAGGAAGGTACAGCTCTGATTTTGACAGGGGCAAACTTATCTAAAACAGAAACTGAGTTGTTGTATAAAGACAGAATATCTTCAGGACAGGAGAGGTTTAAGAAATTTGAAATAATTCAATATAATTGTGGTCAGAAATACCAACAGAAGAGCAGTTTACAGAGGTGTTATTAAGTCCAGATGCCAAGTTTCAGTCAGTAAAAGCATGTCCAGTTTTTTATCCAGTATTAGTTCTCGAAGTTTGAGAGCTTTGTCAGTTAGTGAGCGGATGTTTAATAGAAGTAAACTTGTGCCTTTAATCACAGGAAGACGATCAGTGTGGCTTGTGTCCATGTTCAGAGTTCTCAGGTGATTAGAGTTGATTCCACGGTTGGACACAGTACAGAGCTGACGCTGGTGGTCAAGCCGGGAGGACCAGATAGAAGGGATTGCAGAAGGAGAAGTGCGATGAATGAAGTGGTGAATCCTGGGTGCACGGTGAACATAACGGGGACAGTGGGCGATTCCAAGTGCTTTACAAAGGTTGTATGAGCTGGAGTCTAAGCTGGCAGGACTGTTCCAGGCCCGGAGCTGAGACGGTGTGTATTCAAACCCCATGATGATAATTAACCAGCCAGATACAAGCACTCCAACAGCATCCAGAGCAAATCGCATAACTGATCAAATCCGTAAACAACCAGAGCAGAGAACCACACCCCTCACTGTTCACGTTAGCCAGAATCCTGCCACCAGAGAGTGTGTCTGAGTCGTTATTCAGAAATAAGGAGTTTTTACATGATGAATGTCCAGATATTCTACAGTAAAGCTGATGCTGAAATAAAAAAGGTATATCCAGCGCAAATCCAAGTAGCAGCACATTGGCAGCGCTGGAAAAATTTGATGTCTTGATGCACTGTCCAAACGCTGAGCTAAGTCAGCTGGAAATCACCATAGCCACAACTCACTAACACAAAATAATTGAGCACAAGAGAGTAGACAAACAAAAAACAAGAAAAAAAAAGCGGAAAACCGTGAAAATCCGCAAAAAATCAGTCAATCAATCAAAATTCCTCTCCTTTTGTCTTTCAGATAATTGGACTGATTCTCATTCTGGGGCTTTCACTCCTGTTGACAGTAAGTTCATCCCTCATGATTAGATGGAAGCCATATTACAAGTCTCTCTTTGAGATTTATGTGGAGCAGGAGACCTGTGCCATGCTGGAGGAAAAGCTGCAAGAGAAGGCTGTAGAAAGAGCCAAGCTGGTCACTGAGAATGTGCTGAGATTTATTCAGAGTCAGCCTGTGAGCAGTATGCCAGGAGATGCTGGTCATATTCAGTATCAGCCACTAGAGGTTGCAGAGGAGGACGTTTGGCGGACAATATCACACCCTACATTCCACTTGGAGGGAGTTCGGACCCATTCTTGAGCAAGGAATCTTCTCACGCTCCAAGAAGATGCACACATTACAGACTAACAATCTTATTTATATTTGAAAAAGCAAAATGTTTGAACTCTTCTTGTAATACACAGTCCTGTTCTCATTTTCATATGAAATTTATGCATGAGGATGGAAAGGTGAGGCAGAGCATTGGTAACACTTTTAATAACAACATTTGTGACCTTCATATTTAGCATTACAAGCATAGAATTTCATTTTAAAATATTAAGTTTTCTTTCAGCACTCTGCAAAAATACTTTCATTTTATACTTCACAAACACTGCCACTTTGATATTCAAGGCTTATATACAGATGTTACCAGAGTTACAATTTTACCTTAAGATGACGACAGTAGTATGACAATACTGTAACAATATTTTCATAAGTTCATTTGATGGTATTAGAGACAGACTTTAGAGATATTGTAAAACATAATATAGTTATGAACTGGTGCTTACATAAAGTTGAATTCCTATTTATGTACCATGAGTAACCATTCTTTTTTTGTTAGTATGTGATGTAGTATTGGGACTTTACAAGTGTTTATTGGTGGTATGTTTACAGAAAAGTGTCATAATTAATTTTTACATGATTATTTTTCAATCTCTCTTCGAATTGTATTGCGTTTAGTTCCATTACAAAAACAACTAACTTTTTCGGAGTTTAATAGCCATGTATGCACTGCAGAGCGATGGGTATGTTTTGAATCATATTAATATCAACATATCCTTGTGAAATCACATTTCTTCCGGAAATCATCTCATATTTGTTCATGAACACTATTGCACTATAGCAGGATATTGTCTTTGCAACTATACACTACTGTGTTCATATTTGTGTTTTATTGTATCTGGCCCCACTGTATAATATATAGCATATTGATGGGCAAAAATGCTTACTGCACAACAAAACATGTTTTCTTTTTGGATTGTAACCCTTGAAGGTGCATTTTTGTATCTCCCATTTTAGCAGTAATTTCAGCATTTTAAAACTAAATCAAATAATATCTTTTATTTAGCATCAATAGTTCAAAAATGTTTGACCAAGAACCAAATACTCTGAGCTACAGAGATCCTGTGTGGAAATGGGACTAAGCTCCAGAACATCAACCATAACTGCAGCCTTCCACCAATCTGGGCTTTATAGCAGAGTGGTGAGATAGAAGACATGAAAGTCTGCTTGAAATTTGCAAAAACAAGATTCTCTGGGGCTCTATTAGTAAGAGTGTGTAGTGTGTAGACCCAGGTCACAGATCAGTTATCTGATTGTGCATGAGACACCCAAACACAGGAACACAAGTCACCTACCGAAAACACTAGAGATTGCGACAGTGTTGCCAAATGTAATCATGGCTAAAATCATGTAGTGTGAACAAGGCTTTAGGGGCAATTCTGTGAATTTCCATGAGTGGCCCAGTGAGAGCACTAACTTGGGCCCTATCCAACATCTCTGGAGAGACCTGTCCACAGACAGTCCACCTCCAACTTGACTGATGTTGAGAGGAATTGCAGAGTAAAGTGGCAGAAATTCCCCAAATCCAGGTGTGCAAAGCTTGGTGCACCATACCATTTGAAGTTGTTATTGCTGCCAAAGATGCTTCAACTTAGTATTAAATAAAGGGTCTGAATATTTTTGTAAATGTGATTTCAGTTTTTTTTAATAAATGTGCAAAATTGTCTATAATTCTGTTTGACTTTTCATTAAGGGGTAATGAGTGTAGATTAATGAGGGAAAAAAAGAATTTCAATTATTGTACCATCAAGCTGTAACAAAGTGATGCAACACACGGCATTTGTGACAGACTGTGGTTATAATTGGCCTTCAACTGTAATGTTAATGCACTGTCCTCAAATCCTGAGTATCTCTCGTTGACCACACAGTTTGTAAACAGTGTTCTACCTGCAGAATACAGACTGAATGATGCAATAACTGCTTATTTCTGTATCGGTGCATGCAACTGTCCATTGCCTCTTTAATGAAAATCCCAGTAGAAAAATCATCATAAGCACTTGAGTAATGTGCAGTGTATTGAAAGATAAATTGGCCTATTGTAATTGCTGTGTTGTTATTAATGAAGATCTAATAACTATGGATCTGAATAGCTGAGCTGGGAAGTGATTTCAAAGACTAGTAATTCACCAGTCTACCAGATCTACAAATCAAGACACTTTAGACTGGGCTACTCTACCAAGAAGTGGGCACCCAGTCAAAATGACCCCAAGAGCACAACAAATTCTAATCAATGAGGAGTGACAGCCAAAGATTTAAAGGCATCATTGGAACGGGCTAACCTCTGTGTTCATCAGTCTACAGTAAGTAAATTGAACAAGCAGTGTGTCTTTTGCAGGACACCATGAAGAAAGCTGCTGCTTACTAAAAAGAACATCACTGCGTGCTTGAAGTTTGCAAAACACTCTGCAGCAGTACTGGCTAAATGTTTTGCAGACTGATGAAAGTAAAACTAAACTATTTGGGAAGAACATCTAGTATTTATTGAGGAACTGGAGGGGGAGCTTGTGGAGGTTGGGGTGGTAGGGATAGTAGCGTGTGGAGGGTTATACCAGTGTCAGGTGGCCACTGGGGGAGACGAGGAGGCTGGCGTGAGTAATGGGAGAGCCCTCCAGACTGATGAGAGCCGAGGAGGTCATCAAGGCCTGTGTTCCCCGTTTGGTTATTCCAGATCCCTGTTTGTACGAGACCCTGTTATCTGCATTGATGTCACTTTTCATCATCATTTTCATCATCCCTCTCCCAGGTGTTTGTCGCTTGCCCTGTTCTAGCTTGGTTCTTGTTTCACTATTATGTGTTTAATCTCCTACTGAACACCGTCTTCACTTTGTTTCACACAGTTACTGTAATTTGCAGTTAATTACACTGCAAGAGAAGTGATGCAGATTTATAAATTACATTCACAGTAAATAATATCTAATACAGTACTGTATTTACACAATCTTACACTTAAAATGTAACACTTTTAAAAATGTTCTTAAGCTGGAACTAATGTGACATTTGGACCATGTACAGCAGACACCTAAGAAGTTTGGAACAATTCCATCAAAGGTCCATGTGAAAAAGATCGACTGGGAGGATAAACGCACCAACATCAGCATTCTGGAGGAGGCAAATATGCCCAGTATCGCAACGACCATAATGCAGCACCAACAACCGTCTGCCTAAGCAGATTTTGTACTCCCAGCTAAAAGAAGGTAGACAACATGAAGACAAATTTTAAAAAGTTCAACATAAATTTGAGCAACTGGGAGGATCTGGCTATGGACCAGGGTTTTAATAGTTTTTCATTAGTTTTGACTTCAGATTATCAATTTGATTTTAGTTTTAATTAGTTTTTATCATTTGTTTGCTAGTTAAGTTTAGTTTTTATTTTTTGAAAATGCTTAGTTTCAGTTTAGTTTTTATTAGTTTCAGTTAAAGTTTTAGATTTTTTTGTAAAGTGCTGCATTAATGTTTTTTTGTGAACTTGTCTCAGGATATATGGCTGCTTTGCCCGAGGTCACCTTCTGATCCTGTGGGTACGGTGGCCCTGAAGTGCAAACCACAACAACAAATTGAGAAACACAAACACAAAAGCAGAATCACAACAACAAAT
>JBBIGC010000002.1:12244740-12256554 GCA_037576955.1 Lepidarchus adonis
AAATCTTCCAACACACACACACACACACACACACACACACACACACACACACACACACACACACACACACACACACAAAGAAAGTCTGCCCTGTGCACAGTTTTTGCTGTGATGTTGGTTTAATTCACTGTTACTGTTGAATAAGAGTTAAGGCACCATCAGTGTGGTCTTGGCACAAGTCACCTTTCCAATGTGTTTACTGCTTTGGTGTATGTTAAAGCATTAAAAAAAACATGTATATTTGGAGCAACGTTTCCTAAATGCTTTACTGTAATATGAGACCGTTCATGCATATTGCTGTTAATAAAGTACAGAGTTGTTTAATAAAGTGAAGTGAAAGTGTTTACCGGTCATTGTGATCACACACCACAGTGAAATGTGTCCTCTGCATTTAACCCATCACACGTGCACAGGTGGGGCAGCGGGCAGCTATCAACAGCACCCGGGGAGCAGTGAAGGGGGCGGTACCTTGCTTAAGGGTTACCTTAGTGGTGCCCAGGCTGGGACTTTATCTCAGGGGCAAAGTCCTAACCACTAGGCCACCACTGCCCCATGATAAAGCCTCTGCAGAATCATTAGATTCAAGAGTTCTGACTCAAGTCAAAATTTGAGTTACATCACACTCAGGGGAACAGAACACTTGTATATATTTTGTTGAATGAAGTGATGTAATCTGAGGTGGAGATGATTTTGAAACAGTATAAAAAGTCTGTACAGAGAAGCGTGTTTTCATAACGCACTCTTCAGGGACCTCTTGATGACCTCTTCCAAAAAAAACAAACAAAAAAAAGTCTTAGCCTAGATTAAAAAACAAAAAACAAACAAAAAAAACCAAAAACATACCTGTGGTCCTTTAGCGTTAATGTTGAATTCATCCACTAGGTCCATGCGGCGCTTGGGGTTGACAGTGCCATCTATAACTGCAAAGTGCACGTCCATCTTCCTCAAATGAACGGCTACAATGTGCAGCATACTAGTCCACTGGGACACAATTACACTGCCAACAGACATTGCAGCGAAGTCTCAGACACTTCCGAGTTAAGTCTCATATTAAGGCAATATTTAAGTATGCACTTGCATTCCACCCAGTGATATAAGAACTATTAAAATACAATGAAGTACCTTTTCTGATTTTTCTTACGAATCTCCTTCAACTCCTTAAGGATGGCGGACATCTAAACAAAAACAAGCAACTGCAATGTCAAGTAACAACTCACAGTAGAGGCAGCAAATAAACATAGTAATTAGTTCTGAATGAAGCATTCCATGCAAAAGACAGAGACCACATTTCATGTCATTTCCATTTAAAAAGCCATTAAGTGCAAGTTATTCTTTTTTTCCCCAGGAGATATTCAAAAGAGATTACAATGTAATTCCTTGCATAAGAAAGAGGATAGTCAAAGAAACAGGCAGGAAAACAGGTTTCCAAACATGGATTTAAAAATTTAAGAACTAATTAAAAAGATACAGACATCCAAAAGTAATGTCATTAGCTAAACAGTAGCTCAGAATGCTTTTGATGGTTCTTTTAGAAAGAATGCTGCATCCAAACATTTGAAAATCAGATTTTCTGATCGCAATACATATCTTAATACCTTGAAATTTTCTCTAAATTACTGTATTAATGATAAATTCGGTCCTATATTGCAAAAGATTACAGCAATATAATGAATTTAGCCAAAGTTTAACAAAGTAAATGATTTTATTTAAAACCAAAGTATAATATAGCAAAGTTAATTTTAAACTAAAGTTTAACACAGAATTCTTTATTTTAAACCAGCATTTAAAATAGCAAAGATATTTAAAACCAAAATATATATAACAAACTATTTTAAAACTGAAGTTTAACAAAGCAAACTCTTCATTTAAATTGTGAAATTGCAACTTTATAGTTGTGACAAGCAATCAGTAACAAGTACTTTAGAGATTTTTTGCTACAAGCCTTTCAACAGCTTCTGGCTCGAGTGATGCTCGGCGGCATGTAACTACATTACCAGTGGAACTAAATACGCTTTCGGGTGGGGAACTGGTTGCGGGATAAACAGTTACTTTTTTGCTTGGGCTTTCACTGATCTCTGCAGATTCTCTTCTCTCCACTGTCAGTCAAGTACAAAACACGCATGCACTAGGAGAGTTCTCTGGATGTGCGGGAGGAGCGAGATGTCTGCTTTGAAGGTGTAGAAAAGCGAACTTGAAAAGGAGGTACAAGCTGTTTTAACAATAACATTTATACTCAATGATCATGATATAGTAATTTCCTACATCACATGTGGAACAGGTGAAATTTCCGCACTTGTGGGACACTAAAGGATTATCTTATCTTATCAAGCTGAAATACATCAAGTATACTCCATATCTCGCCCAGCCCTACATGAATGCATGACCTATGGTTGTATAATTAGAAAAAATACAAATAAAAATAACAACTTTGGAATTGGTTTACAGAAGTATTTGGTGCTTTGTGGCCTTTTGTGTTAACTTTTTGGATTTTTTCCCAAATATCTATAAACTACAATCTTTTTGTACATTTTGGTGTGAGAAGGGCCTGGCTTACCTTCGTGCTCTCACGGTTTTCCTGAAAGAGCTCAGAACTGAAGCGACTGCCATTAAGGGACACTGTGGATTTGTGATTAGAGTCTGACGGTTCTGACAGAGATAGTGCACACAGCTGTTCCTCCAGAGACAGAGTTATCCCATCAGCCTGCAGTTCTGATTGATCCAGTGTCTAAAACAGACACACCACAAAATGCAACAGCTGAAACTAATCTCAAAAGTGAATCTTCTTTTTCTTATGTTTTTTTTGTACCTTCTTGAGCAAGGAGAGGTGGCAGCAGCACTGTCTGAGGCGTAGGAGCAGGGACAGAATGTGGATGGTGCTAGAACCCTGAGACTTTTGAGAGGAAGATACTGTCTCTTGCTGTGCCATTCCAAATTCCTGTGCAACTAGTATACAAATTGTAAAAAAAAACCAAACAAACATATTAAAGACATAAATGCAAAAACCATTAAGAAGAAATGCTACTAACTGGCTAACCGTTGTAAGAGACAGAAAATAGCACCTGTAACGGGCCTTTAAAGTTCTCTGTGAAAAAATTGTATTTTGCACCACAATTTAGTTTTTTTTCGTAACCATTTGATTGTGCGATAAGAATTCTTTCCTCTCATCATTACAGTGTAATTATCTACTATTTTTGATTAATTATGATTAACTGTTAATTGAAGATTTTGAGATTCATGTAGATGACAATGATTAATAACACAAACCTTTCTCAAATGGGTTAGCACCATGTCCTTGTTTAGAGCCTTCTCCCTCATGCCTTTTTAAGTAGGACTGGAGGGTGGACCTGCACAACAGGACACCTCAATGCTATACTAAGTAATGAGCAGTACAGTCTGTGAGTTACAATAAAGCCTTCATAATTTATTTTGGGTACCTTGACTGTGCAAATATGACATCATACACAGACTGCTCTTCTTCAGACAGTTTCACCCTGTGAACTTCACAGCTTCGATCAGGCAGAGACACCTAGTAACACAAAAGACATCTTATGGCCTGATGTAGGGGTTTACTGAAAATGTACAATGGTGTGAAAAAGTGTTTGCCCCGTTCCTGATTCCTTTTTTTCCCCATGTTTGTAACACTTAAATATTTTAGATCATCAAACAAATGTAAATGTGTCAAAGACAACACAAGTAAAGACATTAAGACTTGAGTGGCCTAGCCAAAGTCCTGACCTGAATCCTATTGAGATGCTGTTGAATGACATTAAAAGGCGGTTCATGCTCAAAAACCATCCAATGTGGCTGAACTACAACAAGTCTGCAAAGAAGAATTCCTCCACAGTGCTGTAAAAGACTCACTGGAAGTTCTCAAATGCTTGATTGCAGTTGTTGCTGCTAAGGGTGGCACAACCAGTTATTAGGTCTAGGGGGTAATCACTTTGTCACACAGGGATTCATGTAGGATTGGATTTTGTTTTTTCTCTCTTAATAATAAAATCCTTCACTTAAGGAGCTCATTTTGTGTTGTCTTTAACTTATATTTAAATTTGTTTGATGATCTGAAACATTTAAGAAATCAGGAAGGGGGCAAACACTTTCACACCACTGTATGTATATGGTCTGTGTTTACATACCAGAGGCTTTCCAGTAGAGTCCAGTTCAGTCTTGGTCCTGCGGAGAAGCAGAGACCTGGTAAGGATGTTGAGCCTCTCTCCTCCTCTCTTCGAGCCATTGTCTACTTGAGTCTTCCACAACTTATATTCGTCAAAGGGGGAGCACCTCAAAAACCTACAACATAAAAAGAGCTTAGAGATGTTTTAACACTGACATTTTTCTCATATCATCTCTGATCACAATGACAGTTGCTTTGGTAAAAACTGTATTATTAAATGAAACAACTTTATGAAAGCAGCCATGGCTGTTCTAAGATTCAAAAGGCTCAGTCGTACTAGCATGTGCCAGCGATATTTTGTTTAAAAAAAAAAAACTATGTTCATGTCAACAGAATTTGTTGTCATCAATGATATCAGACTTCAAGGGTGAATAAATTTGGGGAAAATAATGCTTTCAACAACTACAGTTCTTGACAAATATACAGGCTGTAAAAAGTCCCTATTATCATCTTTTCTTTTGTGATTTAATTTTTTTTCTGCTATACATCAGTACCAGGTTGTGGTGGGTATACACTTATTTTATATAACAGAACGTCTCATCATTGCCTGTCTGCCAATTCAACCATGGCCAAGTCCATTTTATAAGGTGATGCAAGCCTGATGTCTATTGTGACTTTGGTTTAAAGCTAGAGCATCTTATGAAGATTGGTGCCATACTTCAGCAGTGAATACATGTCCAACAAGTTGTTCTGGATGGGGGTTCCAGTCACAGCCCAACGTGCTCTGGCCCGAAGCTTGCACACAGCCATGGAGGTCTGGACTTTAGGGTTCTTAATGTTGTGAGCCTCATCCAGAACCACACGAGCCCAGGCAACACGCAGGAGAGGGGCCATCTCTGATGCCTAAGCAAAGATATGCAAAAAACAAAACAAAAACAAAAAAACTTAAGACATATCTTGGAATTTTTGAGTCACTGCTTGGTTCGACAAAATGAGGCAACTTGAGCCAAAATGACCAGAAACACTTTTCTTGGTGAGCCAGATGATTGCAGTTTTAAGAGTGGATGATGAAATGGGGGATACACACGTGTGGGTGTGTGTGTTTGTGTGCACACATGAGGAAGGACGAAAACAAGACATACAGTGCCCTCCATAATTATTGGCACCCCTGGTTAAGATCGGTTAAGATCGTTAAAAGAAATCATTATTTTTCATAAAATCACCTGTTCCACAATTACTTGGATCCCCTAACAATTCACAGGAAATAAATGTAATTGAAGTATGTCATTTCTACAGTCGATTACAACAAAGTTGATCAGAGAATCTAGAAACATTTAATTAGTAAATCATCACTTCATGTTTCCATGAGGTATAAATTGGTTGGATTTTCCCTTTTCCATTGTGGTCCTATATTATTTAGAAGACAACTGCATTTATTAGAAGCTTAATAACACATGTTAACCAGGGGTGCCAATAATTATGGAGGGCACTATACATGCACAGATACAAATTTATTTAAGCAGCAATATATTTGATGTGGGATGCACTAATCAAGCTTTTTTGACTGATCACAATGGGCGTTTTGGCAGACAAGATTTTTTTCATGCTGGTGCAGCGACAGCATTTAAAATAATTAATTAACAGAAAGGCACAAAGTTAATCTTTCCAAATTCTAAGCACACAACAGGGGTTCATACCAAAGGCTCAGAGTCCTGACTGGGACGTTCTGCTTCCTCCTTCTGAACAGGTATCTCTTTGGAGACCAGACTGTATGTGGTGATAACCACATCATGCTCAGCCAGTCTAGTGGGGGGTTACAGGGAATATATGGGGGATTTTAGGAGGAGAAACAGAAGATGAAAGCGGTCATTTAACAAATTAAAGGTCCTGACAACATTGTACTTATTATAGGATGTCAGAAATCCAGTGTGTGTTTGTGTCTTACACGCTTGCACTCTTCTGTCGGTTGGAGCCATGGTAGAGATACACACTCAGTCGACTGTTCTTTACATGTCTCTCTATCTCTTTCTTCCAGTGATGCACCAGAGATGCAGGACAGATGATCAGAGTTCCCTGAGATGCCACCAAAGAGGTGTCTAACAAAACATTCAAATTATATCAAACACCAACAGTAAAATATGTACACTGCAGCCCCCTCCACACCCCCATAAACACCAGCTGTATAGTATTGACAACACTGCATTTACCATTTTTGGAGATCCATCCATCCAGCTTGGAGTCTTTTACATCCTTCTTCTTCTGGGTCAGAATAAGAGCAATCATGGTCAGGGTCTTTCCCAGACCCATGTCATCTGCTAAAATAGCCAAAAACAGATAGCATTAACAACAAGAGCTTATCAAGTAATGTATGTGAAAACATTAACACCATCCTAACCTTAGCACAGGAAAAAAAGACCAATTCATACATTGAATTAAATAATTAATAAAGTCAGTTACACTCATGTGTACATGAATCAGGTTCAACTCCAAAATGTTGGCTAATTTTAAGAGAAAAATCAAGTTTTACCCAGGATACCACCACAGGGTTTTTGGGTTTCTCTCCACAGCAACCAGGCCAGGGCTCTTCTCTGGTGAGGCAATAACTGGACCTGAGGTAAAGACAATTATTTTAATAATTAGGTACAAAACTGATTATTCCAAATGGAAAACCACAACCAGAAACTAAACAGAGCCTTTGTCCATTTCATGTGGAGTCCAAACAGGGCCAGTGATTTTCACCACTGTACTAATGCAGAGAATCTTGCCTTGACTCCTTTGGGGTCATGTGCCTCAGTCTCTGCAGAAGGGCAGGATTCCAGTGAGTGGTGAAGATGGTCAATTGCCTCAGTTGTGGCATTACGAACAGCGAGTAGTCTGTTCTCTGTCATTCTGCCTCCATAAAAAGCCTGGTTCTGAGGGTTTACTACAGAGAAATCAAAATAAAAACAATGACAACAGGTATCTGTGCCAAGAAAGTAAAGATCATATTGTCCAAACATGAGGGAAAATTACCTCCATACATCTGTGTGTAACCCTGACTGAGATGCAGTTCTAAGGAGCTAACAGAAGCTTTTTCCTGGAAAGGAACGGGTGCTTTTGCCAAATGAATGGTGCCTCCTGGTCTGCTAAAAGGGTTGGGCGGATTGCATATAGGTTTCTGCTGAGTTTCACTGCCAGCATCTTGAGACTCTAAAAAATAGATTATCCATTAATACTCAGTAACACACATACATTAGGAACATACCAATTTGATTATTTTTAGGCTCAGTCAGTTTTTGTTTTTTTTTTTACCAGAGAGAGTAACACTGGTAAGACTCAAAGCCTCCAGAGCCTCTTCCAGGTCCTTCACTTGACTCTTCAGCCTCTCTCCTTTATCAGGAAGAGCAGACAGGTTCACTGCTGAGAGAGTGGCCTAGACCAAGGATACATATACAGAGAAAAGAGGCACAGAGATGTGTGAAGTTAAGTGGTATTAAAATGGCTTTGGAAATGTAATTTTATCACACTAACCACATTAAGATCACACTTGCATAAGCAGACAAAGCCAATGAGAGCCTACAAGCATCATTTTATATTTATAGAACATGTAGGTAATCTTAAAACTTGACCACATAAATGTGTCTTGGCAGCGTTTATATCTGACTTATCAACATGCAACAGCAGAAAAACACTTGTGTGTTCATGTAACAAACACTGAAACTGTACCTTCTTCTGTTTTAGCTGAGATGTAAGTTGGCTGTGGAGAGCCCTGGGGTCTTCTTCACACTTGCCCTTTGAGGCAGACTGGAATCCTGGGAAGGAGGTAAGGGTTTTTTGCACAGTTAAAGCAGGAGCTTTGGAGGTGTGGCCAGGACCAGGCAGCACTGACACCAGCTGAACATCATCCTCATCACTCCAGTCTCCATATGGGGAGTTTACAATGCCCTTGCTCATCTGGGTCGTCTCCTGACTCTTACCGAACATTGTGTGTGGGGTATCATTTTTAACTGGCTTTGTAGAAGCAGAAATGCCTTCTGAAGTAGAGCTTGGGTCACCTAGTTTGCCTTTTTGTGGACTCTTTTTAGTAGAAGTGTGTGGCTCAGGGTATATAGATGTAGCAGCCATATTGCTAGAGCTTATATTTCTCTTCTCACTGTATATGGCAGTAGATTTCACACTACACCCCTCAGCTTTTTGAGAGAGGTTTTCTTGTGAGACTTCAGACAAAATTGCCTCTGTGGCTGTGCTCTCTTCCTTTTTGTCTTCAGCATGGGTTCTGGGAATATACGATTTTGTATGTTTGTCAGTTTGTTTGTCTATGGCAGCCATTTTCACACTACACCCCTCAGCGTTTTGAGAGAGGTTTTCTTGTGAGACTTTCTTTTTCCTTTTGTCTTCAGCTCTGGGGGTATACAATTTTGTATGTTTGTCAGATTGTGGCTCCTTTATACTCTCACACTCACTGCTAGGGGGTGTGCCCTTGGGGCTCTCTGAACTCCCTGTTCCGCAAGCAGTCACTTCACCTCCACCACTGCGCTTCCTGTCCTCATCAGATGCTTGCTTCTTTATCTTCATTCCAGGAGGAAGTTTCTTGTTTCTCCAAGACTCTGACTTTGCAGAACTGGCCATGTCTCCATCCAATACAGCTGCACCTTCAGAGCTGATTTTTCCATTACGTTGTTCCTCTGTTTCACTTCTCTTCCTTTCATCTACTTTGGTCTTTACGTTGCTCTCGCTGTCTACAAATTTATCTGACTTTGTCATCTCAGCTCCCCCTTGGTCTTTCAAATGAACATTTTTCCAATTAGAGGTTGTGTCTACTTTGTTAGGAGCTTTGAAAGGATTCCTAACAGGAGGCAGACTAGAAGGCTGATTCATTTTGTTTGACACAGAACCTCTCTCATTTTCTTTCTGTAAAATACAATTACATAAATTATTTGTACATGTTCACAGTAAGCGCGTCACAACAAATTGTTATTGATAATGGCATTGGCAATATATATATATATATATATATATATATATGTGTAAACACACACAAATTACTGATAGTGCTATTAATACAGACACAACAATATTTTTCAGTGGAAATTCTGTATGGTAAGTATGTGGTTCACAATCTAACAACAGGTTGCAGGCTTCAGGAAAGACAGCATCTAAGATTTACCAGGAAAGATTTCAGAGTGTTTATGATCTATATTATTTTCTTTTAGCTTTAGATCACATTTTTCTGAAACCCATCCTAAACAGCTGAAATGTTATTTAGCTCTGGCTCACTCGCTGGTGTTGCTTTGATGCATTGTGTGTATCCAACAGTTACATGTATAACTTTATATAAAGTGTATCTGCATGACCACTGTGTGTGTGAGAATTACTAAAGGACCAAGCTTCTAACATAAAACAGTATAAAGCAGCATATAAAGCTCAGAGAGTAAACAAATTTGCATCTCAGTTGTAATCTCCATTAGCTTAAAAGTTACACTAAGAGCTAGAACCTGTAAGAATGCTCACAAAACTGAGGAAGTAGTGGCATGTAGTTAGTGGCACACTTACAATGCAATAAGATCATTATTGTGAATTCTTTTGGCAATGATAATTATGTAAAGGAAATGTGATCGAGACAGTCCTGTCTCACAGATTAATTCATCATAATTCTTATTCTCAGGTTCTGCTGATAATGCATCTCTAATACAATAGACTACCAACACTTATAACAGCTGAAGCAAACGGTCACTGAGCAAAGAGAAAATGATTACCTCTGACCATGGAATACTCCCACACCACTTCTGTCCCTCTTTCTTCCCCATTACACAGCGAAACAACAACCTGAATGTTTTTTTTAAGAAAAATATATATTTTTACAAAATGATTAGGATAACCTCAAACAAAATTGTATAGCGTTAACAGATTCAGCCCAGGAACACTGCGTTAAAATCTAGCTTACCTGTGATTATTTTGAATTTCGTTGTGAATTAAGGCCTGTAGTTCAACCAATGCATCCTCATGGCGAAGGCAGTGAGAGGGAGGAACTCTGAGATTGTAATTAAACTCACATTAGCATTTTCCCATCACCAAACAGTTGAGCTTAAGTAATGGCATATGCTATGTAGAAGGGACTTTAGCATAGCTTAAATGATGAAAGGTATTAAATGATGGCACAAATGATATTATTCATGATGACATACAGGACATGTCGCAAACCTTACACATAACTCTACTTACTCAGCAGGTTGTGCAAAGCTGCAAGGAGCCTCATCACGCGCAGCACACACGTAGAAACTCTTGCCCTTACTCGGTCCTTCCTTCACACCAGTCTTCAAAAGGCAAATATTGCCTACAAGAAAAACACCATGTTAACTAGCTATGTAGGGGCGTTTAACACATTTGAAAAGGTTCACAACTTAAGGAGTACAGTACTTCTCCTTTAGCTGCCAGAGCTACCTATATAAAGTTCATGACTGTCGAGCTGCTAGTGTCACCATCTCCGGCTCAGACTATTGTACATTCATTGTGGCTTAAACTACCAGCATGTCAAAAATGTCGTTTAAAAGTCGTTACCGTGTCTTTCGCAAAGAACTTTCTCCATTTTGCTATGGTAAAGCTATAAACTACCTTAGGTTTTGCTAACCGGTTAGGACGCTAGTTTACTTTGAATCAGGACGCACACAAGACGTCACCGACTTGATGACGTCTTTTCTCTGCGTAGCCAATGAGATTAAACCTTGCACGCTTACATCATCTCCAGCAGGTGGCAGTCTCGTTACATACTGGAGCTAAGATACCTTGGAATCCAAATAATAAAAAACGAACAATTCAGATGCTCCGCAAATTTTAATCCTATTATAGATAAAACCCAAAAAATATTCAATCATTGGCTACAGCGGGACCTATCGTTGAAGGAAGAGTTCTGCTTTCAAAGGCTGAGGGAATCTCCCGTCTAACATATGCTGCTCAGTCACTACATGCTGATAATACAACCTGTAAATTAATTAACAAAATATTAAACGATTTTTTATGGAAAAATAAAACTCACTACGTCCGTAGGTCAGTAGTGTTAAATTCTTATGACAAAGGGGGATTAAATTTTATTGACCTTGGTGCTCTTAATAACACTTTCAAAATTAACTGGATTAAAAAGCATTTAAAAAATCCCACATCTATTTGGAACTTTATCTCACACCATACCGTTCTCTAATTTAGGTGGTCTTAACTTCCTGCTCTTCTGCAATTATAGTATTCCGAAAATACCACTGAAACTTTCCCACTTCCACCAACAGGTTCTTATGGCGTTGGGCACTGATTTACAAACACAATTTTTCTCCACAGAACTGTTTTATCTGGAATAACTGTAATATAATTTATAAAAATAAAACTCTGGTTTAACAATGGTATAATCTTAGTTAATCAATTATACAAACAAGATGGACTCTTATATAATTATTCTGAATTCCTTAAGAGATACTGTGTACCAATAACGCCTAAAGAATTCTCAATTGTATCTGATGCCATCCCATCCGGCCTATCCATGGTGCTTAGATGCTCCCACAGTTCTCCACTTTCAGTTAGCCCCCAAGATGTGTTACATTCTTTTCTTGGCAGTGTTTGTTTCTCCTCAAATAAGGCTATAAACACCAAAATAAGATTTCTGTTTCAGGATGCAATGGTTTCTGTTCCACCAGCCATGTCATATTGGGCCAATTTTGTAACAGATATTGATTGGA
>JBBIGC010000002.1:12265299-12282280 GCA_037576955.1 Lepidarchus adonis
ATACAAAGGAAATTAAATACAAAAGTACTAAACATGCAGGGTAGAAATTTACAAGGTCATAAAAAAGTAAAAAGTACACACATTCGCTAAAAGTACAGTCTTATGCGAAAGTTTGGGCACCCCTTGATAAATAACAGATTAACACATGTTAACAGATGTTAACACAGTTTCTCTAGGACATGAAAAAAAATACACAATATTTTCAGAAAACGTTGATGCATAGTTACTTTTCATACTTTTTATGCCAAAGTTTGTTTAGGATCATTGTCCTGTTGTAGAAGCCTTCCTCTTTTCAGGTTCAGCTTTTTTTACAGATGGTGTGATGTTTGCTTCCAGAATTTGCTGGTATTTAGTGCAATCTACTCTTCCATCCATGTTTCCTGTGCCACTGTCTGAAAACACAACCCCAAAGAATGATCCACCCCCATGCTTAATAGTTGGCAAGGTGTTCTTTTCATGAAATGCTGCTCCTTTTTTTCAAACATGCCTTTGCTGATTGTGGCCAAAGAGTTGTATTTTAAGTTCATAAGTCCACAGCACTTGTTTCCAAAATGCACCAGGCTTCTGTAGATGTTCTGTTGAATATTTCTGACGTTGGATTTTATGATGGGGACAAATGTAAGGTTTTCTTCTGCTGACTCTTTCATGAAGGACACCGGAACAGTGAACCACCACTCCTGAGTCTGCTAAATCTTCCTCCAGGTTTTTGCAGTAAAAAGAGGATTTTGATTTGTATTTCTAACCAGCATATGAGCAGTTCTCTTGAAGAGTTTTCTTGGTTTTCCAGATCACACCGTGACCTCCACAATTCCCCAGAACTGCCATCTCTTAAATTCTCACTGTGGAAACTGCAGGGTGACACTTTGCTATCTTCTTGTATCTTCTCCTGCATTGTGGGCATCAATAACTTTCATTTTCTGAGTCTTACACAGCTGCTTAGATAACCCATGGTTGTTGAGTGTCCACAAGTGTGTGCACAAGGTTTGAAGAGTCAGAGTATTTGTAAAGGTTTAAAATTGGCACCAGCTACATTTACTAATGAGCTGATTAAGGCCCAAACTTTTTGTTCAATTTAATGGCATATAAAGGAACTATGCATCTATGCATAATGTGTTTTTTCCATGTCCTAGAGACTGTGTTAACATCTTTTTAGTTACAAAATCACAAAAATCTGAAGAAGATGACATCGCCAAATGATTAGTTGAAATTAAATGCACTGTTTACTGCAGCAACTAACAGTTCAAAAAGCAACGCAAAGCAAAGGATCAGTGACAATGTTCTGTCACTTAAATGGCATTGCCGTATCCAGCCTCTCAAACATTTTCAGCCCTTTGTTACAATACATTACATCCTAGCATATAATACAAGCTCAGATTAACAGAAATAAGAAGAACAAAAGTTTACAGTTGGCTGGGAAAAGATGCGTTTTTAATTTTCATTTGAATTACTGGAGAGCAAGGTTACTGCAAAATAGCGATGTCATTTATCCATCTACATGTAAATTCTTCAGTATAAAACCTTTCTTCAAACACTCAAAAAATTGCTGATTTGCTGTTGCTGATGTCACGTGTTTGCTCTCGGATATTGCAGATGTTGCTTCACGAAATCAACCACCTGAAGCTTAAATTCTGCAGCGTAGTTCTTGCTTTGTAACATGATATCAGTAAGTTCCAAATCTGATTAATTTAATTTTTCACACTCAACTACCATATAATGTTACTACTGATATAGAGTCACCCAATTTGCTTTTACTTCAGATCGGTAAATTAAGTAACGTTGCGGCTAATAACATGGGGCGGCTTATTTTAGAGTTTTAAAACATAAATGAGCATTTCTGTGGCTTATAGAATGGGACAGCTTACTGTATAATGTGGGGCAGCCCATCATTGGGGAAAAACAGTTTCTCTGGTGAATTAATAGAAAGTGTGGGGAAGCACTTGCAGACCAACACAGCTAAACCTAAAGATTTTAAACCTTCAAATTTTCATTTTTACATGATCTGAAGTAGATTCACATGCTGGTCAGTTCTCCTACAATATGGTCATGGCTTACAGACTGGCCATAACCAAGAAAAATACACAGGATTGGAAAATTTCTCAAAGAAGCAGAAGGAAGAGTGAGTGGAACGCTGAACTGCAAAGCAATGCTTTTAAATTTAGACTGAAAAAGTGAACTACAAGCTGTTAGTGTTTAAAGATATAAATAAATTCTATTGTACTGTATTTGCCAGTCTACATTCCTGTTTTATTGCTGTGAAAAAGCCAGTGTTAACACTTTTATTTCCCAACAGATTTAGCATTAATCTGTGTTATCAGTGGAAATTTATCAACTAAAATTTAAATAGGCTATATTTGAGCTATGAGCTGTTTATTGTTGGAATGAGACCACACAAGCTGATTCTTTATGACTCTCTTAAGCCTACAGCTGCTGAAACAGCCCTATAGCCCTGTGCTGTTTTCATACTGAACTATGCAGCAAGCAGAACTTCCAAAAAACATAGGCAAACATCAAAATCAGTGTGTGTGATACTGCTGGGTGCTTCATGCAGCCAGTATAAACAGTAAAGGAATGTTCATGCAAGCCGTGTGGTATGGTGCAGTAGCAGAGTTAACGGCTTGGGTTTAAGAGGAATTTCTCCCTGATCTTACAGCAGTCCACATAAAACATATTGGATAAACACTAACGTACAAGTGCCTTTTTCAACCAAAAGGCTCAACAGCAGATATGTTTAGTGAATCAGTACTCCCTTAATACTCAGCAGTGAGAGTTGATCCCAGTCCAACCTGTATATTTGAATAATTTACGGTACACCATTGTAAAGTCATAACATCACTTCAGTCTCAATTCCTTTTAAAGCAATGGTCCCCCATGCTGCTCTTGGATATAAACCTTCCTGCATACTTTTGCTCAAACCTCTTCCTGCACTCTACCTGAACAACTGAATTATTGTTTGATGAACTAAATGACATGATTTTGGTTGGATAGACATCTGCATATAGGTAGCAGTTGGTGACAACAAAGGATTCACTTTGTGTTCTTAAGAAATGGAAAAGAACTGACAGAACCAAACAAGGTCCAGATCCAGAGATGATATTGATCAATATTTTGGGTTAACTGGGCTTGTTGTGGGAGTAATTCCATCCTGGATCAGGAGTTCCCAACTTCAGTTCCTGGAGAGCATTTGATCTGTGCATTTTGGCGATTGTCCTACTGGTTCAACTCAACTGTAAATTGCCAGATTTAGTGAATGTGTCTGAGAAACCTCCAAACTATGCTAGAGACTGGCCCTCCATTACCACAGTCCAGGTGGTCAAGTTGTATGAAGAGAAGCAGTAGCTAGTTTATGTTAGTGAGTGACTAACGTGAGATGATTGAGTTTATTGCTAGCCATCCATATACTTGGGCAGAAAGAAATGAAATTGCTGTTCTCTGATTGAACCTTTTCTGTACTCTGGGAGTTAAACATGTTGCATATTGTTTAATGTTAGTAGCACATCAATATGAAGGAAGTCAGCTTTTCTCCTAGCCTCAGCACTTCTGTGAATGCTTTGCATGAATGCATTTGGTAATCCCAGACATGTTCAAACTGAGTGAGTTCAGTGCCCTGAAACATAAAAACCACACAATTTTGCAATGGAAGGATCTGCGTGTTGTTGTTCACTGTTGTTCCCTGTTTTGGTCTTATTCTAATACTGTACTTGGAGGAATGTTTGTGTTATACTGTAATGAAGGGCTGCATGATTCCTACATACACCTTTTATGACTGACATAAACCAGCATAGACATTTAAAAGTTTTAAGTGTCAGTTGTCATAACACTATACATATACTACACTTTTTAGAGCAAGTCTTCACAAATGCTTTTGGCTTACATAAGTTGGCATGAAAAGTATGTAGGTATTATGTAACTTTATGAATACTGCCATACAGCATATGGTTACACATGTTTTATTATAGTGAGGTTATTTCAGGAAGAACTTACATGAAGTGAACATCTGCAGATGCTCATGAAGCCTTGTAGCTGCTGTGAGGAAAAGGTAGTATAAAAAGAAAGTGATTGAACAGTAAATTCTGTATCAGTGAAAAACATATTCTCCATAGCTACACCATATTGCCAAAGGTATCCGCTCATCTGCCTTTACACAAACATGAACTTACATGCCATCCTTAATCCATAGGGTTTAATATGATGTCAGACCACCCTTTGCAGCTATAACAGCTTCAACTCTTCTGGGCAAGCTTTCCACAAGGTTTAGGAGTGTGTTTATGGGAATTTTTAACAGTGATGTTGGATGCGAAGGCCTGGCTCAAAGCCTCCACTCTAATTCATCCCGAAGATGTTCTTTCGGGTTAAGGTCAGGACTCAGGGCAGTTCTTCCACACCACTCATTCATGTCTTTATGGACCTTGCTTTGTGCACTGGTGCACAGTGATGTTGGGCCATCCCTAAACTGTTTCCATACAGTTGGGAGCATGAAATTGTCCCAGCTCCCGAAAAGCAACCACACACCATAATCCCCCCTCCACCAAACTTTACCCTTGGCACAGTGCAGTCAGACAAGTACCAATCTCCTGGCAACTGCCAAATTTGTCACTCCAGAGAACATGTCTCCACTGCTCTAGAGTCCACTGGTGGTGGTTTATACCACTGCATCAAATGCATTGCATTGCACTTGTGATGTATGATATGGATGCAGCTGCTCGGCCATGGAAGCCCATTCCTTGAAGCTCTCTATGCACTGTTCTTGAACTAATCTGAAGGCCACATGAGGTCTGTAGTGATTGACTCTGCAGAGAGTTGCCGACCTCTGCGCACTATGTACCTCAGCATCCACTGACCCTGCTCTGTAATTTTATGTGGCTGAACACTTTGTGGCTGAGTTGCTTTCATTCCTATTTGCTTCTACTTTGTTATAATACCACTGACAGTGGAATATTTAGTAGTGAGGAACTTTACTTGTTGCACAGGACGCATCCTATCATGGTACCACACAGGAATTCACTGAGCTCCTGAGAGCGACATTGTTTCACAAATGTTTGTAGAAGCCGTCTGCTTGCCTAGATGTTTGAAGTTATACACCTGTGACAATGGAAGTGATTGGAACACTTGAAGTGAATTATTTTGATGGCTGAGTGAATGTAATAAAGTGTATCTCAGAACTACAGTATTCACCAGGCCAGAATATGCAAAATTATTAGTAATTCTGCATATCACCTATTTTCACTAAGAAGAACATGAAGTGAATGTAACATTGAAGAGGTTAAGCCAGAAAACCTGTAGACACTGTACCTCTAAAAACAGGTCCTTTGACTATGATACAACACAGCTGAGGATTAAATGCTGGAACCAACAGGGAGCTCATTTATAAATTTTTACAGTTCTGCTTGCCAAGTGAAGCACGCACGCAGGCACACACACACACACACGCACACACACACACACCCAGACAGAAATGAAAAGAGATTATTGTGATTTGCAAATTGTGTACATCCACATTTAACTTAATTACAGCATTTGATCACAGTTGTTGTGTTTTAAAATTACTTGATTTGGAAATCATTGCATTCGTATTTTATTTAGATTTTGCATAGCGTTGTTTAAAATGGGCTTATATGAATGTAGCCATGATCATAAAAGAACTTATAATCTTATAGGGAACATTTAAAAACATAATGTGCTGCCATATATGACTAGATTAAGTTTAAGTCAAAGTTTTAATGGCAATAAGTAACAACACTGTGCTACACAGCTTCAGCTGAACTGTGACACATGTCGTTCTTATTGCTTCAAGTCTATTATAAATGCTGAAACCTTGTTGTGCCTGCTCATACAGGCAGTTGGGTTTTAGGATTTGTTCACTATTGATATATTTGATGTGTTTTCATCTCTGAGCTGTGAGCAACCAAAAGCCCACTTTTTGGCCTGTGACATTTAGCAGTTCAGTTGGCAGATGTGGGTAATGTCTGATGTAGTCTTTTTTTACTCAGTTACATGTACTTATAAGGTTTTTTTTATATTGCCAGGTGATCATACTTTTATAAAAACTGTGTATTAGTAAGATTCCACTTTTACTTTTTCACTGTCTATAATGCCCACATCATGTTAATAATAAAGTGCTCCTGAAAGCCTTGATTAGCCCCTTAAATGTCTAGAACTCACCAACAGGGCCAAGCTACTATTCCACAGTCCAGTAGCTTAAGAATAAAAATGACTTTGTGTCCAATATGATCCAGGTTTAAGAGTTTGTGTAGCAGCGTGTTTTTTTTTTCAGGTGATTAAAGTTGGTAAAATTGCTCTGTGATGATTATGTGTTTGGTAAATGTACTGGACTAAGAAAAACAGTCATAATTCAACAACCACTTATGCAATTTTCATGAAGACATTTACGTTTACCACATGCAGTTTTATGGGGAGTTATTCTGAGGTAAGAACACAATCTATGCACACTCAAGAGTGTACTTCAACTTCTGAATTGTTTGTGTAAAATAAACTGAACATAAATTGGCTCTAGACTTAAGATAACATTATTTTATTATGTCCCTGGTCATATTAATTGTGATTTATTGTACTTTACCATTTAAAAGGTGAAATTCTCTTGAACTTTGCATTCAAATGACAATGTCACTGTAAAACAGTGGGAGGAGAAAAATAATACTGACTATTAATATTTCATGTTTAAAATGCAACTACCACCACCCCTATCTATTAACAAGTGAAAGGTTTGGCAAAGCTCAAATTCACTCTGACTTTATTCTGAGAAACCAATCTGGTGTAAAACTGTCCCAGTGATCTGATGTTAATCAGCAGACCTTTAATATTAGTTACACAACAATCTGGTTTTACCCACAGTGCCTTTGCTACCATATACCCAGGCACTACACGTACCAATTTACAACATTCATGAGATGTTCAGGCGCAAAATAAATAAATATATTTTTCTTTTTGCTTCTGGTAGCAGGTAACCATTACATCATGTCTTGAGGTTGATCGGGTTTAATTCAACTTATATAGATATAATGTTTGGTGAGTCATTAAGGTCTATTGTTGGTTCAGCTCTACATTATGCAACATGAGTTGTTGGGAAAAGAAAGAGTTTTATTTAAGAATTTTCTCTTTAGACTGAGAAACAATATACACAATCACACATACATCATTGGTGGCAGGAAAGAAATATGAATGTTCATGAGTGGAATGGAGTTTTGGCGGGCAGTGTCAGTATGAGTTATGATTTGTGCTATGGGATTCGGTCCTGGCCCCTGGTGGTCATGCTGTGCTCAGTTAGCACACAGGACAGCCATCGACGACAGCATCATCTATTGTCCCTGACAGGCACTCTATGCTACAGCAGACCACAGGCTTTCACCAGCGCACCCACCCACACACACACACACACAATCACAGGCAGACATCTTAATTACCATCCAGACAGGAGAAGTCATTCAAGTGCCAAACAAAAAAGCGTTTTCATAGACGTGTTTACAGATAAAGAAAAGTGTGTAATAAATGCCTACGCACATTTGAAGATGCAAATAAAAAAAACATAAAAGTAACACAGCATAAACACTACCCACACATATAACCAAATGCCATCAACACATTAAAAAAGCCTCACATGTTAAAACCTTTCAATCAGACTTGCATTACCTCAGCAGGAGGTAAAAGAAAAACAACAAAAAAGCAGGATGAGCTTCCCACCACCCCTACTTTGGAGGTTAATGAAAGCAGGCTTGGTCTATAAGCACAGCGCCAGCGTTCAGGCTCCTATTCAGTCCTCTCCTCCACCTGAGCCCACAGACCATCACACAGACCTAAATGAATGTGTCACACCCCATTCTCCTCTTTAATCAGCTGCCTTCGTAAACATTATTTCGACTTTCTGCAGGTATTTCTGTGACTGGGGGACAGGAGTGCGTGCTCTGCACATTAAAATAGTACTGACTCACACATCTATTATTTAACAGTGCTTATGCACTTACAGTGGATTTTGAAATCAAAGACCGGATGCATCTGCAATCTCCTAGTGACATACAGACATATGGTTGGTGGATATAGCAAGACATATGTAGATATAGAATAAGTGAACTGAGAAGTGTACTTGATGCAGGAGCCTTTACTATATGGATCTGCAGAATTATCATCACACTTGGGAAAGATAAGCAACACAAAAGACTATGAACAATGTCCATCAATTTGACCACATATTAACCTAACAAGTCTTTATAAAAATACAAAATGCTTTACTTTTCTGTTCATATTGTAGCTTTTTGTAGCTCTATTAATATTTAGGTAGAGGTTCTGCCATTTACACTTGACACAGCTACCTACCAAAGATATCAGCTGTGTGCCTTTCTTAGAACATTGCCTGAGGTACATTGTATAAACGTCCGTAGATCCTCTTCAGCATGACTATAGGTATTCCAGCTGGGCCACTGAAGCAGCTCCTTTTTGTGGTCACTTAACCCTTTTTGTGCGGTAGGAAGTACAGCGGGGAGAATAAGTATTTGGCACATCAACATTTTTATCAGTAAGGGTATTTTTAAGTGGACTATCGACACAAAATTTGCACCACATGTCAATATCAACTCAAGTATTTAATTCATGCAAAGACATCTAAACATTTAAGTCCATAAATTCAGTTATGTGTAAAAAAGTGAAAAGACAGGGGAAAAAGTATTGAACACATGAAGATATTGAGAGAGAAACCCTGTCCCTTATTAGTACTAATTGAGATCAGCTGCTTTAGTCCTTATTGTTAGGCTTCTCATTACCAAGGAGGTACACAGGAAAGACTTCATGATGGGTAAAAGCAAAGAACTCTCCCAAGATCTTCGTAATCTCATCGTTGAAAAGCATCATGGTTTGGGGCTGCTTTTCAGCAAGGGGTACTGGCAGACTTCTTATTATTGAAGACAGAATGAATGGAGAAATGTGAATTGTTTTCAAAGAAAGAAAATCAAGTTGCTTAAATGGCCCAGTCAATTGCCAGACCTAAATCCCATAAATCCCATTTTTTATGTTCTGGTTTCTTTGTATGAATTCAATATTTGGCTTGATGGCAACATCTGGAGCACATTTTGTGTCAATAGCCCACTTAGAAATACCCTTACTGATAAAAATGCTGATGTGTCAAATACTTATTCTCTACACTGTATGCTCTGGCTCACCGTTCTGTAGGAAGATCCAACACGGCCAAGTATTATCCACCTGACAGAAAAAGAAAAAACAATATTGCTCTGGACATTACCTGATTTATGAAGGTCACCAACATTTCATATTCTCTCATTCTCACCATGTTGATGAATGATAAAGAGTGTTTGACCTGCATCACCTCATATTTATACACCAATAAAACAAGAAGTCATAGATCACACTTTAACAGTAGCAGTGATTCAGGTGTGCTTAAAAAAGGCCACAGAGTCAGTGAGAACAACTGTGTTTCTTTATAAAGATATTTTTTCAGTAATTCTGTTTCACTGACAGGATAGCTTTGTTTTAGAATTTCAGGGTAAAACTAATAAGACAGCTGAGTTTTGTGAAAAAAAAAAAAAAGATATATATGTAAAGCTACATGAACACATTTAAAACACTGTCCACTAAATATGTTTTTTTTATTGCAATAAACTCACAGAATAGCAAAGTGCCTTTTTATAATAGCGATTGCTACAGATCAATAATATATATATAATATATATATATGTATGTGTATATAAATGACAAAAAAAACATATTACAACAAAAACACAGAAACGTGAATTTAAAAAGGTATGGCCTTATTTTTTATTCTCAGTGCACTATTTCTGTCATTTAAAAAATAAAAAACAAACACATCACTTTAAAAAGCATCACTGGCTGAACTGAACACATATCACCACAATGTTTTTTCATGATTTATTTTAATTCCACAGCTATTCTGGAGTCAGTACACAGCCATGACATGCAGCCCTCAGAATACATCTACAACACTGCGAGGATGTTATGGATCAGCTGAGTACGCCGAACTACAAAAACACTAGTCAGAGTTTAGAGTAATTCTGTACAGCTCCAACAGCGGCAACACTGTAACATCACACAGCAGTGCCGCACCCTTCATCTCCTGCTCAGGGGAAGCATCCCTGGGCAAACCACAGTATACACACACCACACACACCTGTGAAAAGCCATGATCATGGGGAGATGAATACTATCTGCAAGTAAGAGTAACTGATCATTCATTGTTCTTTTTCTTAAAGGAACAAGTGTCTGAAAGGCAGGAGTATAGCAAATGGGAAGTAACTGACTTTTCCATGCTTAATCCACAAACGCATTTAGCAATTGCTATGAGTTTAGAAAAAAACGTAAAGCTTTCTTTATCTTAAATACTTATTTTACATGTGTATGAAAGGTCATGCTGTTGATATGATTGCTAAGGTTTAGTTTAAGTCGAATGGATTATTTCCAACCTGCCCAGAATTAATTAGATGAATTGTTTTATAACTCAGCTGGTTAGTGTTGTGTTTTCAGGTGTTTTTTAGTGTTAAAAACATGAAGCAGTCAATCTAACCTCCAACCGTAATTCATCAGTTCAATTAAGATACTGGAAAAAAACACATTTTGGGTAGAGCATTGGTAGGTCAGCTAGGAAGGGGGAAAGGTTGCAACTCAGGGGAAAGTGTGATGTCAGGAGCCACTTCTGGACAAATCGCTTAAATAATCCACATCCAGGAGATGGAGAGGGCGGCAGTGGCCTGATATAATGTCACAAAACAAAACTCTCAAGTGTTCAAAACATCAAAAAGCCTCCTCCTTCATCATGCACTGTACAGTTTGACCCAACTAAGAAGAGGAACAGAGAGAGCGAACAGCCCTGTGTGGATGATTCAAACTCCACACAGTGTGCATCACTCACAAACCACCTCTTATAATTCCCCCGTCACCGCGCACAGAGGAGAAAACAGTGGCTTATTGTCCAAGATCCAAGCAAAGTCTGCTTATCTATGCAAATTTATGATGTTCACACAATCTAACTAAATGTTTTACAGTACATCCCAAGAAATAAACAAGACGACCACAAATTTTCAGTGGATTCAATATTGTGACTCCGCCTTTTTTGTGCATTTACAATGATGTGATGTTTCCAGTGCCAGATATAGACAGCTGTGGCAAATGCATGTGAATGCCTGACACCAGGCCAAATTCAGGGAATGGATCAAGCACAGCACTTCATTTCCAGAGAACATACACAAGCCGGGTCTGAAATTTTTTTTAACCAAAAAAAAAAGAAAAAAAAAGAAGAAGAATTAACTGCCTTTTTGTGTCATGTATACATTTGTTTCAGTATTACACACAGATAAAAAAGTATTATGTCAAATTATATAGTTGCACAGCTTTATACCAATGACAAAATAGTTATTTGTGGGGTTAGTACTGAATACTGAATACACACAGAACAACTCTTCCCCAACATACTGTAGTCAGTCTCATTCTACTCTCGCCTCCACACTTCCTTCTTCCACTGTACTTTCTGTTTTACTTGCTTTTGGAAGGTGCTTCGTCTTCCTTCTCACTCTGTTTTGTTTCTGAAGATTGGCTCACTCCTGATTATCACCACACAATGTTTAGTTAACTTGACTACACCAAGCAGCAGACCAACAGCAAGTGAAAGACCTGCTGCTACTCTGCCTCTGATTGGTTATTGTTCATTGCTTGGTTACAGTGATGACCAGATAGATGGTTATATTGGCTTAGACAAAAGATTTTGAGCTCAAAGAGCCAATCAGATGCAGAATATGGCCTTATGGACCATGTGTGTTAAATAACACCATTGGTATAAACATTGACCCACCAGTGCGTTGAATATACATCTGAGATCAACGCCCCAAAGAAAATCTACCTGCACTTGGTTGGTGTTCATTTCAGACCCTGCACGTGTGTGTGTATGGATATTGAACAACCTTGCTTTTGAAACAAGCGTGTAGCTCTTAGCAAATAATGCATGCAGTATGACGCTTTATGGACAAAGCTTTTAGAACTGAACAAATGATCTGGCTCAGTGCAATTCAACATTAAAAACAGAAGAGCTTGCGATAGCGAAATAAATACATGAGGCCAAAAGAAGCATTTTAGTTATAAATAAAAATAAATGTTAGACATTCCCTCCAAATTACAGGGGTGATTTCTGTTTTAGATTTAGTGAAGAGTTTACACATCAGCATTAAAAACTGCTCTTTATGAGCCTACATATCCCAAAAGCCCATAGCAGGAGTTGGGCAGTCATATTTACACAGTATCCCTAAACCAATAGGATTTGCTGTCCTACTGGACTACGTTTGCAAAGCACAGATGACAATAAAAAAGGTCTTGGCACTAAGATTGTCCCTTGTATCAGAAGTGTCTTCTCAGTAGGCTTTGGGAGCTTTCTCAAATCATCTCTGGCTTACTAAAACAGGCAGGTTAAAAACAGGGAATGGTGGAGGGGAAAGCTGTCATCATAAAGCCCCAAGTTTCCCCTGACTGAGGAAAGCCCTCTTAATCAAGTCTCAATCTCCACAGCCTAGCACTACAATGGTAGAGGTGGCCAGGGTGAAATATTCACAGTAGGAGGCAAGGCAATGTGACAGTGCTTACTGTATACACACTGGGTACCTCATGGGCCATTACGCTGGAGTAGGGAGGTGTTTTGTAGGAGTCAGTTGAACAATTCATACTACCCTAGTTCAAGAGAAGTCTAAGTGGAATAATAATAATAATAACAATAATAATAGTGATAAATGCACAACGTTAAACATAGCAAAACATATCTGCTAGCAGGAGCACCTGATCACTAATGATGAAACTGCAGGTCAGAGCAGGAATTCAATCATCTCGTTGCATTATGTCCACCTTCCTGATGTCAGAAGGCTCATACGGAGGAATGTAATGGACCCTAATCAAGTCACTAGTTTCTGCACATGGGCAAGCTCATTTGTCCACGGTGGCTGAGAATCAGCCTGAGAGTTTGGCCAAGTGTTAGTGGGTCTTTGGCAGTGAAGATGAGTCTGATACAGTGTTCCTAGACTCAGTGAAAGGCGAAGGCTCTCCCTTGTCTCTGTATTATCAGTATGAACAGAGACAGCTCTAAGATCAGTTTTGCGGCACATTTCCCAATCCAATGCATAACCACTGCCTTCTTTCCAAGATTTCATCCGGAGGGATTGTACTGCTGTGGTGGTGCATTATTCCCTCTTTCACAGGCCAGTGGGTTATACAGTCAATCTTTTGAAACAAAGAACCACTGGCAAAACGAACAATAAATTAAATGAAGAAAAATAACTGAAGAATGAAGAAAGAACAAAAAAATACCTCAAAGCAAATAATACTTAAGCAGTGTACGTCAGACTTCATCAATCGGAAATAAATGTCTTCATACCATTAAAAATAAAAACAAAACAAAAAAACCTTCATCCAGGATCCAGAGGTGCTGGCCAGAAGAGCAGCAAGGGTGAAGTACACCATGTGTATCAAAGAAAAGAATGTACTGAGACCCACAGGCACTTCTGCTCAGGGGAGGGCATTGTTAGACTATGAGCAACATCCAGAAACTGGGGTGTGAAAACAGCAGTAAGATAAAATCCTCTAAACAAACAACCAAACCAACTGTCTGGGCTTTTCCACTGGCAGCCACTGTAGCTATGGCAACACCGAGCTGAGGAAGGGTTAAGTCAGCCATATGGATGGATTGACAGGGCCAAGTCAAGTCAGGAGCCCAGAATGCTTCCTGGTGGCTTTGTCATGGACAAGAAACAGTAGAGAGAGTTGTAAGAAAAAGTGTGTGTGAGAAAGAGAGTGGATGGGTGAGAGGGAGGGTGCTGTTCAGCCACCCTTACTCCACAGAGCCAGGGTGGAGGCTGAGAGCTGGGGGATCCAGGCAGGTAGGAGAGTAACTCAGGTGGGGCTCTTTGATCCAGAGCAAGGGGGCGCCATTCTTGCCCTCTTGGTTCTTGTTGGAGCTGCGGCTTTTGTAGCGTACCAGCAGAACGGCAATGAGGAGGATTCCGAAGATGGGGAAGGGGTAGAAGAACACAAAGTAGAAGAGCGAGTTGTTGGAGCACACCACTGACTGCAGGGTGGAGACTGGAAAAACAAACAAAACAATCAGTAAATTAAAAGTGATATTAGTACATAGAAAATCCTAAAAACACAGGCTTAAGTCTTGAAGTTTGTAAAGAAAAAGCTTGTGAACCCTTTAAAATTTCACCATGACTCTTAATTGAAATAAATTTTAAGCTTTATTACTTAACAAACCAGACATATGCATATACCTCCTGAACAAATTATTTAAACAACCAAGCTCTTTAATATAAAAGTATGTATGTAAGCTTATAGGGTAAATGGAGTCCCTCTTCTAGAGGGTAATTACTCAACTTGGCGGTAGGTCTGACCTGCCCTACAACAAGTTTGGCTACATGCTTTTCACAACAGGATATTATTCATGTGAATAAAAGTGGTGAAATATTATTTTACAAGGAATGTAACAAAACTCCTAAGACTAGAAAGATTACATCAAGTAAAAGTACAGGTCTTAACCATTTCAGAGAGTCAGGCTATGCTCCATCCTACAAAAGAAGCATAGAACCTTCTGTTATGTTTTAGTAAAAGTACACAGAATTGTGAATAGTGACACCAGAAACTTTGTAGCATGGTGAAGGTTGTAATATTTTGGGGCTTTGAAGTGTCAGAGACCATGAATCATTCATTTAGAAGATAGTGAAAGCTACAGAAAGCTGGTTGAGGTTATGACCAAATGAAAGCGATTCTACTAGTTATAAAAGTAAAGGTTCACAGACTTTTAGTAGTATCTGTAAGATTTATGCATACCTTGCTCCAGGATATTAACAATGGTGACTCCAGAGCTGTTGGTGGCCAGGTGGTACCAAGTGTTGCGTGGGTTCAGCAACCACTCTTCCACATGGCAGTAGTACCTGCCTGCATCTCCTGGGTTGGCTCTCTGGATGGTCAGACTGTAGACATCGGAAGTGGTGCGCTCAAATTGCAGACGTGAGTTTGGGCCTGGTTCCTCTGTGGGACTGCAGTTTCCATTACCGAACACGGCGTCATGGCCAATGGAGAACACACACTCCTGGTCGTCTTCCTCTTCATTATCAGAATGGGACACGTACCATGACACAGAGAAGCGAGAGTCTTTGGAGGACTGGGAAGGTATACTGCAGCCCAAGCGGATTGATCCGGATTCAGGTACTGTGATGTTAGACTCCAACTCCTCCACTTGCAATTTGATTGCTATCATGAAAAGAGAGAGGGAGGGAGAACAACTTACAAAGCTGCAGAATTCCCATTTCAACAGAGTGAAAGACAGCACTCACAATTTCATAGGACAAGTAACCTAACTTTGAAGCCTGAAATGTTTGCTCTTTTTAAGTGTTGCACAGAAAACAAATTGAAGATTTTGACAAAAAAAAGAGAAACACTAACAAGCTGGGAACACACACCTCACAAACACATTATGCTAACATCATATTAAAGAGATGGGGAAATTGTTTAATACAGGAAACATCACACCTAAAAGCAGAACTAGCTGTTTTTGTGCAGCGCAGCAACCCCAGATGAAAGTGTGGATTAACACTCTTTGCATGAGAACAGGTTTCTCTCACAGTCTCTAAGCTGCGATCAGACTAAAAATACGACCAAGCAAGATTTTTTTTCCCAAGCTCACAGGCCCCTCATTTTCCCTCTTCGTGAAAAAGCAGAGAATTTTCACTTTAGAGACAGCATACAAGGGGTGGTGAACTTTTCATCGACATCTGTTTTTTAAGACTTATTTCTGGATGCTATCCCAGGATGCCATGCACCCAAGCAGTTTAATGAGAACCTCCCCTCTATCCCAGGGGAAATTAGGTTAGAGATTTCAGCACATATTTAGATATAATATGAGGGAAATGTGAACGCCGTGATGTGATGCTGGATAATAACTAAATTCCCCAGCGGGCAGAAGTGCCTCTGGTAGCAGCTTGCTGAAATGGGGGTTAGATAGTGAATGCTTCAGCTATCACCCTAAATGCCTTTGTGCTGCAGAAAATCAAATGAAAGACTCAAAAGTACCATGCTGAGCTGGCGCTCCCAAACTAATCACCAATTACTTTAGTTAGTGTGCAAGAACACTAGAGGGTGGAAGTTGGTTGGACAGCCAAAGGACAATCAAGAAGGGTTCATCAAAACATGCATGAGGGCAAACAAGGGACTGTTTTACTGTAGATTTCATGCGTTTTTAAAAAGACCCTTTGGTCAAATGAGAAACTCTACCATTGTTTCATTATTTTCATCATTTTTATCTTACTTAGTGTGTTCTTTTATCTCACTCAGTGTGTTAGTCCATGTATGTAATGTCCCCCATGTGTAGTCGCTGCATAAGCAATTTCCGAGATAATAAAGTTTTTTCTGTTTCTGATTATGCTTACTCATTCTACACTGGTGCCGCAGTCGCCTTCAGAATGGGAGTTTCTAAGTCACAGATTACGGAAACTTCCTTTCTGGTTATGTATTTTAAAGGTAGGCATATTTTCTTTTAGTTTTGAGGTGGATTTTAGAGGGTTGTTTTGAAATAATTTGTAACTTTTATTATTTAAATAGTATTATCTTAATTAACAGTAATATCTTGTTGCAGCCAAATAACATACAAAAGTCCTCAAATCATCTTTACAATTGGGGAAAAAAGGAATTACTTACATGAAAAATCTGATTTAGAGGAAGCTCTAGTTAGCAAGGTATTGAGATATTTAGATTCTTAACATTAGTTGGCTTAAATAATACTTACACTTTACTTAAAATATAAAAATGGATTCATAATGTGGCTGCAACACAGAATAACAACACATTAAAGTCCAGTTTTAGGTCAAAATGCCCCTTTAGGTACTGCATAAAGCCGTTCCAGGAACATGGCTATAAAAAATATATATAAATATATAAATATATAAATATAAATATATAAATATAAATAAATAAATATATA
>JBBIGC010000002.1:12308577-12321154 GCA_037576955.1 Lepidarchus adonis
GAAAGAAAGAGGGGAGAGAGAGGGAGAGAGAGAGAGAGAGAGAGAGAGAGAGAGAGAGAGAGAGAGAGAGAAAAAGAAAAGCAAAAGAGAAGAGAAGAAAAGCAGAAGAAAAGCAAAAGAGAAGAAAAGTGGAAGAAAAACGAAAGAGAAGAAAAGTGGAAGAAAAACGAAAGAGAAGAAAAGTGGAAGAAAAGCGAAAGAGAAGAAAAGTGGAAGAAAAGTGGAAGAAAAGACAAGACAAGACAAGAGAAGAGAAGCCACAGAGAGGAGGTAATGGAGCAGTGTGTTTGGCCCAAAACTCCATCATCACGTTATGAAATGTCAATAACAGGTAGACCTTCAACTGCAGGCCTGGGAGGAGGTTTGTTTACCATAGCAGCTTATGAGTTTTGTTAGTTTACTTTTTGGCAATGAAAAGTCCAAACATTCCACAGGCGTGACTGAGCAGACACAAGAGGACAAGGATGTCATTACTGATAATAGAATCACTATGCACTTCAATCAGTGCGCCTTGTGGTCCACACGGTCAACACGTACAAGAGACAAGGGCAGTTAATGTGCTTTCTCCCTTAATGGGTCAGCCTCCTGAGCGAGAAGCAGAATGAAGTGCACATCAGGGAAAGTGTAACAAACGTTCACCATGGTAAGTCAATCGCCAGATTGATAGTGAAGGTCTGTCTGGGTCACTGTGCTCTTGTTCAGTAAGTAAAGTCATGCAGGTAGAGGAGCATCACACTTGTCTATATTTACTTGGCCTCTTAAAATCTACATATTGCTGCACGCAGCTGGCAGTGCATTGGCAGTCCATATACAGAGTGGGTATAAAGAGAATTAAGGAGTAATATTATGAAGGAGAAGAACCTTAAAAAAACTTCAATGTCCTTACAGGTAAGATTAAACAATAATGGTGCTTTGTCTCCAATTCTGGCATGGTTATTTATAAAACAGGATAAACTTAGTGCAACTGAAGATTTGAGCCTGCATAATCTCCCTTTTCCCATTTGATCAATGCAATCACAGCATGTGTAAATATATACACAGGCACATTTGTTGTATTTGGGGTAAAGGCCTGAGCACAGGCTGCACAGAACTCAAACAAAATCAAGCAGACTTTAATGGAATGCTTGAACTGACTTATGAAACTTTATATTGGATTCAAGAATAATTAATTGAATTAGAAGTTCATACATATACCACTCCCCTATCTACCAATCTGCTCTATATGACTAACATCATGAGCTTGATGAGAAAAATACAAACCACAAACTATTACCCAAACACCATTTTGAGGGACAACTCCACAAATCTAGATCGCTTATAAAATTAACTGTTAACATTTTGCTTTGTGCTGTTTTTAAAAATTTAACTACACTTCTGAATAAGCTAGTTACTGCCCTCATCAGATTCTAGCAGTGAATGTGTGTGTTTGTGTGCATGTGGTGCTATGGGGCAGGGAGCAGGCCAGCTGAGAGAAGCAGTGTGATGCTCCTCCAATATTGTCTCAGAGCCATTAAATGTAGCCAAGCCAGCCCACTGCTTCAAACCAAACATCTTCATGCTGTGTGGAGCAACAGAGCAGAAGGATAATTAGCCAGGAGCCAACAAGACAGAAGCCTATGGCATAAGGAAAGGCCTCTTGGTTCAAATCCGACTGATACCTTCACTTTGTGTTACATAAAGATTAGTAATGGTGCTGACATGCATTCACGCCCCCAGTGCTTGCACTGGTGAACCGGAAGAGAGGCTTACAGCACTGGTGTAGATGGTGTAGAGAACGGGGTTCGTGTGCTGGTGGGCTGTATGGAGCTGAGCAGACCTGACAGAATTAGTAAAGGGGGTGGGATTCAGGGTTGGAGAGCAAAGAAAGTGGGCAGGAGAGCGTGGAAAGGGAATATATGGCAATTCTGAGCCTTAAAATTAACAGTTGGGTGCTTCAGCTAGCCTTAATCCTCAAAACGGACCATATATATATATATAAAGAATGAAATGTATGAAATATTTTCTTATTTCTTTTTATGCGACAACACAGAAGATATGACACTTTAATATAATATAAAGTAATCAATGTACAGTTTGCAAAGCACACAGCCATTTCCTGTTCTGAGTGAAACCTGTCCTGTTAAAACTCTCAGCTCAGTTTCAGGGTGTTGGTATTTGTATACCCTAGGCCAGGTGTGTCCAGCTCTGGTCCTGCAGGGCCAGTTTCTAGCACAGTTTGGTCATTTCCCTGATCTAACACACCTGGTAACACTCACCCGTTACTCACCAGGTTCAGGGTGTGTGTTTGAGGAAAGGAACTACCAAAATGTGCAGGACACCGGCCCTTCGACTTTGGACACCCCTGGCCTAGGCCATCTATTTGTAGAGAAACAATTCTTTTTGTCAGATATTCAGAGAGTTCTTTGCCATGAGGTACCATGTTGAACTTCCAGTGACCAGCAAGAAAGTGTGAGAGAGTGATAACACCAAATTTACCACACCTGCGACCTCGTAACACTAATATCACCACGGAGGGAAATGGCTAATTGGGCACAATTTGGACATTTTCACTTAGGGCTGTACTTGCTTTTATTGCCAGTGATTTAGACATTAATGTCTGTGTGTTGAGTTATTTTGAGGAGACAGCACATTTACATTATATAAGCATTATAAACATTATAAAATGTTATAATAAAATACTTGTAAGGGGTTTACTCACTTTTGTGAGATACTTTACATACACTCTCAGTGTCCACATTATTGAATGATGCTTCCTTCATTCCTTTAAATTGTGTATAGTATGTGATAGAAAGTCAGTGAAAGAGTTTGGTCTTTAGTAGTGGAGTGCCATGTCTTCCTCTATAGGAGTAGCATTAACATATTCTCTCTTTCTTTCAATCACTCTCATTTCAACTCCATTCTTTCCTTTCCCTCTCTAATTGCTTTCTGTGGTAGAAAGGGGGATATAAAGTTCTATTCTTCCTCCATTTAGTCCCATTAAGAGGGTCTGCCCAAATCCAACAACACATACACACACATACCCGCGCACACACATGCGCACACTCATATGCACACACACACGAGCACGCACACACAGTAAGAACAGTACAGGACTGAAACTAGGACATACAAAAGTTGAAGTGAGCCTTTTTTTAAGGTCTGTGAGAAACTTTTATAGGTTCATACTCCTAGATCTGCTCATTTCAATCAAAAAATCTAAACCTCACCCCTCATAAACTTTCTAAAACTTTTTTACTTACTAAATAATATATAATACTCTGAGGCAAAGCTCATTCATTCTACAGAACCAATATTAGTTTGGTGATTTCCTACTCTGAAACCTCTACACGCTACACTTCACCTGTTGAATCTGGCAATTAACTAATAAATTAAACAAGAACACCTTTAGCAACTCTAACCTTTAGCTCTCCAGGCAACACTTGCTCTAAGGAAAGTGCCCCAGAAACAGGCACATCCATCTTTTACCAGCAGAAACATGAGACTAGAACCCACCTGGCTGCAGTACACTAATGCCAAGCAGATTGGAGGTTCGGTTAGCAACGGTCTTCCAGGTTCCGTCGTAATTCCTCCGGTAGAGCACAGCGGCACACTGGTACGTTCCGGCCTCCTTGCGTCCGGCCTGAGTTACGCTGAGTCGGAAGTTGGTGTTGCTGCGTGCACGGTCCACTGAGGTACGGGTGCCAAGGCCAAGCAGCTGCTCCCCCCACTGCAGCGTTCCGTCCCGCGTAAATGTTACCACGTCCCGGAACTCTCTGTGACCCTCTGCTGCCTGGAAGCGCCAAGTAACAGAGGCTGGAACGCTGGGGTTGTGCCGTGACTTCACGATGCACTGCAGATCGAATGAGTCCCCAAATGTCACGCTGGGAGTGCGGGACGAGGCAGACACAAAGAAGGACGACTCTGTCAGAAGGGAGAAAAAAGTGGAGGATTCATTTAATAGGTGATAATGTTGGTGGTTTGTTGCTAGAGCTTTGACACAAGAAATTAGACAAAAGTGCATGTGAAGTAGGTATGGCAGAACCATTAGTAGTTTTTAAATAAGCATTTAAAACATTGTTGTTTATCATAGTTTACAAAGAATAAAACCTCATGATCATTCTATTCACACTATACATTAATTAAATGCATTTTATTAGTAGCAGCTAGTTCAACATGGAGTAGACTTATGAAGTATTTCCAGACAAACATTTGTTAACCATTATATTAAGCAGTAAAATAGATGATCCCTCCTACTCCAGGCTGACTGCTGCTGTTACCACCATTGCATTTTAGTACAATCGGCCACTAGTGAACAGCACCAACTGGTAGATACATTGGTTAACTAGTAGCAACCCCTAATGTGAGCAAACACAGCAACACCGTGAGAAATACTGTGATTCTGTTCCATGGAACCAGGACTAATTTGCTCTGACATTGTAATTGGGCTCTAATCTTGTTAACAGCAAAGTGTAGAGAGATTTGTGTTGCTGCTGTTGTTGCTATTATGCTTCTCACTCCATGTGTCACACCATGGAAGCAAACACAACAAGTGAACATAAGTCAAATAATGGTTAGTTCTCCTCTGATGCTAAAGAGTCCACTCAGTGCTGCAGTGCAGGTGACAAGCCTGTCCCCCAAGAGCTGTTTCTACTGCCATCCTTCGAAAGCAATTTCCAGCAATGGCCATGGGAAGAGGCCTCATTAAAGGAGAATGCCCAGGCTGCTCTTTCTCCACATTTGAAGATGTAGATGAGAAAATGGGCTGGAATGGTTTCCCTGAGGTGGGCATGAAGCACCATTTGGACACTCCAGCATGTCTATGCTGGTGGCTTTAAGAACAGCTGTTAACGTGGCTCCACTCAGAGCCGGTAAGATCCATCGTGAGCAACAGCCCGCTGCCTGCTGCTGCCGCTGTAATGGTGCAGAACTGTGTTAGGGGGGTGCAGGCTGTAACGGGGAGTTAAAGGTACAGCGTGGCAAAAAAAACAAATTTTCACTTTCCCCAGATGTAGTCGATCAGCCAAGACATGCTTGGTGTCTACATTTATTTTCTTTAGTGTTTAATGTTGCTTGTCAACATTTCCAAAAAACATTCCCATTGGTTATCAAACATCTCAAAAAATGTCCATGGTGAGTGAGTATTTTTTATGTTTTTCTGGGTTAGGGTTAGGTCCCTGAACAGATCACCAAACATGTTTTGGCTGAGCAACTACATTTGGGATAAGGGGCATAATAACAAACTTGATTATTCATCTAACTGGTCTTTAAGCACTGTTTGTCAATGTAATGCTGCATAAGCAGACTGTCTGAGTCTGCAGAGCTCTTGTGTCTGAAACACAGTAAAGATTTTCCAGGGGATAGAATGTGACAGCACACACCAGAATACAGATCTTGGAGTTCTATTGTGATTTAGCTCTGCGTAAGCCTATTGATACCACAAGCCTCCCTAGACAGTCCTGAGCTACTGCTCTCATTACTCTCTCTCATCAGTGCTCATTAGAGTGAGAGTGGCAAGGAGAGAGGCTGTCTGGGAGTAGAATGCAAGCTAATCTGACAGTAATGTATATAAGTGTATACACACACACACTTTTTCCAACTTCCCAACAATACAAGAAGCCACCCACTCAAAAACACACACATGCACTGCCTGATGTAACTCTACTGAACAAGGTGAATTGTGTAACCCCGTCCAAATGCACCCATAAGCAGATTATACATGGACCTTTGGGACTAGAAGGCAGAAATGGCTTTTCTATTATAGAAGAGCAGAATACACTCTGATGGATATCAGCTGTCTCTGATAAACTGATTCTTATCAGAATAGGAAACACAAACAGGACACGTGGACAGGACACTGCTGGTGTGTCCCCAGGGTAGGCTGAATCAAGGTTAAGTGGCTAATGAAGGAAAAGGGAAAGACATTACAATAAGAGAGAAAGTACAACAAAGAGCAGACTGCAGAAGGGAGAGGAGCGATTGAGAAGTTTCTGACTCCGAGATCACAAGAGAACGACAAGGCTTACGAGGAGATGAAGGCAAGCAAGAGGAAAGGCGAGCGAGAGACATACAAAGAGACACACACACACACCGTAGCAGGCAGGGAGACAGGGAAAGCGAGTGAGAGAGAGAATATTGATGAACTCCAGCATTCCTCTCTGATTTTTATTGCATATACTTCATGTCCGGGTGGATTAGCGGATCCGCGCTTTGTTCTGCTGTCAGCTCTTTCATGCTCATAAATGGGCCTTTGTCCCTGCTGTCCTTCACTGCAGAACGCAGTGAGTTGTAATCAATGTCTTCATTTCTAGCAAGCAGAACCCAGCTGCAGGACAGTCAGGGTGAATGCGTCTTCATTACAAAGACACTGGGCTAGTCTGATGGGACGGCAGGCTCGTTTTCAGTTTGCCATACTTAAAATGCACCCACTCATCAGTGTGACGCACAGCTGCAAGCCTCCTGCATAGATCAGGGTGTATACACACAAGACTAATCTACAAGACTCATCTGAGACTGTCTATGACTGAGTTACTGTAGAGCACAGGTCTGTACAATGGGCATATTGGGTGCCATGTTGGTGTTAGTGTTGTCGCCTCACAGCAAGAAGGTCCTAGGTTTGATCCCTGGGTTTGGAGCACTTTGCGTGTGCTCTGGTTTTCCCCACTTTGTAAAGGCTTGTGGTTTAGGTTGACTGGCTACTCTAAATTGCCAATAGGTCTGTGTATCTCTGTATTGCCCTCCTGCTAAGGTGAGCCCTGCTTCATGCCTGTGGTCAGCTGAGATCAGCTCCAGCTTCCCTGCAAGCCAGTATGGATAAGCAGTTGGACCTATATTGCTAATATGTAGAAGCCACACAATTACACAGTTTTTCTCTGATACATTAAATAAATCTGCCAGTGTTATGATGCAAACCAGAATTCTCCATTGTGGTACATCACATTTTCTTTTCCAAATCTAATATTAGAACTTCAAGTATAAGCCAAGAACTACACAGACAGTTTAGTAACTACTATGCAAGAGCTGTTTTCACTTAACAGACTTTATTTAGGATTAGCACCTTAGAGTGGGCTGTCATGTTCAAACTACTCAAATACTTTAATACTCTACAGGAAGAAATACACAGCTAACAACATGACACTACACACTGCTATTATAGGCTAGATTTGATGCAAGACTGGACTGAATTTTTTCTGGCCTCAGAGATCTCATCCGGTATTTTCTGCTGATACCTAATTGTGTGTGGCCTAATTGCAGGTTAGCACCGTTAACTAATAGCTAAAGCTACTACAGCTAAATTAGTGACTGTAGTGACACCCTTGACCCTAATTATCCCCTACACCACACATTCACAT
This sequence comes from Lepidarchus adonis, assembly GCA_037576955.1. NCBI lineage: Eukaryota > Metazoa > Chordata > Actinopteri > Characiformes > Lepidarchidae > Lepidarchus > Lepidarchus adonis. The sequence goes on from JBBIGC010000002.1 coordinate 12,315,906, forward strand.
TCCTTAGAAAGACATTTAATGTTAGATGACTTTGTTCAGTAAATAAAAGAAAAAAAAAAGCATTTCATCGTTAATCTATTCAAATTATAGGTCAGATTTAAATAAAAATGAAAAGAATCCTAAAATGTTCATAAATATTCAAATATATTCATGTTATAAAATAGTCACCAGAATTCAAGGACATGGAGATGTTACAGAGAGCAAACGGTCACATACTTTTACTTACTTGCATATTAAATAAATGAAAAACCTGAATGCCTGTGCTGTTATTTAGAGCAGTTCATTCCTCAACTAACTCCAGCAGCTCAGTCCACTGACCTCCACATTAAGGTAAAAAACTAGACATAAGTGAATTGCCAGTTTGCCCATGTTTGCTCATTCCAAACACAAAGTCATGCTCAGAAAAGCATGTAGTGCACGTCCTCCCACCCACTGCAGAAATAGAAATTGCAGGCACACACAAACAGACTGTCAGGTAAAACAAGTACCTTGCCACGGCGACCTCTGAGTGTCCTTTAATGTCACTTGCTCAAAGCATCACTCTCCTGAAACCCCCTCTTCCCATCACTGAGCTTATCTTGCTATTCTTCTCAAATCTAACAACCTCTTTTCTCTTCTTTCACATTTGTCTATTATTCATTCCAATCCCAGTTCCAGTGCCAATGCAAGTGAGGTCACATTTACTACTTTCTGGGTTTAATTTTTAAATATGAACATCAGGGATGGAAATGCTGCTCTAAAGACAAGCACATGCTTCTGACTTAAGTCTCAGCTTACACTCCGCTATACTGTAGTTATAATTGGCTCCCTGTATTTCTACTGATTGCTCCTATTCCCATGAGTAATTACCCCATTTGTTTTTAGCAATGCAACCCATCACCCTTTGTTCTTCACAAGTTATAATGGACTTGAAAAGGTTCTCCATGTTCCAGGTTGAAGTATCAAAATGTACAGCAGGAAAGTTAAATGGTGAATGTTACAATGAAAAAACAATCACAGTTCTTTAAAGTGAAGGGGTTTGACATGAACATAAAACAACATTCATATATGGGTCATATATTGAACATAAGCTTCAAAAACAGCCCACTTCGAAATCCATCACCGCTGTGATGTCACAACCATGAGATGCACTTACTTATTGACATATGACCATTCATTGGGTAGTTCAGTCCAGTTATTTACACTGAAGTAAGTGTGTTATCACTAGATATTCTGGAGGCGAGCTGCAGAGAGCAGAAGCTAAATGTTAAATCTTGTGCTGATCCTGACTGTTGCAAAGGAACTGCATCACTGCTGCCTTCCCTGGAAGGGCTGAAAGTCCCTGAGGATTTCAGTCAGAACTTAACATTTTAAACGCGGAGTGTTTCTGGAACAGGACAACTAACCGGATAAAGAGCTCATTTACATATATAAAGGTAAAATAACAAAACAGACTGTTTAATTCTAATAGATAAACAGAGGTTGGGGAATGTTAAAATTAATTAATGGATGGTAATTTTTGACACAACTGCATACATTTTGAAGAAGCAAAGAAAAAGAAAAAAAGAAATGACTTAGACTCATATGCTGAAGAGCAACCATTCATATAAAAGAGACAACAAAAGTCACAATGTGACACTGTCATAATATTTGGACCACAACATTATTGCGATTCTTCACATTTTACAATACATTAAGTACTGAGATTTGATTTTTCTATACACAGTGATTTATTCATCAATTTTCAAAACTGCTATTCAATTTGGATTCACAGGTAGGCTGGAGCCGATCCCAGCTGACTATGAGTCAAAGCATCCTGCACTCTTGACAGGTGGCCAACCCATATCACCACTGTTATTTTTTATCCTCAAATATTGTTTAAAAAGTCATATGGAAAGTTACCCATGGATTTAACCTAAATTCAGATTTAAATCCTTTCCAAATGCTGCTGTAATGCAAGAGAAGTATGAGATGCATTGATTTTGTTCACTTCAATCTGAGAGTAGATGTGTACCAAAAGTGTATTAAAAAATTTTAAGAATATAATATGAAATAAATGAATTCATATTAAAACTTGGTGGCAGTATAGCAATATAATATTTGTTTTATATACGTTTTTCTCCTCCACCGCTTGTCTTTAGCCTGTTCTTACAACTTGATTATCTTGTGAAAGTTGGTAATTATCTAAATAGTTGAATCAGTTACTAATGAAGTAAAATACTAAACTCCGCAGCGATGTGGCCGTCCATGCCTGGAACTCAAGCACCATTGGTCTACGCAACTAATTTTATTGCTCAGGGAAGGCTCAAAGCCAACTCAGCACCCACAGCAGCGCTGGAGACTAATGAGCATGTTAAACCTTTCTCCACAGACAAACACAGCACACGCATTCAGCTCTGCTCAGACACACACTGTCTGCTCCTCTGTTCCTCTGAGACAGACTCGCTGGCACAGGAGCCAAGTCCACGAAACCAGAACAATTCTATTTTTACACTGCAACACCTTCAACACAGCCATCATACCTTTACTGCAGGACAGCAGTGGGTCACAGCAGCACGACAGCTTAGTAGGAGCATTCCCTCTTGCTGTCTTACACACAAACGCAGTGTTTGCATATAAATACTTACAAATACACTGCTGTCTTTCAGAACACTTACAGAATATATTGTGTTAAAATAATAAAATTGGTATAAAAGACAGACATGAACTAAGCGTCTCCTCTTCGCACATCTGCCTTTGGTTCCTGTTAGAGTAATAAAACAGCCTATATGAACAAAGCACAGCATCTTCACACACTGACTTGTTTGGGTTTAAAATCAAAGGAGAACACTTGAAAAACAATGAACAAAGCTAGTCACTGACGCAGGTAAAAATAATCAGCGTAACGCCTGCAGAAGAAGGGATAAATAGATAAAAAAAGTTAGGGTATAAAATGAGGTACAATTAAATCTATTGCATTACTTTTACTTTTTTTTTTTTTTTAAAAGTTACAGCTCATGGAATTCTTCAAGTAGTTATACTACTATAAGTACAAATGTGTATCTCTCTTGTCAAACACAAGGCATTATCAATGGCTTACATTCCTCAGGAAGACTTTGTTATTTTTAAAATTTAGTCATATCCTGAATCTGACTGCGTCCGCCTTCTTACATGTTCTTCAGCTTTACCAAAGAAAGCTTTGCCATTTTGTCTGTACAGATGTGGGTTTCTATCACTGTGGTGCGTGTCCGTGTGTATGTTGTGTTTCGACAACAGAAAGACGGAGTGTCTTTGTGAGCTCAGCCGTCCTGCATTAACGACATCATGAATAAGTGGATGTGACAATTTTAACAGCAAAAAAATGCAGAGCACATTAGTCCAAGGCCCCGTGTCTGGGCATCAATACACAGCGTTTGATTTAACAGCAGGCAGTGGAGTGGCTCTTAGTGCAAACAGAGCAGAGACTGTTCTCTTGAGCCTAGGAGTGCAAAAATGCAGCAGGGCTTTGTGATACATTGATCTGAAAGTGATGATTCACCTGCACTTACTTTGGAATGCTATAATCAATTCATATCGATTATAATAATATTCAGTAGCCCTTTACTTGAACCCTGCTGTATAACATTGACTTAAACATGTCATGCTGGCTTTGTAAGAGTTATCATCATCGTTTATTTTCATTAATGTTGCAGTGCCATGTTACCATGTTACAGTGCTGATCTCAGGAGAGTTTATGTGACATGGTATTATAAGGTTATGACACATGTAACAGCATATGGCATCTGCCATAACATGTATATGGCAATGTTATGTCAACATTACATAGTAGGGCTACTTAGGTACAATGTTACTTATAACCAATATTATAACCAATATTATTTAAGTATAGGAAGTCAGGGCAGTTCAGCCATCACCCTCACAAAGCCCTTGTATTTGTATTACCACATTGTATCTGCTTGATTGGTCTTACCGACAGATTTGACAGTGATGGTTTTTGTAGAAGAATGATTGCCGATGTCCTGCCAGTTCCAGTCAGGTGCACTGCCGCTCTGGAGCCACTCGGTGGCGCTGCAGCGGTACTGCCCCTCGTCTGTGGGGTACGCGTTATATAGAGCCAGGGCGAAAGTGTCTGATCGGATTCGCTCCACATGGATTTCTCCATAGCTGTGCCGCTCCCGGTACGTTGGCCCAGGCCACACAGTGCCATCACGGTCCATCGCCGCTATGTCCACAGCAGGACCACTGCCGTCTTTATCTGTCCACTGCCAGAGCACAGACAGAGGCCCCAATGTGGAAAAGACAGAGCAGGTAAAGAGGATGTGGTCTCCCTCCATCACCTCAGAGGAGTTACTGGACAATGACACGCTGATGTTACTACCTGAAAGGGAGAAAGAGAATGAGTGACAGACAACCATTCAAATGTAAATAAAATTTTGATGACACATGCCAAGATTCGTTCATCTAGACCTAAACTATGTGAAAGACTACTCAATAGCAGATCAGCTGCCATTATGAACGTCTGTGACGGTAGTGGACGGCCCCTGAGGCTTCTACAGTCTCTGGTAGCTGGGACCTTGATGTATTGTGCTTCTACGGGTTAGAGGACCCTGGTCTTAAAGTCCCAGAAAACAGCGCTCTAGACCCTCAGGACTTTTGGCATTGCCCCCATGATCAAGAAGCTCAGTGAAGGATCTTGCAGCCAGTGTGTGGATCAAAGTCTTTGCAGACCATCCCTAGTGTTTTCAACAGGCATTTCTACACATACATCCACATCCCCTTTAAAGTAAAATATGATAAAAAAGAGGGACTTTGAAGAGGCATGGTTTGCCTCACGTCTCTTGTGGGCAGAGCTCAAACAGGGCCTTTTCCTCCAACATGGCAAAACATCTCAACAAGCTATGCTTCACCACTCGCAGGCCCACACCCTCAAAGACTTGAGTGAGACTATACTGCTCCTTCATCCTCATTCTTCCCCCTCTCCGCCAACAACTTTTACAAATTCATGAGGCACATTTCTTTCCCAAAGTTAAAGTAAAAATCTGGTGCATTTCTTACCTGTACCTGTATGATCTGTGAGAAAAGCATTTTAGTCAGCCTTCATGAGCATCATCACAGTAAATCACAGTTTGTCTTCCAATGTCTGTATTTCCCCTACCCATCTTGCAATCTCTCTCTCTTTCTCTCTCTGTGTGAGATTTCTACCAGTGCTGTTTTTACGGTGGCCCTGAAGTGCAAACCACAACAACAAATTGAGAAACGCAAACACAAAAGCAGAATCACAACAACAAATT
>JBBIGC010000002.1:12385378-12395388 GCA_037576955.1 Lepidarchus adonis
GTGTGTGTGTGTGTGTGTGTGTGTGTGTGTGTGTGTGTGTGTGTGTGTGTGTGTGTGTGTGTGTGTGCGCATGAGGGAGAGAGAGTGAGGGAGTGAGCGATTGGTAAAGATGGGTGAGGGGGCGTAATAAAATGGTCTGGCCAGAAGGATGAAGGGAGCTTAGTGATGTCTGGAGGAAAAAATGGCCAGCACAATGAAGGTGAAGGTTGTAGGGAGTATGTAAAATTAGAGCAAGAGACATGTGTCCTGTATGCCCAACATTAACTATTTATGTATTTATTTGCATCTGTCTCTATATACAGTATACAGAGTAAAGGTTTATGGCAGGATCAGTGGTCAGTGACCAGGACTCCTGGTCAGCGACTAGGGAATGCTTCCAGAATTCACTCTGGCATTCTGCAACTGGGAACATTTTCTCCAAATGTTTTAGTCAGATTGATCTTTTTAGATGAGGGGCATGGGCATTCAAATGTTTGCAGGACTAAGTGTGCAAACAGTGGGTGGAAAAAGGGGTTGTAGTGTTGCAAGCTGTATACAAAAAGTGTCGTGGAGGTCAGGACATTTGGAAGGATGGTTTGAGCCAGTCTAATTTAGGAAGGTGGGATAAGTGAAACTGGGAGAGCAAAACAATGCCAGCAATGCAAGACAACACCTCAAGTCTGAGGGATGCACCCACTATGTGTTTGGGCAAAATTGACATCAATAATTCACTGTACTAGTGTTTTAACAGCGATGCACAATGGATGCACAATGCCTGTGTATGCTTCTCCTTCACTTCCATCATAGTGGTAGTCAATGGGCCTGAGCAGTGCCTCTCCGCATGAATGTTCTTGCCTGTAAAGGTTATTTAGATGAGAAATGAACAAACCCATACACAGCACTGTGCCCAGTGAGTCAAAAAAGAGCGATATGTAATGGAGTACACCAATTTCTGGTGTAAGGGTGAATGTATGTATGGCTACTCTTCTGTATTTTTCTTTCCTCCACCACCTCCAGGGCTTTTCAGTCTGGTGTTTTGTCAAGCCTACTGTTTTAGGTGCAAATTGTCAACCTGAGCTCATTAAATTTGTTTTTGATATCTTGGTTTTTTTCTCCTACCTACAAAAAAAAGTTAAAAGCAATTTCTATTCCATACAGAACATCATTTCAAACCAATAATAGCTCTCAGCTCTGTAAAGAGGGAAAAAAAAGCTCAACACTAGCTGAAAGTCATATGGTCTGTTGATATTTTTCGCTGTGATCATTAGAAAAGGAATTAAATGCACTGAGAGCATTTCAAAAAAGGAGACCTCAAAGGATCGCAAGCTGTATAGAATGCTCCTTCGCTTTGATCCTTCTCCTGGTGCTTTGTGGGCCATCGTTCCTATTTCTACATGCTTTTCCATTTCAGCCTTTTGGCCTTACAGTCTTCCAGTGCAGAAAAAGAGGGGTTCACCCTTTTCAATCGCATGTCTGGTGGTCAGCATGTATAAAGGACCGTTCTTCCAATGCAGAAGCACTTAAAGGACTGCAGACTCCAGGGCTTTTTGTTGGTTCTGCTGAGTGAGTCAGAGAGACAGCCACTCTCTTTAAAGGAGCATTAGTGAAACACTGTAAGACAAAAACCAGGGCGTCTCACTGTCTCACCACAGCCAAGATGTAATAGGATGTAGCAGAGCTACACTGGACCACATGGAAGGTAATGAACCACATACAATCACAACAGCAGCAACATGAATAAGTGTCAGACAAGACAGTCTAACATGCTATAGTATAGTATTTATGAACTGCAGTTTTATATAAATTGGGGTCAAAACAATATGAAAATGTTATGTCAAACAAATAGGTGCTATTCGATCAGAGGAAATTTCCCTTTTTGTGTTCCTGCACTGCAAGAGCTGAGGATGATTCAAGTTTTTAGAATGTAATATTGAGCCATTACTTCAGGGTTGGTACTTACTTTACTGCAGTAGAGAAACCAGAGAGGAATGAAAGTATAGAGATTTCTTTAAATAAAAAAAAACAGCTCTTGGAAATAGGTGCTTCCTTTCAAGTCCGTAGAATGATTTGGTCAGAAAGCGCCTATATGAAAAGTGGCCTATAACAACCCCAGTAATAAAAAGGTAAAAAAGATAAAAACCCATAATATAAATTTACTTTTAAAATAAGGTCTTTAGTTTGTTTAATTTTGTACACTTGTTAAATGGTGTTTTATGATGAATGTTAGTTACTAATTGCCAAATTTGTCAAATAAACAGCAGAAACTTGCAGTTTAAAATAACATGAGTACTATAGGACTAGTGATGGAGCAAATTGGCTTTTATTGTTGGAGTTTACATGGCAAAACACACATCTTCTAACATTCTTCTTGTACTAACGATTAGACATTCTAAATTGTCTGTGCAAACTGTAGGTTACAATGGTTATGAAAATGTGTTCAAGCTACAGGCTGATTAGACGTCCTTGAGTCCAGGTGGATCAGCTGATCCTCTGAAAGAGACTGTGGCTAAATTGAACTTGATGATGTGCATATGATGCTTGTGCTGATACTGATGAATTATTATTGATGATAATTATTGATTACAATTGTTTTACTATCAAGAATCATTGTTTAACAATATTCTGATACAGTCAACACCTATTCAGTCCCTAACTCAGACACAGTGCTGAATCATTCTACTGGAGTCTTACTGTCTGGCTGGGGCATGAAAGACCTCAAGATACGCACCTTTCAAGGCTACACTTTACATCAACACTTCAACATCAGCATTCTGGCACATTCTGTGTCGACATATTTACATAAAACTGTCAGTGACATCCTGTGGTCATGAAACAACTGTATAGTATCTCACAAAAGTGAGTACACCCCTCACATTTTTGTAAATATTTTATTATATCTTTTCATGGAACAACACTGAAAATATGACACTTTGATACAATGTAAAGTAGTCAGTGTACAGCTTGTTTAACAGTGTAAATTTGATGTCTCCTCAAAATAACTCAACATACAGCCATTGTGTAAACTGCTGGCAAAAAAGTAAGTACACCCATAAGTGAAAATGTCAAAATTGTGCCCAAAGTGTCAAGATTAAGTGTGGCCACTTTTATTTTCCAGAACTGCCTTAACTCTTGGGCATGGAGCTTACTAGAGCTTCACAGGTTGCAACTGGAATCCTCTTCCACGCCTCCATGATGACATCACAGGGCTGGTGGATGTTAGAGAGTGCACTCCTCCACCTTCTGTTTGAGGATGCCCCAAAGATGCTCAATTGGGTTTAGGTCTGGAGACATGCTTGGCCAGTCCAGTTTTTGGCCAGTTTTTTGCCATGAGGTGCCATGTTGAACTTCCAGTGACCAGCGACACACCTGCTCTCCATTCACACCTGAGTGTATGTACCTTGTAACACTAACGAGTCACATGACACTGGGGAGGGAAAATGGCTAATTATGCACAATTTGGACATTTTCACTTGTACTTTGTTGCCAGCAGTTTAGACATAAATGGTTGTTTTTTTTAGGGGACAGCAAATTTACATTGTTACACAAGCTGTACACCGATTACTTTACATTGAATCAAATTGTTATAACCTTTAGTGTTGTCCCATTAAAAGACATAATACAATAATCTTTCAAATGTGGTGTGTACTCACTTTCGTGAGATACTGTATATTAAACCTGAAATACATGTGATCTGTATATCGGTCTCTCTGGGTCTGATTAACTGTTGTATATTTGTGGCTCTTACATTTTGTTCTTTTAATACATAAAAGCTTGTCCATGTCTAAACAATGCAAAGCATCTTGAAAAAACTGCAAATCACAAAATGTTACCGTCTAGCTATTACACTGGTCTCCACTACAATGAGCTCTCATACAAATTCAAGTAATGAATAAAGTGATCAAGGAAGATGGCATCAACTACTCTTTCTAAGAAAAAGATGAAGAAACACACCTAGGAGAACCATCCTCTTATGGTTGATGACAGATAGTGGAACTACAAATGAGGATTATAAATTCATATTAAACAAATGAAATCTGTTAAGACTTCATTTTTTGCTTGTGTTCCATTTATGGATATATAAAACAAAAAAACAAAAGAAAAAAAATAGAGCAAGAACAATAAGAATTAAAAAAAATATTTTTCACATTTCTATCTGAATTTAAATGCTTATTCTGGAAATGTTCATGTGATCAAATGAGCATGATTTCACTCATGCTAAGCATACACACAAATGCCATCCCTAAGTGCTAAACATGTGCTCTGGAGCAATTGTGAAAAGCAGTTAAAATGCTTTCACTCTATCATATTCCACTTCTTCTCCCTTGTCTCTCCACTCATGCATTCTCTTTCTTCTCTATCCCCCTCTTCTCCACAACCACCTTCGTCACTAGGCACGCGGGAGAGAATTCTTGCTGCTCACGTTTGTCTTGCGGAACTTTTGAACCCTTTCAGAGGGGTTTAACTGGCACAGGGGGATGCAAAAGCCAGAGCACTGAAGCTAACAATGGGAGTCTCAGCCCCCCCTCAGAGTCACCATGTCTACATAGCGACTGCAGCTGCCTGCGCTAACTTAAAGAATACACTGCGTGCCTCTATGAAACACATGGATTAAACCAGACAGCAACTGCAAGGCAATGGCCAAAGATACTGATTCTAATTAAAGAATTGCTATTTAAGCTACTTAAGGCACACCAGTTGCTGACACAGATGTTAAACTGCATGCACGCAGCTGCATAATCTTCATAGAAAAGTATTGGCAAAAGAACAGCATGCTCTACATCATCCCCACACAAGCCTAGAATCCCTGCACGCAATGGTAAGCTTAGGTGATTTCGCTCCAACCAGAGATCCAGAACTAAAAACCAAACATCAGTACTTGACCTTACCTATGCTATTGTTGCTAAATGCATTCAGAAATAATAATGGACGATTTGAAAAACATGAAGGTATTTATATAAAGGAACTAAAAATTCTTATAAAAAGACAATGGGCCTAATTTATCACCTATTTCTAAAATATAAGCAGTTTTCACAAAGATTCTGACATTTAACAATTTTTTCTTATTTAGGATTTGTTATTTCTGCTCAACAGCACAGATTTAATTATATGGTTATGAATTAAAATAACTGGTTATAAATGAGACTAAGGACCTTTCTCAAAAGAAATATAAACAAACAAATTTGATAATAGTGAATTAGGCCCAATATTCTAAACAAACATAAATCCATTAAATCCATTTATCTCATTCAAGATGTTTAACATAAAACATGTCAGCCAATCTAAACAAAAGCCATACAAATAATTAACCATCTAATGGAATTTTTTTTCCAGAAAAGTAAGGTCTTCACAGCAGTATAGAGTCCCAGCTCCTTACTGATGGCCTTATTTTAGCAAAACGCTAGAAAAGCAGGTGTCTGGATATTTTTGGACATATAGCTTCTATCCAACAACTGCTTTCAGTGCCTCCATTCTTGTCCATGCAGACTTCACAAACTAATCTGGTTCCAATCTAGTGGAGGGAATAGTGGAGCTCCTTTCAGCAGTGTCCCACAGGGAGGGGAGATCAAGGACAGCCTTCCAGCACAGCCAGGCAGGGAGAGGGGAAACTCTAAAGAGGATTATGCACACAGGTCGACACACAGAAGGGAATAAAGAACTAATCCAATCAAGTGCAACTCATATCTCCTGCATGGAGAAATGGCCTCACTGCTTCATTAAGGTCGGACACCAGCCTCTTAATCTCTCCTCACATAACCCCACATCACAACACTAGCCTGGGCAGCAATGCAACACCTAGATCACACACAAGCGCACATCATCTCTCTCATGTACAAGAGCTCCGTTTCATTCTGAGCGTCTGCAGCCTGGAGAGGCAACACACACACACACACACACTTAACAAAACACCTGAGCCAGAAGATCTAACTGACAGAGAAGGATAACAGAAGCAGGACAGAGACAGCCATGCTCCACTTTAAAATGCAGTCAACCTACACAAAGCATACAGATACCTCAACACTACCCCACACTCCCCCCTCCAACAAGAGCAGCTAAAATCACCGGAAGTCTTCTTACAACGATACCGCTCATCATCCTCACCATGCAGTGCAGCCAGGCCAACACACCTGCACACCTCTACACTTTACAGGCTACAGAATACAGGGTGTGAATCTATGTAAATTCCTAGAGTGAAGAAAAACATACTACTTTGCCCCACAGAATTACTATTATGTATTATTTAAAACAAAAAAAACAACCAAGTGAATTATTAATCACTCAATAAGGAGATTTTATTACTCAACAACCTATAAAGGCTATTTGTTCCCATTTTAGAAATAAGTGCTTTTTCATTTGTCATGTTAAATCGTCTTCAGTGTTTTGCATTATTTGCAGTGTGTGCAATATCAGTCAGAATTCCCTCGATATAGACTGCAATCTCAGTGGACTTTCACAAACCGATAGAAGACTAACAAAGAAATTAACATATCTTTCCCTCATTATGGAAAGAATGTGTGTTGGAGAAAAAACGAGAGAGGCACACAGAGAGACCACAGTCTTTAGAGCTGTAATGTCAGGCTGTTGATGCAGATTCTGCAAGCTTAGTCAGCTGATGAGCCAACTAGAGTCAATGTGAGACAACACACAGACTACAGGCAACAAATGTTCCCCAATGCTCATTGATTGTCTGATCTTGTCCAACAGTCGATAGTCTGCTTGAGGTGTCAGGGCTCTAAGTCACGGAAGCTGAAAAAGACCACAGCTATGGTGCCAGGGAATCCTGTTCAAATACCCCTGATGCTCTTGGACCAGACCTGGGAAAACACAGCTAGATGGAAAAGCTCAGCCTACACAAGTGTCCGTGTGAAGGATAGCGAGTGCTTACTCAGGCCAGTAGGCTCCAGAAAGACCTTTCAAACCGCTTTCAGGACAATCTGACACAAAGAAATTCAGATGTCAATACCTCTGCTGTAGGTTTGCTTGGGTTACAGCTTGAAAACAGGCAAACGAAGACACTGCAGAGATGTGATACCACAGAAGTGTTAATCACTTCAACCTAAACTGCAGAACACACAGCCGGTGAATAGCAATATGTTTCCAATGTACTGTCATCTAAAACAACTCTGTCTGACGTATTACCAGCTTTGTACTGATGTCGGAATGATGTGTATTGCACCCTAATGTAGCACATTGTACATAGGTGTGTGTATGTGTGTGCGTGAGGGGAGCTAAGTGAGGAGAAAAGCAGCAGTCAAGGGGAAAACAGAATGTTTCATTATTGTGCTTTTCTGCTAGTCTGAGTGGAAGAGCAGAGACTAATGGAGGCAGCAAGTGATATGTTGTACAAATGGAGGAGGCCTGCACTGGCCTACAGCGGAGTGCTGGACTCTTCCACTGTGACCTCCCGTTAAATAGAGGCTCATATCCTCACAAATGAATTTGTTTCCATTCAATTTCCCAAAAAGCTATTTCCTCCAGGTCTCAGCTGCAGGGGGTACAGGTGAATATTGCACAGGGGAGAGACATGGGGGAGGAGTGTGGAAAGGAAGGCGGCTAGTTGGGGCCTCTAGTCATTACCACTGCAACAATGTAATGGAGAGCTGATGTTTTTTCACCTCAAAATGAACAGAACTACTATCCTTCCAGACATGCTGCTATATTGTGACTAAGTGCATGCATGTGTACTCACTTGGATGATGTCACTTATTACAGAGTACTTGAGCTCTTCAGCGCTGTATCCTACATTAAAACCTGCATTAGCAGCTGCCTTTGAAAGACAAGTAAATTACAAAGCCAAAGAAGAGTACAAAAGCACTTATAAGGCTAACGTGGACGAACGGGTCATTAGTGATGAGCGTTTTGCCCCGTCCATGTTAATGGATGTCTCACACAAACAGTAAAAGTGGGAGCTTTTCTGTCGAGCAGCTTAATAATCGCCACCAATTTGGTTCCCTACTGCCACTCTGTCTGGCGCTTCAAAGGAAAACCCACTGCTAAGCACAAAAGGTGAGAGAACTGGCCTCTGTGTAACACAGCTGTAGTGTTAGGAAGAGCGCAGCTCACTGTGAGCAAACCATTCATCACAGTTCATAGTTATCCACTCTGAAAGGAGCACATATTGGCAACATTAGTTGCCAGATAAGAAAAAACATAGGACCACTCAACGAAATGTGGATTCTGCATTTAGCCTCTTACGTCTGCTCTCCCTCTCGCTCCCTAAACTGAGTCTCTTTGCCCGCTGGGCTGGTATCTGTCTTCTTTCTGCTCTGGAACTGAACTGCAGAATGGCTTACAGTGAGCGCCTCTCAATCCGCAGGCCTGAACAGCCTGAGTGAGTTAAAACAGGAACAACAGCCTCAGGCCCTGGGAACAGGTGGTGCTCGCCAGCACGGTCCATTTCACACATCACACACACACACGGTCATCTAAGAGGCACCACACACCTGACGCACGCAGGAGCTTTAGCAGACAACATACATATCCAGAGCAGACCTGAACCTTTATGCAAACCACATGCGTGTGATGAGCGTGACATGGCTGGAGCATGCACATTCCTTTCATCTGAAATGTTACATTGCACAGATGGGGCATCAGGTGGCAGTAATACAGAGCAGTAGGCCAGAGGATAGCTTGTCTGCTAGCACGGTCATTATTTAGCCTTCCGCACAGCAAGAGCGGCCTGCTTGTTGCCAGGAAAGCACAGAAAGAATTTAATCCAAAGAATGATTGAATTAAACTGAAATAAGATGGATTGGTAGTCTGTCATGAGTAGTAGTTAGGTTTGTCATGATTACTCAATTTGAAAAATTATGACAAGCAGAGCAGGGTGATATGACAATATTAATCATTATTTTGCACTGCTGGCACTTTATCAATGGTTTCGTCTTAAGAGATGATGCATATCAGGACATCTCAAACTGAGAAAAAGCATTGAAATATGATATTGAAATTTGAAATATATATATTTTAATTGCATCTTTATTTCTCTATTGAAGGCCTTCAGTTTGTATCCATTTTTTCCTTTTATTATGTTTGCAATTGATTAATAAAGTGAATAATGAGCCTTGTACCAACAGGCAGTATTTTTTCATGTACATACAGGCTGCTGCAGACCCAAAACATTTATAATATGTAGAAACTGGGAATATCCAGCTACTCATAATGGCTTTACAGAGAAATATAGTAATTATTTCTGTACGGTTGCAAACATAGAAAAATTATTAACATGTCAACCTTCTAGCAAAACAGACCAGTGTCGCCTAAAACTCAGCTCTTCCTGAAAACAATAAATAAGTCAAATATCGGTTTTAAATATCAGTCAAAAGTAAACTTCTATGCGTTGAGGTAACTTTGTAAAGCAATTATCTTCATATACCGAGACACCACTAGTCAAATATTACACCAATTCACTCAAATGTAAGACTAAATAAATAGGAGTTTAGGAACTACTAAGCTATAAAATGTAAGCACTATAAGATGAGCATCTAAAAACAGCCTTTCAAACTCAAAATACTCACAACACAGTACTACCCCATAGGAAGAAATACGCATCTAACATTTGTGACATGCCATTAAGATATTGTGTAATTCCTTTTACCTTCTGATATGAGATGTAGATGTGTGTCCAATACTCATGCTCATACTTGTTCATCTCTAGTAAAGACTGGAACTGCAGGTTTGGACTCCAGGTTTAGAATTAATGCTCTCATTAAGGATGTAATGTACATATAGGAGCAGCCTAACAAGTTCTTTATGGGTGCTGGGAGCATTTTGTGCAGTCTTAGTTTGTGTGTGTAATGTTCAAGTATCACAGCATCTTCTGCATCAATAACCCATGACCCTTTCACACCCACATGCTCTCTATTTTACCACACATCTCAACAACATGGTCAATGTTAGCGCGCACACACACACACACACACACACACACACACACACACACACACACACACACACACACCAACCCCCAACACAAAACCCAAACAAAAATAGAAATCGCACAAAAAAAGCTATCAGCTTACAACAAGATGTTA
>JBBIGC010000002.1:12451351-12462811 GCA_037576955.1 Lepidarchus adonis
TATGTGTCTTGCTATGTCTTGTATCTCTACATTGCTTGCTAGTTTCTTTAGTGCACTGAAGCACTGAAATGAATTAATTTCCCCTGTGCCAGATAAACTTTTATGCACAAAGCACATTTTCCCTCATCCTTTCTGATGGATTCTGAAGACAGACAGAACGTCAGTATCTGCTATCTCGTATCACCATGGTGATGAGACTGAACAAAGATTGTGCAGAGATGTGGAGGATTAAAAGAGGCTTCATGTTAAATAGTCTTCTGCAATAAATATTTACTAGTGTGTGCTGGAATGTTCTTCAAATCATACTGACATCCATTTAAAGAAGAGACTGTGCTGCCTGTAGATTTCTCCTGCCTCCTGCAAAAATTTTGCTGCAGTCTATTTTGGTCTTATAGGTGGGGAGATTTAAACAGCGATGATGTAAAGATGTAAAGATCTACTCTCTGTTCGTCCTCCAGTTGTAATGTTCTGGGCCCTGCGGTCCTGTTAGACTGATAAGGACTCAGAAAGGGAAAAAGCTTCTCAGGTGGCTGTACATGATTCGCAACAGTGCAGTTCTTACATACTACTTCAGCTGTTCAGGTATCCAAAGCATCTATAGAAGGGTTGTATTCAACTAGCATTAAGCAACATTTAAAGCATTATTTTACACATATATTAATAACAACACACAAGCCAACACAGTTTTCCTGTGTGATTACCTGTGGTCTACTTTCAGTCCCTGATTCTAGGCCACTCTGAATGTCTTGCAACCTTCTTGCACCTTTTCCAGGGCCAGACTGCCATTAAAAAACTGGCTGCTTCAAACATGACAACAGCGCACAAAATACAGTCTACACTAACACTGGAATAATAAATATGGTGCGGTGGACAGTGGGTCAGCTCCGTGGCAGCGTTTAATGAAGTAAATCTAAAGAGGATATAAAAAGTAATAATATTGTAGACCACTAGAGAGGGCTGTTTAGCAAACACTTACAAAGTGTATTTCTCACACTTCTGCAAAGGGCATATATAGATCATTCTGACCCTCAACACTCTGTCCACACATTTGTAGACACCTGTTTATATAGTGTTTCTTTCTAAATCAAGGATATTAATAAATAATATAAGCATTTTGAGCTTATGTGAGGCTGCTCCAAAGGTAAAGCCAGAGAAGAACTCTTCAGGTTCTCCTAAAGAACCTTTTCTGTAAATGAGATGTGTAGTTATTAACATTTTAAAGGTCCTTTCACATAAAGTAAATGTTCTTTGATTTAAGTACTTTTTTGAGGAACATTTACATTACATAGAGGTTCTTTAACATCGGTTTAATAAACCTTTGTTTTTGTAATTTATAAAGTGTGTTAAGTTCATTGTTGTTTTGTTTATGTTCTGCCAAACCAGGAAAAATGTAGCAACTACAAAAACAGAAAGTGTTGCATAAGACAAGAAGATGTGGAAAATAAGAAGATGTGGAAAAGAAGATGATGTGGGAAAGAAGAAGATGTGGAAAAGAAGAAGATGTGGAAAAGAAGATGATGTGGGAAAGAAGAAGATGTGGGAAAGAAGAAGATGTGGAAAAGAAGATGATGTGGGAAAGAAGAAGATGTGGGAAAGAAGATGTGAGACCACTGAGACAGCAGTGCTGAGATAGTGTGAGAGGAAGGCAAGGCTACTTGAGGTTTGGCTCGCAGCAAGACATAAGATCAGATCTGTATGTGACAGAATGACTGTGTTAACCACCATCTCTTTTTCTGACTGACACTTGTCGCTGCAGAGTTGTGTGTTCTCCCACGCCTGGGCTGGTGCACATAACCCTCAACCTCCTTAATGTTTTACTTACAGAGACATGTCCTGAATGGCACGGTTTGTTGAGTTCCTTTAATATAACATTTCAGCTTTAAATACTGTAAAAACTTCTGAAAGTCTAATAAAATCATATGCTCAGGTTAAAATTATTTAAAATTATTTAAAGGCCTTGAAATGGAAGTATCGATACATTAATGTCACTCTTTAGAACGATTCTCACACCCAACAAAACATCTTCACACTCAAATATATAACAATATTCTAAGTCTCTCTCTAAACCTTTAAGTTGCTAAACCCTTCTAACAGTAATGAACTGTCAGTACAGTGTTGATTATTTATAGAACTGATCTTGGAAATTACAATTACACTGCATTGCTGTAATTTAAATGTCTATTATTCAGTTTTTATTTAGAGATGTTAAATGGTAATTGTTTAAAGGGAAGGCTTATAGGCCACAGCATTGCACAGTTCTGTAATTCTGACTTTCAGATTAATACTTTAATTACATAATAGAACCATGTACTCTAGATCCTTTACTAATGACTGGAATTGCAGACATATTGTTGAGCTCATTTTGGTTATTTAAAGACAACGATTTGATGATGCTATTAGTTACAACAGCATTAAACTCTTTTGACAATAGATCTTGTCAGTGTCATGCACGTACCAGACTACAAAGCTGAGTTTTTTATTTGACATTGTGGAACATAAACCGCCATCATGTAAAACATACTGAAAATGTAAAATGCATTAAAAACTTTTGCATTGAAACTTTTGTATCTTTGGAATAAAGAATACAAAATATTACTATAAAATATTTAAAAATCAACAGTTGTGAAATAAAAGCTTAATAACAGAAACAATATTTTAATACAAAATAAAAAGATGAGAAAATCTAGAATTCAGAATTTTCTTTTTCAATTCACCATACAATGTACACAGGCTTAATCCAGAAGGGTTAGCATGTCAAAATTGTGTCTTCCATTTCGTGTCAAGCTTGGCCTACTTATGATCATGAATAACCACAAAATCAAAGACTCAGTCTTCATATTGCAGAAAACATCACTGAGACATTCTGACTTCCTCTTTTTACAGAACACAGTAAGAACTTTAAATATTTAGTTGTCACAGCAAACACAATGAAATTTGACATAAATAGTCATGACAAAAGAAAAAAAGCATTAATATACAAATAAGTTTATATTTTAGTTTCTGAAACAGCCAATAGCATTCATTAAAACATTTATAATTTCAATTAATACTTATATTATGAGGCCTGCAGTATCATAACTTCATACATTACTATTATTTTACTGTTGAAGTTGAAAGTCAAAATTATAGGGATGGCATTTATGGAAAATGAAAAATTTTCTAAGTGATAATGTGACTTGGCTTCATAATGTGTATTTTATTTTATCTGGCAGTACAGTTGTTGATATTGCAACAATAGAAAAGTCGCTCTTTAAGATGTTGCTGTTCAAAGAACAGATTCATTTTCTATGGTGATTTTGGATCGTTTCACCAAGTGACTGCAATTCTTTCTTTAAATCAACAACGCTGAATTCTTTGGA
The DNA here is from genome assembly GCA_037576955.1 of Lepidarchus adonis. Taxonomy (NCBI): domain Eukaryota; kingdom Metazoa; phylum Chordata; class Actinopteri; order Characiformes; family Lepidarchidae; genus Lepidarchus; species Lepidarchus adonis. The sequence continues at coordinate 12,454,711 of JBBIGC010000002.1, forward strand.
GGTTGTTTACTCTGGGCTGCAGAAAAGCTATACAAAATCTGAACAAATGAGAATTTCAGTTACATAACACAACGAACACAACACAGAAACAGCTTTTTTTGAAAATCAATATCCAAAGAGCAAAAGAACATGTTGTCTGTGGACTGAGTCTTTTTGTGCATTTGGAATCGTTATTTACTTTATATAAAGCACCTTTGCAAAATGCACTGTTCTTCTCCGTTTTTCAGTGTTGGGAGTTTGATGGGGGTACAAAGTAACATGTTACAGTAATGTGATTGCATTTTTGTGTAATGCATTACAATATAAATCCTTGTAATCACAGTATAGTTACTAGACTAATAAGAATGATGTCATTTCCATTACTAGTATGTCTTTAAGACAAGAAAACAAATAATGTGCAGTTAAAATGTGTGATATCTCAGTGCTGAAGAACCCAAAACTCATGTCTATTGGCTTGTTTCAATAATCAGTTGTTATTTTAAGCAAGTTTAACTGCCTGTGTATTGTTCACAAGGAAGAACAGATACGTCTCTGTTAAAAGATGTTCACTGTAAATGATTACTACGTGTGCAAAAAAAGACTTGTGCAGTTTAATCAAGTGGGTTTAAAAGAGTAAACCAGATGTTAATTAATGAGTAATGAGATTTTTTTTCATGAACTTGTGATACCACAATTCCCATTCGATAAGTAATTAGTCATTTGTGATGGTACCCAACACCATCCATTACCATCACATTCCATTATACTGATCCCATTATAGGTCATACTGGTTTATGTGGTTAAGTTTCCATTTTGACACATATGTAACCATGTTCAGGACACTGCACTTTACTGTGGAATACAGCCTTGACCTGGTGATGAGCTAAGCATCGTCCCCTTCACCTGCTGTTGATTCTGGAACAGGCTTGAGTGGATTGTTCTCAGCCCACAGAGAGTTTTTATGGCTTTTTAAAGCAGACTTTATCCTCTGAACTTTTGTTAGGAGCAGAACAATGATAACAAGAAGAATGCAAAGCAGAGGAATGAAGATGCCAAGGATTGATCCAGAAGAGCAGTTAGGTTTCGTTTCAAGTCTACCAGCTAAAATATACAATAAAGAGGGATAATGTTTTTATTAGTTATACAGTAGAATCACTTTAAATGATCTGAATATAGTTCATATACGAATAATGTTATGTGAGAACACAATATTACCTTCATAATGGATATGGACAGAAAGTTCTCCTGACTTGTCTTCAGCTAATTTCCTCCAGTCTTTAGTAGCTGTCTGCAGCCATTCCACAACCTGACAATGGTACTGGCCACTATCAGAGGAAACAGCATCTGGCACTGTAAGTTTGTAGAGGAAGGCATGTGGATGCTGATAAACCAGAACTTTCTCATTTATAGCGCTGTGTAAAATGCCATCCCGACTGACATTAAAGATGTTTAGGGGATTTCCATCAATCTGACCCTTGAACCAGGTCACTTCAAATGCAGACTTATCACTGGAGCATTTTTTGATTTTACACATAACTGTGAAACCAGTGTGATGATCAGTAACCGTTAGATTCTGGGTCCGTTTCTCTACTTCGATCTCACTCTCTGTTAGGAAGAAGCAGAAAAATTGAGTTTTATTTTAAACAGATAGAACACAGGATCTTTACACGTGAAGATGTTACAGTATTTTAAATCAAGTATGAGGATAAAACCTACCTATAGACTGTACACTGACTTTGGTAAATTCAGAATAATTGCTTGCCTTCCATTCAAACTTTTTCATGCAATCGAGTTGATACTGATCTACCTGACAGCGGTAGCGTCCAGTGTCAGATAAGATGGAATTCAGGATGGAGAGACGGAAGGTACCGAGTTCTGGCTGAGAGAAATAAAGCCTATGTTGAAACTCTGAAGTGAAGTGCAGACGCCCATCATGGCTATAACGCAGAAGCTGCACTGTACTCTGTTGATCTCGTCTCTCAAAAAGCCAGATTACAGAGTAGTAAAAGGTAGAGTGCAGTCCAGCAGAAATCGAGCAGGTCAAATTAACATGTTCTCCCTCTGTGACCACCAGCTCAGGATCAGGCCTCTTCAACTGGATATCAGTAGCTGAAGGATAAATTACAACATATGAATAAACAGAGCTTACATAACCTTGTCGCAAATAAAGTACAACTGTGACCCAAGATGACAAGGCCTTACTTTATGATATGAGATGGAAGATAATTTTCCAATTTTTTGTGCTTAGAAAAAAAAGAAGCTCTTGTATGTGAAAACTCCCTTTAAGTAAATTAATTATGTTGAATCTTTTGATATTTTGTTCATATAAAATGATTTTATTTCTATTTTAGACTACTTTATTGGTCTACTTCTCATCAAGGTCAACTGGCATGCTCATATAATGTAGGAAAAATTGAGCTACATGGCTTCTGTGACAATATTCAGCCCTCAGTTATTATCTGACATTATTTCATATTAATTAGAAATATTATCAATACATCATTAATGAATTATCATTCATTTTTAAAGATCAAAAGCATGATTTTATTTTTAAAATGGCCATGTATATACATTGCAAAATGTCAACTTTATGCGCATCATACCTTGGTCGTTCACAGCAAGTTCTGTGGTAACAGTCTTTGTATTAAGCAGATACCAGATGCCATCAGGATCTTGAATCCATTCCTGTGCTGAACAGTGATACTGGCCACTGTCAGTTGACCTGACCTGTTGAATGGTCAGTTGGAAGGTATACTTCAGAGTCATTCGCATGTTGATTCTTTGGTCAGTGTCCTGTTGGATTTCAGGACCCAGGGTGGTTATGCCTTCTTTGTCCATTTTCACCAAAGTTTTGGTTCCAGACATCCAAGTTACAGCAAAACGGGAGGAATTGGACACTGCTCCATTGATCAAGCAATCAATTTTTGTATTGCTCTTGACTGGGACTTCCAAACGAGACTTAGGACTTATGGAGAGTGACAAATTGCTGACTGTATTGGAAAAGGGGACAGAAAAACAGGCTTGTCACAGCTTGTCAGGTGGAAACAGCAGGTACGCAGTCAAATATTCACAATTACCAACAAATAGAAAATGAAGGTTTTAGGTATTTGAAGAGGACCTGAAGACTTTGAACACATTAAGATCTTACCTGGGCTGTGTACACTGACAGCCAGTGGATTAGATTCTTTCTGGGCCTTCTGAACACTTTTATGATAAGCAGTAACTCGGCACAGGTAATGACCCTCTTGCCTTTTGCTTGCCCTCAACAACATGAGAGTGAACACGGTCCTGGATTCCTGTACTTGAGCCTCAATCTGATAATCCTTTTGCTCCTTTCCACAGGATATGGCCCCATTGCGCTGCATGCATATAATGTCTTTTTGATCCCTTGACCCAGATGGTTGAAACCTCCAGTGTACATCCAGGGGAACTATAGCTCCACTTACTGTGCAATACATGCTTATTAATGAATTCTCTGTTACATTTGTGTTACGACTTCTCAAGACGACTTTTAAAAGAAAATCTGAAAAAAAGAGAAAAAATAATCAAGAACAAATGATCCAAAAAGTTATCTTGGAGTGAGGCTTTATACCTGCTTTGGGCAGAAGAACAATTAAATTAATAGTTCTTAAGAGAACCATGTTTTTTATTTGCCTAGTGACAATAATTCCCATCCAGAATAAATAAATGAATAAAGACTGGTCTGTCCAAAAGACTGAACAGAAACAGAGGTTTGCTGTGATATACTGTGGGATCTACTGGGCCTCCACATTGTGTCTATGTTCTGTACAATTAAGTTGTTGATTTTTCTAGACAGGTATGTCCAGACAAGAAGCATTTACAACCATCATTTTTAACAATGTTGGGACATTGTTGTGAAAAAAGAAGCCAATGTAAAAAAAAGTTATATATAAAGAAAATAATCAGTGTATGTCACTGTGATAAGCTACATTGCTGAGCAATCAGGTGAGTGAATGCTAATCTTCCTCATTAGCAACAAAACGGTCTTTCTATATTCCTCCTAAATCAATTTCTTCATGTATCTTTGTGTGTTGTGCTCTGTCTGGACCATATGAATGAAGATTTTTAGCTAGCATGAATACAGAAACATTAATCACTCTTTTATTTAACTTGGCCAATCCAATGTAAATGTTCTGCTCACTCCCCTGTGAAGGTGACAAAACATTTGCATATTGGCACACTTACTAACAAAGGCACTCAACTCAACATTGTGACTTAAAATGTTCCTTTAATTAAAAGAAACTTAATAAATATGTAATTATAAATGAAAATGCATTAACACATCCTTTCCAGGGAACAAATGTAAACATGTTAATATATACAACTTACTGGTTATTTTCTTTATTCAATATTAAAAATAAATCAAATGTAAAATATTTGTTATAATAAAGTATATTAAGTTTGCAAAGACCACATTTCACTTCTACCTCCAATATTTTAAAATCAAAACAAATTAAAAGTAATTGTGCATTGAAATGTGGAAAAATGTCTTAATAGTACTTTTAAAAAATGTTTTAAATGCTCACATACCTGAAATATTCATATCCCCTTACTTTTATTACTTAAATTAATATAATAACATAACAGTCTGCAAAATCTCTGAATTTTTCACATCATTCCCAGCATGTTACTGAATTTCTGTATACATTCTGTTACACCAGTCTCTCTCTTTCACCTTCCCATCCCAATAAATAAATGAAGAAGATTGGTCTTACCAATAGACTGAACAGAAACAGAGGTTTGCTGTGATCTACTGTGTACATTCTTCATGCTGCCACTGCCATCCACGATCCACTCAGACACAGTACACTTGTATTCGCCGCTGTCAGATAGGACAGCATCACTGATCTCCAGAGTGAAGGCAGTAGCATCGTAGCGTGATGTGTGAACAGTTCTGTCCTGATACTGAGCCCCCACAGCTCCCACCATTACCCCATCATGACTCAGGCTGATGACATCCCTGAAAGAGCCGCCGGTTTTCTTGTGTTGCCAAAGGACAGATAGTGGTCCACTGGCACCAGACACACTGCAGATGAGCTTCAGTGTTTGTCCTTCAACCACATTAACTTGCTCCTTTGTCATAACCACAGCCAGATCACTCACTTTTTAGGAGAAAGTAAAAATAATAGAAATATTATTTTGATCTGGTACAGACTTCAAAGCAAAAGGTTTTACAGAATATTCAGTATTTTCAGAGTTCATATTGTCACTGTCAAAACACAAAAATCTCCAATGTGAAAAACATTTTCACATCTTTAATGTAAGCAAAGCACATTTGATTCCATTTTAAAGCATTTTGATCATTTTGGATCATTCCTACAGACTATTTGTCATGAAATATTCATAAATAGGCAGCTGGTGTTTTCAAACAGAGGTTAAAAAACACAGATGAACAATATAACTGATTGGTTAAAGTGGTCCAAACCAACCCATTTAAATTTTCTACCTGGTAAATGAGCAAATAAATGAGTGAGTGAGAGAGTGAGTGAGTGAGTGAATGAATGGATGAATGAATGAATGAATGACTAAGGGAGTGAGTTCCATGAGATGCCTCTAATCTAATGATGGAGATAGGTTTCCATGACAGCGACAATATGCCATCTTTGAAGCACTTTAGAATATTCTTTTCAAGTTTGATATGTTACATTTAAACTACAATGAAAATGTCTGACCTTTGGTGTTAACAGTCACAGTTTCTACATGGGACACGTGGCTTTGTCCTCTGGTAAAGTCTCCTGTGTCTGACCTCTCTTCTTGTGTAGCTTTGCACTTGTACTCGCCTTGATCTTCAGTCCGGACTGGTCGAATGATGAGCACATAAGCTTTATCACTGGTCTTCATGGCTCTCATCTCACCTTCATTCTCTCTTCCCTTGTAATCATTAGCTACTGTCAACACACCCAAGGGCCCAATGTGGGCCACTTCCATATCGTTTTTCAGCCAGGTGATGGAGAAGAAATGTTCCGGAAGATTCTGAGCCTGTACACTGCAGCGGATCACTGCCCTCTCTCCCTCATTAAGAGCCCTATTACCAACATTAATGTCAGTGGTGAAGGAGCCCAAATCAGCTACATCTGTCAAACAGTAAACATTGAGATGTGGAAAGTAGATAAGTATCTGTAACTTTAATTAGGGAATTATTAATGAAATAAATATTTAATAACAGGCATAAGCCAGACTATAAGCACATTATAGTTCATCAGTGTTGGTTAAGTTCTCAGTGCACCATGAACTCCATCTTATGGTGCTGGGGTTAAATATAAAAAGGAAGAATATTAATAATGGTAAGTTTAACAATCATGACTTAGTAGAACTTCACTGAAATGATTGATTTGTTAATCTCTGAGCTTCGTCAGTATTTGGGTTTGAATTGATGACGTACCTATAGCTTTGATCTCCACATTGGAGCCTGTGGTATTCTTGTGAGCAATGCGTATCCAGGAGCGGTCTGGGTCTTGGATCCATTCCTCAGCCTGGCAGTACACTTCTCCGCTGGCTGAATGCTGCACCTGATTCATCTTTAGTCTGTAGGTGGTGTCTTCTATTTTCTCCATGCTGATAAGTCCTGAGTGGTATTCTGCTTCAAACCTTGCGGCAGGCCTCACAGTCAAATCCCGATCCAGAGAGATGATGGGGATATCGGTTCTACCACGGAGATACCATGTCACAGACAAATGAGTGTGCTGCATGGTCTGGCTAAAGACCTCACAATCAAGCTGAAGGGATTCGCCCTCAGAGATGCTATAAGATGCAGGGCCAGAGTAGGATGCCTTCAGGGTATCCTCAATCACTGTTAAAGACAACAGAGGCATCTTTGAAAATTCTTCATATTTCATCTAGAAGCACATTGAATCAAAGTCTGCTCAACATGTAGTAGAATGTTTTGTGCATGAAGCAAAATCATAAGTCAGATCTAACATTCTTTAAATCAATTAATTCAATAGAGACGTCTAGAAAACATAAAAAAGTCATTTTTATTTATTATTTGATTAGCGGTTTATCCTACAAAATCAGCAAAAAGAAAGAAAATGAAAACAGTCATTACCATTCAATGTTGTGGTTGCAGTGTAGGTTCCGGCATAAGTGGCATATGGGTTTGGGGTGTAACATTCATAACTTCCAGTATCTCCTTCTTGTAACGTAAAATGGAGAAGAACTGAGGTCTTTGACAGCCTCTCAATCTTAATTTCTTTTCCTCGCACTCTCTGAGTGAACACTGCATATGCATAATTTGGATCAGATGTACTAATAATTCTGATTTCTCTATCTGGATTATTAGGTTTATACACTGAAAATGCAAAGCCCAGGTCAGTCTGACCATCATAGCCAGTAACACTGCAGGAAATAGATGTTGGATATCCTTTCACACGGTACAATGGACCTTCCTGGATATGTACCAGATGCAGACCTCTGCAAAAATCTGTAAAATAAAAATTAAAAAAAGAAAAATACACTGATTTATCTCCAGAGTTGAATATTGCTATCCTTCTATCAATAATTATTACACTTTTACAACTACTAATAACCATATTAGATTAGTGTTCTGAGTTTCTCAACACTTAAAAGCTGTGCATGTATTCATATCTGCAAACAAGCAATCAGCATACTACCAAACTACATTGTTGTTAAAAACTTACCCTAAGACAGTGTTGTATGTACATTATGCTTGCAGTTTTATGTCATATTGATTTCCACTGAATTTAGAAATGTGTTAAGGTTCCAACCAAAAAAAAGTCAATATAAATCTGCAATGCATTTTGACTGTCCTATCGCAGCCATCTGTGATAAATTACTTTAGAGTAGATGATTCTGGAGAAATAAAAATACAAACTGTAAATTCCCACGCCATCCTATTTCAGAATTTTCATCAAGCCAATACTAGGAGCATTCTAGTTGTTGCTTCATGAGAAGTCACACAGATGTTGAGGACATATTCAATGACTGGACATTGAACATTCATTCACTGGTTGTGGGGAAGTTGGTTCACAGGAGGCCAACCCATTACAGGGCAACACAGAGACAACAACCATACACACACACACACACACACACACACACACACACACACACACACACACACACACACACACACACACACACA
>JBBIGC010000002.1:12462911-12478034 GCA_037576955.1 Lepidarchus adonis
AATACAGCGAATCCAGGTGGCTGGTTGAATCTGCCGGGAAATACTGGGGGCGGGGCCACAGATCCATGAGCGTGCGCATGGATTATGAATCTGTGGGTACGGATTAAAAAACCGAACGTTCGGTTTATAAAATCTGAGCACACGGATTGGAAATTCGTGGGTACAGTTTGCAAAACCGAGGGAACAGTTTAAGAATTCGTGGGTACGGTTTATAAGCTGAGGGAACGGATTGCGAATCCGTCGCCACGGATTGTTTTTTTTTTCCTGCAGGTGACGCTGCGGGCTCCGTACACCTGAAAGCTAACTGATACATTTTGCCTAGTGTAGCTGGCTAACAATCATTTTATATGTAATGATCTTTTAAAATGGCAAAACCATTCTCTTCTTCATGTTTAAGAGAGAGGCTTTGTGAGCATTTACATTGTATTGGATCGAGCTAGTATCTATGCTAACTAGTTACAGTACTTTGTAAAGTAAATCAAGTAAGAAAACAAAATTCACAAACCAAGTAGACATTAGCAGAGGAGGGCAGAATGTGGATACGTTTTTCTTTAAAATGTTCAAACAGGGACTGGGCCCATCCATAGCTGCGGGAATGTATTTTCAGCAGGGGGTTGGCAGCATCTCATACATTGTTTATGTACCCATAAAGGGCATATTGAATATGAATATGAGATTCATTTATGTTTTTTTAACACAGGAAAGATCCAACTATTAAAAACTATGCAGAAAGATAGGCCAGTAGCTCAGACTTAATCACACCTGGTCAAAACATTCTGATATTCAATCACAATCAAAAACAGCACCACTGCAACCAGTTCAGCTTTCAGAAATTCTATGCTGACCATTCACGTCAGATTCTGAATATCTGCTAGCTTTCAGGCTAGCATGGCTAGCGACAACCAGTTTGTAATCCTGTGATCCTTCAAAAATGCACAAATCAACTGCAAGAAAGTGTTACAGAGAAGGTTTATCTAACATGTATTTCTAAAATACTATATGTAAGGTGCTTGTTTTTCATTTTTAGGTTGGAACAACTTTAAATGTAGTAGGTTATGTCTACCAGTTTAATTGGCTGAAGTGATCTCAATCTAATATACTAAAAAGAAGATGAACAATTTCTAGCAGCAAATAGGGATCCAAACAAAAATGAAGATTTATCCATAAATCACATAAATCATGCTGACAAGGGACTGAAGCTACTCTACAAAGGGAAGGTTGAATTAAATATGATCTCACCACTCAACAGGAGCCCTGCAAGACACACGAGCAGAAGAAGCTGCTGCAACTGGAGCTGAAGAGGCATCTTAAACTTGACTGACCTGCACATGGTCAGTTGGCCTTCAGTAGACAAGGCTCTTACCCAAAGATCTTCGCTAAATGCAACACGGTGTCCTCAGAACTAAGTGAAAGAAAAGTCTCACGCTGTTTGTTAAGAACTGTGACATTCATGACACGCTAAGAGGAAATGAGGAAAGCGTGTGGTTTTCCTGTCGTCTCATGCTTTTATGTCTCAGCTGGTATCAGGCCAATTGGAGCAAGAGAACAAAGAACATTTTAATCATAGCCAAGATGTTAAGAAAACTGGTTAAGTTGCTTTCTGTCATCTTATACAGCAACAGCTATTTCTGCAGTCTCAGTAAACTCAGTAAAAGACATAGTTATCTAGAACAGTGAGACAGGTTCATAAGAATCAGACTGTGGTTTGTGGTTGGCGTCATGTTTGCCTGATTAGGTAGAATATTTGAATATCACAGACATAATTTCTACTCTGTTTTTACACCACACTATTACATAAGTGAGACTGCACTTAATATGCCAACAGTGAAGTACATTAGAACAGGACATTAAGATCCTGCAGGTGTAGAAATCTCTTGGAGGGTATGAAGAACTGTTTCAGGATATTGCAGCCAATTTCGCCATCTACTGGTTGTACTGCAGACCCCTCACTTTCCCCACATGACTTCATGATTTAACCCTTTCAAGTGCAGATTATTTTCTACTCATTAAAACACAAAACAGCTTGGTACACAAATTTGGAACACATCCAGAAGCATGAATCAAAAAATACAATATAAACACGAATATCACTTTTTCAGTCATTTTGCTTTTTCTACTGATGTAATCACTTCTATTAAGCGTGAATTTCCTCAAAATAGTTTTTATTGGAAGTTGGCAGTTACATTTTGCATCTAATCTGACAAGTGTTTCTGAGTGTGATTTTTTTCGGCTGGTAAGAAATTCTAAACTACAGCTCTGGTAACCCCATCAACTATTACCCACCCCAATGTATAACCCAGCTCACAGACTGAATATACATTGATCATCTGCTGGATCAGGAGCAATGAGAAAGGAAATACTGCAGATCAGCAAGTCCCCACTTAGCAGAACATATTCAATACTCTTGCACCTGACAAGTATTATAATCAAATTAATATCATTATAACCCGTAAAATTATGTCTTTGAAGAAAATAGGGGTTAATAATTTCAGTGCAGGGGAACAGTAAGAACTGTCAGAAGATACATAAATGTAGGCGTTATAATGGAATCCATTTGCTATGCTGGGTTTGCTTATCATGTTGTGTCTTTGTGACTATGTAGGTGGAGCATAATTAAGGGCATTTTAGCAGTGAGGCCTCATTTACTTCCTTAAAAGAAACAGTTGCCATGATGACAAGAACTACAGGAAGAGTCTTTGAAATTGGTTATTACTTTCACAGGCAGAACTGACAAAATAATTGAACAATTAATAATAACATACAGGAGTGTAATATAAATACTATAAATAGAAATACTCAGCTCAGGAGCCAAATGATGATGACCCTAAAATTAAGTGAACACAGTAAAAGGACAAGATGTACCAACACTGAAGACCTGTAATTATAGGAGACTGGTCATGTATTATGAAGAGACCACTTGATCTGTAGTATCAGCACAAAACTCCACCTAAATAACAAGCCAGGAGATTTAGAATCCACTCAAGTGTAGATACCTCTCTTGTTTCTGATTCCTGAGGCTAGTCTTGCAAAACCCAGAGAAACATAGGTCTGCAGGCGTCTGCCTGTCTGCAGCTATTCGATCCAATAGTTGACCAGCATCTTGAATAGATCTAAAATGCAGCATCAGCCTTTTTGAGCAGAGACCACACTGCCTTCCACAGCATGGAGAACAGCTAAAACGCAAAATTCCCCAATAATGTGCAGTGCAATTGGAGCATTACTCAACTAAACCCAAAAGAAAAGAGTCAGTTTTTCTCAAACTTCAAACCATCCTGCTGTGGTTTAGCTACTCTATTACTTTGCCTCTGCAATTTATCATGTCATCAGAGCATAGTACAGAAACATGGAGTAATGATTCTGCTTTGGTAAGTGTTCATACAAGGTATTTATGAATTCCTGTGGGGTTTTGGACCTTGTGAAAGCCTGAGAAAACATTGCAACCACAGTCACACTCATTCGCTGTAAGCGCTAATGCAAACACAGACAGCATGTGATGATAGTGCAGCACTTTAGCAGGAAAAAGAGGAAAGGAGGAAAAAAGAAACTTGAACTTGGCTATGAGGTAAGTCAAAGTCGAAGCACATGCCATGTCTTGCTGTGATCGTGTGATCAGAAAGTGTTTAGGAATGAGGATAACCTTAATGAGATCTACCCTGTCTAATCATACTGCTCCCGTCCCTATTCATTTCCACATTACACACAACGAAGGAAAAAGGCTTGTTTGATTCTATGTCAGGTTATCCAACACAGCACAAAAATGGCACCAAACAAATGTAGCTACAAGGAGCCCCCTTGTGGATGAGTAATATATCAATTTATCATTTTACATTGACACTACCACATTTAAAATAAGACATTTCAGCATCCATCATCTTTATAAATACCAATATGCAAACCAGAAAACCAACCCAGTTCCTTATGAGAATTTAAATATTTTTTTATTTTGGGTGGACCACAGAAGAGTTTCAGATTTTATGGTCTGGTGATGTCATTCTAGAGTTTGATGTATTAGACAGATGGATTAAGAACTAATGTATCAGACCTTAGTGCACTAGTGTTTGAGATAAACCTGGTTCTGCTCTGCCTGATGAGCTTAAAAATGACAAACAAGAGGGTAAATGGCATCAAATATTTACCTGAGAACATTTAGGACAGTATGTAGGCATCACTACCATTTCAGAAGTTTTGATCTGCCAATGTGTAGAATTAATGTGTAGTATCATTGCGTATACTGCCACAGGAGTATATGCAGCACATGTGCAGCACAGTGGAGGGCATATTGACTGAAACCCATTCTGCAAGTCTCCACCCCCCAGCGACTGCATATCATCTGTTTACTTGGTTGCCATGTAGACAGCAGTGTTGCCAGGTTGCCGGAGCATTCCTGACCCCCCTCTTTCAAGCGTCCTATACTGGAGATTAACATTTACTGCAGACAACCAGTGCAACTCAGAAATCAAAGGCAAATGGAGGTGCCTGTCCTCAACAAACTTTAAACTTGTTGTGCAATATGCGCAAACCCATATTTCCATCTATTTCTGGATTATTATGCCTCACATTCATTATGGCATCATTCTGAAGGCCACCATGAATGCTCTCTGTTCATTTACAAGGCAAATAACCAAAATTTACTTCCTCTGGAAAATAAGCAGCAACAGCTCAGAAGACAATAGATTTCATATCTAGAGAGGCCCAGGCTTCAAATTACTGTCAGAACAAAGAGACCAGAAGGCAACTGAAACTATCAGCATCTTAATAGTTAAGATTCAGGCGGTGAAGAAGAAGGAAAAGCAGACAATGGAAGAAATGATACAATTTACCTGAAACGTGATTGGACATCAGAATCAGAATCTTTTTATTGTCATTGTAGCAGCTGTACAATGAGATTAAGGTGCAGTTTCTCTCTATATAAAAAATACAAAAAATATATAAATATGATCCAATTATACTATTATAAATACGCTACATCTGTTAATGAAGGAACATTTTAAAATGTATGTAAATATACGACTGTGTAGGTATGAAGCGGACTAGCTGAACTTAGCCGTGTTTAGGATGGTAATGGCTGAAGGGTAGAACCTGTTCCTTTGTCTTTATGGACCTGAAGCATCTTCCTGAAAGGAGGCATTCAAACAGTATGTGACCAGGGTGTGATGGATCCTGCAGAATCTTCATGGCATTTTTGAGACAACGAGGATGATGCAGGTCTTCCAATGAAGGAAGGGGGCACCCTACTATCCGCTGGGCGACCTGTATGACCCGTGAAGCTCTTTTCTCTGTGCTACTGTGCAGCTGGAGAACCAAGCACAAAGAATCAATCTTTTAACTTTTAAAAAAACAGGCAAGTAAAGAAATTCAAACAAGTAAGACTTTGTCATGACATAAACTATAGTTTCATTATAGTTTAACAAGATTATTCGACTTTTATCATGGTAGGGGAGAGTGGGGCCAGTTTTTTGCTTTTTGCATATCCTTTAGTTTCTCAGATACTGTTGTCAAGGCATCTGTCCATACTTATGTAATGTGTACTTACTAATAATATCCAGTCAAACATTTAAACAATCATTCAACATAATTATGCAATTTCTTTATTTGAGCACAGACAACATCTCCCCAATGGTTAATTAGCTGTGTAAAGACAAATACTAGAAGGGGGGGAGTTAAATATAAGAATACTTTTTTGAATGACAAAATATTGTTTAAATTGAAATCAACACTGAAATGTAATAATACTGAACTTCAGTGAACGTTTACTGAACTGTGTGTGTATGTAGCTTATATGTATGTGTGTGAAAGAGACAGGGCAAAAGAGAAAAAAATTACTCTCAGTCAGAATTGCAGTTACAGGAAGTTTAAATGACTCGTCCATCAGTCCAGGCCTTGTGAGCCTAGGCCTTGTCCTGCCACCACCGTACCCAAACTTCTCTTGGTTTCCAGTCTGTGTTATATTGGTCAGTGGCATGGGTGAAGTTTCATCAGGAGCAAGCAGCACAGGTGGCACAAGCTGAGCTCAGGCAGGTGGAGACAGGACAGTGAGCCTTGTGTTGGTGGTAGAAGACGGTCAAACTAAAAACGCAAGGAATGTCATATATTATACACACAGGTCTGAGTGGCTTTTCATCCAAGTGTCACAGAAAGAATTCACAGCCCATTCTAGAGAACAGAAAAAATGTGTTGACAGTAGTCTGTGAGCACAATGAGGTGGGAAAGAAAGAACAATTCCAATGTCTCACAGAAATGTAGTCCTCTCAAAAAGATGAATGATGGTCCAGGATAAGTAGTACTTTAGCATACAAGACTTAGTGTGATGTTGAAAGTGCAAGTCCTACTCCAGTTTCTAATGTGGCATACTGAAAACATAACAGAACAAGCTAATTGCATGCTGCACTGTACCTAGTGCAATTTTTAAAAGCTATTGACATTAAAAGGTGGAGATTGTTAAAAGTTGCATAAAACGACAATATTGTTATAAGTTTTCACATTCAGCTATGATAAAACTTGCTTAGCTAACTTGCCACATTAACTTTGACACATTCTAGCTATACCTGTTATACTGATTATACTTTACAGTACCTTATTCAAAGAGTTTAAACAGGAATAACAAACTCTGATCATAAAATGTTGTTCCAGAAGAAGCAGTGACATGTGCCTGCTCAGGAAGGTGGAGGTGCTTACTGAGCATGTGCAGTATGAGTGTCCTTGTTGTAGCTCCTTCCTGATTTAAGGAATTAGCCATTTTGTAACAGCCCCTTTTTGCAACTGTCCCCACTCTCCCCTAGTTTAAAGACTATATTGAATATTCATTTTCCTGCTGTTTTAAACAAAAGCCAAATTTCTATTGTTTCCATTGTGGTAAACATGGTCCAGAAAGTCCATTTAAGGTTTCTAGTGTTTGGCAAAACAAGCTAGCGGCTAAGCTAGCTATGTTCATCATCATCTGACTACCAGAGAAATTCTGTTAGGACAATTAAATACAGTTAAAAGGAGGTAAAGTTAGAATGATTACCAGATCACCTTTTAACTTTGATTAACTTCCTCTTTGTGCCTATCAAATATGTCCCATGAATTTACACATTTTGGAGGGTATGAAATGGAATAACATTCAAACGATTGATGTTAATTTACCATATTTTTTGCACTTCCGGGCAGAAATGGAATTAAATTAGTTGAATGCATGCTGACTCAGCTGGAGTCTTGCCTTGTTCTGACCTGGGACTCATTTGGAGATTTTTCTTTACTGACTCAAGAGCGGAGACGTATTTACTCAGTGGTTTGTTCCTGCCTGTGGAAAATACAGTGCAGGAAGAATTGCAAACACATGAACGTACAAAGACACTCTTCTGAGGGAACATGCTGCAATTAATACGACATCTAATTAATCCCCTGAAAAATCAGACTGCTGTTCCCAGAAAGAAAGACTAGTAGCTGGAGTAAGAGAGCAAGAACGAGGACAGGGAGAAGAGAATAACTAATGAAGTGAGAACAGGAAAAGAAGGGATAGAAACTTAAAAGGGAGTGTCAAGCAAGCTGAGAGGGGAAAAAGAAATTGTGAAGATGAAGGTGCAGAGAATGTGACATTAAAATAGTTAGATGGAAGGGCAGTCTTAGCTGTCAGCAAGGACAGAAATATGTCATACTGTAGCATTATGCATATAAAACAAATCAGCATTAATAATTTAATAAGACAATGCAGGGGTGATCCTCTGGGGCTTACAAAGATTCAGGACACAGAGAGCTCAAGCCTCTTGCTTATAAAACTTTTATTGTGGTATCAATTTTCTTGCCTGCTATTTTGTTGTATGAGAGCTGAAGAGGTTATGAACCTTAGGAGGAAAAACACGAACCGAGAAAGCATATAAAATGTAAATCTGTTTCCATTTATTCATATTTACAAAACGTTTCCCCAAAACAGGTTTAAAAACACCAATAAAAGACCAATTGTAAAGTGGAGTTTTAAAAATGACCCACCATGCAGAAATAAAGAAAGTGTGCATCTTGTAGAACAACCACCCTGTGAAATCATCAAGAGACAATTTAGTTGGATAAGGTGTTTTCAACCAAGAAGACACCAAAATATGCAGAGGTGAAGCACTCAAAGACCTGTACCTGAACCACTGTTGTTGACAATAGACCTGACTCTATTCCTAGCTCAGCTTTGCATTAGAAACTGTCTACCATTAGAGCAGAGCACTCACTTTAACCCCTTAAGCTCTCAGAATCTGGCTTCCTTACTCTATGCTCATAACTACATACATTATTTATACGTTTCCTAAAACTTTATGAATAGTATTTATGCAGTAATAAGGATTAATAACTGCAATCACTTTGAACTGAAATCAAATTTAAGGGGTTAAATACTACATGAACATCCACACTGTAAATGGTTCCTCAGTTTTGTGCCAACAGCACGTCTTCAAAGAAGACAAGGTGAAACTGATAGTAAAAAGAAAAAAGAGTGAAACTTGGAGCATAAAAACGATGATATTGTAAAAAAAAAAAACTTTTGCAGCTGTCCTGTGGAAAAGCATTAATGCATTTGGAAAGCCATATGTAACTCCATAGTTTGTGTGTGTATTGTGAAGAGTAAGGAAGGGAAGCAAGCGTTAGGGAGTGAACATTAAGTGGAGGATATCATATATCAGGACCTTTTAAAGGTCAGTATGCACACTGTTGGAGTGAACAAGGTACAGTTTTTCCAAGTGCTCCTGTAATGGATATCACCAGTCTCCAGAATAATGCTGCCTCTGGCCAAACAAACCCTAAAAGAAGGCCTTCTTACACCAGCAGACAGACAGGGTGAACTGAGGGAGCTGTGCACTGGAGAGGTCAGGGAACAGTGCAGCCAGCCCTAGTGTATCCTTCAGTCATGGTCAGCTGGAGTGCTGATTAGCAGAGGACCCTGAAGAACGGGAAGGGAAGGGTCAGCCCCTTGGAGCTCCACGCTGTCAAGAACATGCCCCTGACTGACAGGGAGACTTGGTAGACGCAGGAGGACCATCAGTAACATGACAGACACAAGATTGTGGGTTGGAATATGGGGTGAAATCAGAATGAAAGTTAATCCCAGGAGTTTCTTTCAAAGTGCCTGATGTGTACATGGCTCTTTCACTTGAGTTCTTCATCCTGGAATAATTAAAAAAATTCTCCACATACCATAAACATTGCCGGCTGAGGCACAATGCAGTCACGTTTTATGGAATGCTGAGATGTTATTCCTGATGAAGCTCCTCAGAATACTGTTCAGCATTTCGACAAATTATTCCTGAGATACCATAAGCACACCAGTTGTTCATGTGAGCTTTCTTTCCCTTATTAGAATGGCCTCATCCCATTAAGTGCACACAGTCAAGATTATCTAGATTCACGTCCTTCTTTAAAGTGGTGCATTCACACAAATCAGAATGTTTGAGGCTCAATACAATAGTTAGGTCATCAGTAGCCATGCTGAATAGAAGGGGGATAAGGTAAAAAGTGGTCACATTAGGAGGAGAGAGTGGGCTCGTTCTGGGTCACCAAGGAAATTCAGTCAATCTCTAGTTCCATGAGCTTGCTGCGGGGTGTGTGCATGGGGTTCCTGGAGAGGCAGCAATTTGCAACAAAAATGCCAAGGAGAATTGACAGGAGGCCGATGGCCAGAGCTGCAACAATGCCATACAACACAGGCATCTTCAGAGAGTCCCACACTGAGAAAACACACAAAAACACAGGTCATTTAAAAAAATAATAAAATTCAGCTATATTGAAATGAAGGTAAAATGTGGTTATTTTGGCAAAACAGTAAAAAATGTTCTGTCTTGGTGCAATGTATGCGGTGGGCAGACGGCCAAAAAGAAATACATTTAAAGATTTCTCATTACACTATATCCTTATCCTAAGTTATTTATAGTATAATTGTTTGTACATTGAAAATAATATTTGTTGTATATTGGGAATATAATTGTTTATACACAAGAGAAAAGGGTTACTGGGTAACTTAATGGTACTTTGAGCAATCCGGGTCTACAGTAACTTATATAAATAAGTAATCCTTACATGCTAGTTTCATGGAGAGAGCGACTGGGGTAGAAGTGAGCTCTTGTCCCTCGCTCCAGAACCCAGTGGCAGGGGAGAGGTACCATGGCTTGGCAGTGCAGTAATATTCCCCCACATCCCTGTCCTGAACACGGTGCACACTGAGCACAAATAGGTTCCCGTCCATGCGCTCCAGACTACACTCTGTGCTCTCGTTCCCCCCATTCTTCTTCACCACTCCAGAGCGGTCTACACTGATCAAGGGCACTGCACCACCATTCTCCATAGCTCGCACTGGACTTTGGAACCAGCGAACATCAAAGGACACATCTGAGAGAAATAGAGAGAAAGAGAATAAGAACAGAGCAGAATATAAACAGCCATCTTTTCTTCAAATATCTTCTTACAATTCCACCTCACTGTGAAGAGAATGCTCTTAGTACACTGAAAGAAAAACACTAACAGGCAGGACAGAAGCAGGCCTCTGCATGCACTCACACTGCTGTGTGTGGAATCTCCACAAACGCGAAGATAAAATGCTACACCAAGAGATCTAAGCAAAACTGTGTGCAGCCATGCCCCTATGCTCATTTTATTCCTGCAAAGTCTCTTAATGGAAGCCTAATGAATGTAGATGTACAATCATGTGAAAAAGTTAGGACATCCTATAAAGCCGGTCTTTGTAACATTCTTGGACATATGGACATTTAATTTAAACTTTAACAGTACTAGGAAATTCAAGTAATACAACTAAACAATTACAATGTAAGAAAATACTTTTTAAAATCTTCTGTAATTCTATAAAACTGTAATTTCTGGTGAGGAATTTATCTGGACCCCCTGCTTTATTCCCAATTAAAATGGCTCATCTCGCACACAGTTGTAGCACATCAGGTGCACATAAGAACATTGTTTCTCAGCATTTTGAAGGAGGTTTCCACCATTTAAACCTCAAACATTTAGTCTGCTGTGTTCCTGACTTTTGAGGTCTTCTTCAAAAAGAAGATTGTAGCAGCTTATTAGTCTGGTAAGGGATCAAAAAAGATCTCAAAAGAATTTGTAAAATCAGCCATTCAATCAAGTGGAGCACTTCCAAAATAACTGCCAACATGCCCAGGTCTGGCCGTCCAAGTAAGTTCACCAAAATTCTAAAAGAAATCTCCAAAATAAATGTCATCACCTTCAGGACCTTCAGAAGGTTCTAACCTGCCTCTACAATCAGAAAGAGACTGCACAACTAACTTGCATGGGCGGTGAGCAAGAAGAAAACCTCTCTAAGAGAAACAGCTAGGTCAGACTGAAGTTTGCCGGAGAACGTAGACAAAGAACAGGACTTCTGGAATAATATTCTTTGGACAGATGAGTCTACAAATATCTGGACACTAGAACAGAGAACATGTCTGGCATAAACCCATTACAGCACTCCAGGAAAAGAACTCATACCAACTGTGAAGCATGGAGGTGGATATTTCATGGTTTGGAGATGCTTTGTTGCAGCAGAACCTGGCCAGCTCACCATCACAGAATACACCATGAAATCTACTGTGCACCATTAGAGGGTGCATGAAGAACATGTGATATCATCTGTAAGAACATTAAAGTCAAAGCAGAACTGGACCCTGCAACACAATGACCCAAAAAATACCAGTAAATCCACCATAATTAATATGTAATTTTCAGTGCATTCTTTTAACAGCAATTTGGAAACAAAAACAGACAAATGATAATTGTATTCTCTGAAGAGCATAAATAATGTTGATAAATACAGTTGGTTAGTGAGTAAGAAAATTCAACAGGCAAGGTTTGATTTAATAACCAAAACATTCTGGCAATATACATATTCATACATGTTCATCCATAATTCTACTGCACTTATCAAAACTTAAACGTTGTCCAGTTGATTTAGTGCTGATGATGAAGCATGTAATGATGAGGAGGACAGACTTGCCACTTGAACTTAAAAGGACCAGTGGGATTGGACTGAGGCCTAAGGCAGCCTCATTTGTGCTAATATGCCCTCGCATCGGAAGACGAGGACTGACAGGCCCTAGCTCCTACTCAGTTCCGTAGATTCACGACACATATCAACTCACACAGGCCAAATGGATCATTCCCGCTCTGAGCAACTAATTGCATGCCAGATCACTTGGAATGCTGTCAGCTAAAATCTACTTCCTGATACGATGGTAAAATAGAGCTGGGCCACAGATCTCCTCGCTTCAGTGGACGAAAGAAAGAGAAACGTTTTACACAGTTATACAGTTTGTATTACACCCAATGCTGCAGTGTGTGGAATTATGTGGAATAATTTGAAATGAAACATTAAATTTCTTCTGTAAAATCGGAATAATAGAATACAATGATTTTATTGGACAGTTAAACAAACCGTTTCACAGTAGAACACGGTTTTTAAGGTGTGGTTAGCATCATCGTTTCCGTTACAGTACGCAGCCCTACTAATGGACTGTCAGGAGTGCGCAGGGAGTGCAGCAGAAGCGAAGCACTCTCAGCAGGGAACAGCAGGCGCTTTCTATGAACCTGAGATATTTTCAGAGCCTTAGGGAGCACAATGGCCCTTATTCTCAAACTCTGTGAATAACAACTAGGCCAAAATTAGCCCTGAAACAAGAAGTGCCAATTTTGCATAGAGCTTTTGCAAAACAAAAGAGCCACACAACCTGACACAGGCATTAACTTCAGTGTATAACGCTACTTAACAACCAAATTACAGAGAAGAGAAAAAGAACAACTTTATGAAACTGGTTGGAATATTAACAATGAATAAAGGAGAAACTACTATCCACACATTAGACACTCTGTATTTTGATCATAATACGTCAAAGACTAAAAGGGGAGTCATGGTAATGTTGAAAGGGCACTTGACAACATTCAAAGAACATGTCTTCATGCATCAAAACACCAATTGTATTCCCTTGTATTGAAAGGCATTACTCATAGTCCCTAATAGTAGCTCAAGACAATGAAGTACAATCTTCACAACCATGATGACACAAGCTCAGTGAACAAAGAGCTGCAAGAAAGCACCACAAGGCCCCTGAACAAGTTAAAACATTTTGAAACATGCCCATAAAAATTGTTGTCTTACACCTCTTCCCAGATCTCTTTCTTACTCTTTCATTTTCTTGCAGTGTATGGCTCAAACATTCATACACACGGCTACATCACCAAACTGTAATTATTGTGTTTATGACACTATATTTTTCCCTAAAATATGCAGAATCAAAAACAGGAAGCAGGCAGAGTAAAGGGAAAATGCCCCTAGAGTAAAAAAAATTCTTCTTTCAGACATCAAACAGAGGCAAATAATGTTCCAAAAATGATGTCATAATGTTATTTTTATTATACAAATGTAATGTATGTAATTCACTTTGTAAAGTCCCCATCTGTAAACAAATCTCACTTGAATCTCAATCAAAAAAATATTTTCAACAAAGATTGGAATAGCAACCATTTTATATATGGAGCATCAACCGGTCATCAATTCTAATTTGGACATTACATTCCAGCAAATCTTTTTATCAGTACAATTAAACTAAAATAGCTCAAGATACAGGCTATTCTTGATAAATGCCATAAAAGACACAAAAGTGAGAAATTCAAACATTTTGTTTATGGTGACAAGCAAGGGGTATGTAATGTCTTTTTTTCTGCTTAGAAAACCGTGCCATGTATGTCAAATGATAGTGAGTAAAACAAGTGAAGAACAGGGTACTTGCCTGTGTAGGGAGCAGCCCCAAGTATGGACAAGGCACACTCCATTTTGGCTGTGTCTCCAGGGAAGACCCTGAGTCTGTCTGTGTGAATAGACACGTTGAAAACTGGACCTATGAGGGGGAGGGACACACAAAAAGGTTTTAAGGTCAAAGCAGGCTTTCATTCGGACTCTCCCTAAGGCAATGAAGCAGGCACACCACTGCTGGTAACAACTGTGGTATGTCTCCTGCGTGTCCAGAGCCTGCTGAGTGTCCTTCCTGAGTCTGACAAGTATTTAGAGTCATTCTGCTCATGACTGGCTTGAACACTCATCCATTTCATTTACAAGCTAACATATTAATTAGCAAGCTAACGCTGATGCTGGGCTAAATGCCTGGATGAGTATGAGGTCTGTATACCATTCCCAGCTGAGAAGGAAGCAAGGTCAATATGAACTGCGCATAGAACAAAGTCTTTACACATCACAGTGTCTCTACAGACCGTTTCAGCCCAATTCCCTCTCTCAAGAGACCAAGGCAGAGACAGAGAAGGGGGGGGAGCAATACAAAGACAAAAAGGACATAAAAAAAATTAAAGAATGAAATATATTAATATAATAAAGAGGAAAAGAATAAGAAAAATGAAAAGGAGAATAGAGGTAAATGAAAAAGAGAGAAAAGAAAAACTGTGAAAGAGATTCAGAGAGAGAGATGCACAAAGGCACAGAGTGAACAGCAGGAATGCGCCCTGAGGTTATTCTTACAGAGGGTCAGTGTGAGAGGAACAGCACTGACCTACCGTCCAACTGCAACTCAGCGCTCATCAATAACAGTCAAGAAACATTTCAACTGGCTTGAACATGAATCTCATTTATACACTGTTACCTGTGTCGGCAAACGCGATCTCGATTTTATTTGACTTGGCTTCGACAACCCGGTTCCACTCGCTGTTCTGTTCACGGGTCCAGGCAGACACTTCACAGTTGTAGAACCCTCGGTCTGAAGTCTGTGCCCCATACAGACGAAAGCGGTACTCCAGTTGGCCTGTCTTCTCCAGCGCCACACTGTCAGTGCGACTCCCCGACATTCCTTCCTCCAACTGCAACACTGAGTCTGGACTCAGGGACAGAATTTTCCGAGGGTTCCCTCCCTGGGCATCTTCATAATGGATGAGCACTGAGTACCCAGGGTCCTGCAGGTTCTGACCAGTCACTTGACAACTCATCTCAAAAGTGGAACCACCTGTAGAGGCCTCTCTCACCAGATGAGCGACCACTTTAAGTACTGGAGCTGCAGCACAAGGGTAAAGCGACAGTCAGGAGGTCACATCCATAACATTCCATGAGTATTTTCCTATTGTACTCAACTGCAATCAAAACAGCTTGAGTCATGTGTAATA
>JBBIGC010000002.1:12491782-12511062 GCA_037576955.1 Lepidarchus adonis
CAATATATCGCACACGCGCGCACGCGCGCACACACACACGCGCACACACACGCGCACACACACACGTGCACACACACACGTGCACACACACGCGCACACACACGGATGGAGGGATAGAGAGAGATAATTCTCTCCAAACTGGCAATTTCCATTGCCCTAAAAACCAGCATAACTTCACCACAATGGTTCAGATCCAACATGGGGTCCCAAAGTGTGATCAAAGGCTTATGAAACACAGTGACCATGAATGACTGAAAACATGGAAGTGCAACCAGTGTGTAGTTCCAACTTTAGTGCCCCAGAGTAAGCAAAGAGACGCAGCAAGAATGCTGTTTCTGTCTTAGACTTGCCTTCCATCCTCTGATAAATGACTGAACCACAATAGAGGAACTCTTGATCTTCTGGTACTTTCGTTGTTGCTGTAATAAAAAAGAAAGACAAACAAAAGCTAAAATTTATTTCAGTTTTATCCGTGTGAAGAAACTTATCAACACGGACTTTGTATGAAGAAAACACTGACATTTGAAATGCTGTTCGTAAAACATATCCATTTGTTTATTAATTCAGGCAAAATAGACTGACGGAAGGAAGCTGAACTTACAGCATATCTTCGGTACCAGGCAGCCACTACCACCTGGCTCTGCTTTAACAGCAAGAAATGGGTGCGGCACTTCCAGCCACGGTAGATCTTCTGGATAAGTGTAGCCAAGTCCTCCAAGCACTGCCTTCTCCTCTCCTCCAGGAAAAAGAGCTGAAAGAAACCAGAAGCATAATATGAACCATAATATAACAAGATTAATTATGTATGATAAGTATGACAAGAGTATTTATAGGTATTATATAAAAAATAATTTATTCCTTAAATGGTAGAGCCTCTTAATCTCAAAAAACAATACAATGTGAAATAATTCATTCATTCAAGCCATTCAAATAATAGCAGAATACAGAAGAGAAATCAATCAATGACATTACATTTACATCTTTTTAATATCATATTCACTGAAGGGTATTGTTGGTTACACCTGCCAAGACAAACAGCAAACACCATAAATCTAGCCTTATTGAAACTAACCTATCCTCCATGATTGGGCCAATATTTACAATAGCTGCCAAGTCTGCCATACCCCTAGCAACAATGTCTAGCAGATGGCTAAATAAAACTGCTTTCTCAGACAAAGCCTGAGATAGGGGCCAGAATTGGGACTTCACCAAGAGCCAAGGGAGCCTGAATAAGATCCCATGCTTTGATTGGACAGCTGGAGATGGAGATTACAGAGGTGGAATGTGCATGGATAAGATGAAACACCCAGAACACTTTTAGCCAACCATGATGAATCTCCAGGAGTTAACGCTTTCCTCTTACAAGTCCTTGTAAGAGGGACCTTTCCTTCATCACTCCTCTGGAGCCTCAGCTACAATCTGTTTTCCCATGCTAACTGACAAACAGGGGAATTTATAAATGAAACCATGTGTTTTTTTGCAGCTTTCTTTGCAGCTTACTACTTGAACAGCTCATGTAGGACTTTATATTAATCTGATCTGAACTAATAGAATTATGAGACTAATACGTATATTAGCATATACATGCTGACACATCATGCCTTTACAAATTTATGCCATCAGCCAATTCTGAACTGGATTCATGCAAGGTCATACACTCATGGCAGTTATAAACTGTGTTTATAGATTCCTTTCTAAACTCCATGTCTGTATTTTAAAGTATCCTATTTCTCACAGTCGAGACCCATTTCTCAAGATTTAGAGATCCAAAACACATCTGTTGAACATTTAAAGTAACTACTCACAGTTCTAGGGTTCCTGATGAAGATTTTGGAGCGTCCATAGGCGAATTCCTCCTCTTGCACCTCCAAATCTTTCAGCAGAACCTCCACACCTTTCCTGCATTTGCACAAGCCAGAATGATAATAGCAACATACTCACTACTTCATGCTACTAATAAACCTATTAACATGATAAAGTGTAGATTATAAAGCAATATCTTTACAGAGGGTATTTAGTGTATTTTGCAGGAATAAAAAATGCAAAACCACAATGTTGTCTCATTCATGTTGGAGTACAACAATGAAAGCACAACACACAGAGATAGTAGAACAACGTAGCCAATTATACAGGTATATCTAAAAAAAAAAAAAAAAAGTAAATATTGTGAAAAGGTTAAATAGTTCTTCACATTTCTTTCAGAAGGTGAAATCCATGTATTATATCGATTCATTATACATAGAGTGAAATATTTCAAGCCTTTATTTCTTGGATTATGGCCTATAGATAATAGAACCCATAATTCACTGTCTCTGAATGAACATACTTTTCAGAAGCCTGACATTTCTGCTTAAAAATTCTTTTTTATTGATCTTATGTGATAAGATCCAAGAAATAAAGGCTTGACATATTTCACACATATATGAATTTCCCTTTCTGAACAGAATGTCAATATTGAACTTGTTCATGATATTCTTTTTTTTTTTATTATAATTTGATCCAGCTCCCATTTTTAAAGTAGCTGTAAATTTTGTCCTGACATGATTTTTTAAATATCAAATACAGCTGTATTCTAAAGAACCTAGCCTGTGGATACAGTCTGTCAAACAGCACATAAGCAGCACAGTTAAACCAGACATGTTGACATAACTGTCTACCTGTAGGATATTGCAAGAGTTTTCCCTAAACAAGTCAAGACAAGATTAGGTCATCCAAGTGAGAGAACTAGAAAAATAACTCTGGTCAGATGCCTGACAGTGCTGCGAGAGGTTATGTGATCCCAACAATAGGAAACAAAGTTCTATTGACAGGGTTTATCGTTTATAGTCTAACCTTGCAGGACCCTTCCAATGGGGCCAGGTCTGCTTGCAGAGCATCTTGTAGCGCTCCAGGCAAGGCTCATATGCTTGGCGGAAGGCATATCCTGCTCGCCTCACACGCACATTCTCCATCAGTCCCAGGTAGTGCACCTGATGGCACACCAGCGAATCTGTGAACACTTGGGCTGCCTTCTTGTCATTAGGCTTGATACATCTAGAAAAGCACAAATGTAAGTATTATTTTAATTTAGACTTCTGATTACTACTTATATGTATAGTTTACTACTGATTATTGACATTATTAAGTCATTCATTAAAGGAATCTTTTAGCATTTTTCAGCCTAATCAGTATGCATCACATACACATACATTCTCATACACAGATCTGTACCTTTCAATCCACTGCTGTGTGTTATAGGTTTGACACTTTGCACCCTCACCTTATGTAGTTGGGGTTCTTGGTCTGAAGGTTTTTCATTAGTGTTCCTACTGAGGCCCTGAACTGGAAGCCAGCTGTAGGAGGCCTTTTCAGGTTGACCTTGGCAGGGTTACCCTCTGGGAACAGTAGTTTCATGAGGCTGTGGTTGGCTTTGTACATAGCCTGGGACAGGTCCCTGTACAGCAGGTCATTGTTTTTGTCCACAAAGCCCTCAACTCGATACAGCACCTAAACAGGGAAGAAATTATAGTCAACTGCACCATCTCACATGCTTTGGTTTTCATCTATGAACACATTTGGTTTTATTTGAACTGAATTATGTTCAGTGTTTCCAGTTCCCTAGAGAGATTAAAGACCTCCTAAAGCTGATTCATGGGGATTTTAGACTGCACACTATAAATAAATCTGTTGTGTTATTGTAATTGTTGTCATTACTGTAATGGAAAGAAACACAATGCATCTCTGATGCTGCACTCTATAAAATTACAGTTTTGCAAATGCTCTCTAAGGAGGTAGTAAGCAGTTATTCGTGCAAAATGACTTCGCAAGCTAGGCAGTGCAGTCATGAGCTTTTGATTAAGCAGTTTCATCAGAATATAGTCAAAATAGGCTATTTTTATCATGTGACAGCCTGTACATTTCAGTATATGTTGTGCACAAATTTTCCAACCTTGCCAGCATAGTGCTGGATGCGGAAGCAGCTGTGAGGCAGGCTGTGGTCAGTGAGGAACTTAGAGTTTTTACTAAGCCGACTCTCAAAGTGCTGGTGTTCAGCACAAATTGTGTTCAGCTTGTCCAGGAACGTCTCATCGGTAACTGTGCCTGGCCGTAGACACTCTTCATCAAGCATGGCCAAGATGCCATTCTGGTTCTGAGAGAAAAAGGCATTAGAATTACATGCTAGTACTGAAATACAGCTGACCTCATAATGTGAAAGACAATGAGTATTAATACAACATTACCAAAATGAAAATGACTTACATTTTCAATTAGGTCACAGATGATGGCATTGTTGAAATACTCAATGTTGGTCCATTCAATACCCTATAAGAACACGAAAGCAGGATCAAGTAGCTGCTTTGCAGTAACTTACAACATTCAGGGTATGCACTGACATCAATTTCCCACTGGAACACACCTGCTTAGTTGGCAAAACATGCTGCATTATGGCTGCCTTCAGTAGAAGAAACTGTGAAACTGGATAGTAACCATTACAACTTACCAAAGAACCAGTGTTCTAAAGAGATTGCCAAGTGGGCAGAAATTGGGTTTCTTGACATGTAATTGTACCCGATTCCAACACTGGGAAAACCCACAAAGCAAGCCTAAAGGCATAAAATATAAATGTCTGGAAACCTGACATTCATTATTGCCTGACAACTTCAATATCCATGCACCATTGGTTCTTTGGAAAGTTGTAAGAATCACTGTTGAGTTCAAGTGCCTTTAATTAAAGCTGACATTTTCCCCCCTGGTTTTAGTTTCTCTGCTACTAAAAGGCTGTTGTTTCTTTTAATTGTCATGATTTATTTGCTTCTCTTTCCTTTAGCTTTTCGCAAAGATGCCACCAATTTCTCTTTGAATGTATGTGTACAATCAGCTTTTGTATAAGTTTAGATTGAACCAGAGAGGCGTAATTATGCAGATGAACTTATGATACCTACACTTGGCCAGAAAGGACACACTATGAATCCACACAGATGCCAAGAGTTGTGGGCCAAGAAATATCGGAGATGATGTTTTGGTCAATTGAACCAAACAAGAGGCTCACCTGCAAGGCTTCAGTTAAAAGTACAACCCACAACATGGGTCCACAGTGAATGTAATGAGCTGGAAAATTGCTGTAGGCTAATTGGGTTATGTGAATGGCTTTAGGAGGAGGGGATGTTTGCAAGTGGGAATCCATGTGGTGGTAGCGGAATCTACACTATGAACTGTGTAGACTGCTCCCTAGATCCTTGTTCTTCCCCAGCCACCAGAACAGTGGTATTTTCCCATGCACTGGGTTGGAGCTGGGCCAGAGAGTGGAATATCACAGCGTGGAGGTCACGGCTGCGTTAGGGCACATACTCAGAACTCTGAAAGCAAACAGAGCTGCGAGCCCTTAGGGACAAGCATGTTTACCCTTACTGCAGTGAGGGATCACTTCCGTCCCCAAACTCACAGAGTAGGAAAGTGTGGGGTGTGGGGGTGGGGTTGGGGTTGTGCAGAGCAAATATCAGATAGGAGTATGAAATTTTAAACCACGTCAACAAAGTAGCTTTATTCTGTGCCTCAGGATTTCAATTTTGGATGAAATCTAGGGTTATGGTCATTTAATAAAAAAGCTGATGTGCTCACTTAACATTAACTGTCAATACAGAAACAGACAAATAGTGTGTGTAACAAAAGGCATCTTACCTCACGCACATACTCCTCCTGCTCCTCACGCAGGGTGAGCTCAATGAAAATCTGCTGAAGCTTCTCATTGCAGTAGTTGATGATGAACTGTTCAAAGCTGTTGTCCTACGGAAGCAATCATACACACACAGTGAGGGTCTACACTGCATGTGATCATTCTCATGTACACATGCAAAGCACTAAACACAACAAACTGCTACAAAGCACTGCAGTCCTTCAATCTGCTTGTGTCATTTATGATACTGGCATGAGGCTCTTTAAAGAATCTCTGCATTTCTACCAAAACTACAGTAATCTAAAGAATCACAATGTAAATTACATAATTATAATTATACAATATTTATATGTATTAGACTTCCATTGGGCTAACATCAACTCCAAATGTTTTCCTTAGTTTAGTTTTTTTAGATAATGTAATACAGAAATTAACCATCCAAACAGCTCAATATCTATGAATCAGAAGCAGATAAGATTCAAAGCAAGGTTATGTTAGTGAACTTTCATTTGCTTATGTTCAGGTTAGAATAAATTTGCTTACTGATGACAAGGGACATTTCTACAGTGTACATTTAAAATTATGAGTATAAATATCAAGCAGGATATTTTCGCCCAGTCTCTTATTTCATGGTTTGTGTTTACTTCTTCTATAAAAAACCTCTGTACATTAGTCCCTTTGACAAAAAGCCACTGCAAACATCAGGGTTCCTGGGCTACCTTTGGCACCAAGAAAAAGCTCCAGCACATCCAAAAGACAGCATATGGCACTGGAAAGAACCAGGCACAGCTTTTTCAAACTTGGCACTGCCATTTTTTACCTGGCGTCTATACAAAGAGGGCAAACAGGCACCTCAGCCTGAAGCTGCAGTGTTTTGTGACTAATGAGGACAAATAGTGAAAGGTGAAACCAAATCCAGTTACCTATACAACTGCAATCTAGTAAAATGAGTCCATAGCAACATCAGCCATTCCCTGTAGCCTAACAAGGTAAAACACTGCAACTCCTGGGCTAATGAAGCCTGAAGCATAACCATACTAAAAAGTCAGTGAAGCAACATCAGTTACATTAACTACACTGATGTTGCTACTGTTTGTTGATCAGGGTCAGTCCAATTGACCAATGCTGCCTTAGACTGTAGAGCTAAAGGGGTGAATTAGGACTAGGATTAAAGACTATAATTGCAGCATGCACTCTGCCACATCACATCCTCAGAGGAGTACTTACTCCATCCTGTTGCCCAAGACACATTAACACAAACAACAATGACATTAGGGAGAGAGGAAGACAGTCAGACAGAGAAAATGCAATGAACAAATTAAAAAATGGTGATGAGATAAGTGATTATTGTAAGTTTATGCCATAGTGCATATGGATGAATGTGAGAATTAGTAAACAGAGGACAATGTTCCATTATGACCTATTGCTGTTGTTTCTGTTAAAACTGTAAACATGACCGAACACATCAGTGATAATACTAATGAACTAGGACACATGACTGAAAGTGTTATGATGAATTATAGGTCCAGAATCAGATTTTCAAATACTACGGATATGACTATCACCTTGAAGGCACCTTTAAATGCCTTGAGATATTATTTTAAATATATTTTACATTACATTTAATTAACCAGATTTAAGAACATTTACTGTTACTTCAACCATAAGTCAACAAGCCTAAACAGAAACAGCAAAATGGTCCCAGTGACAGTTAAATACTTGTTAATTTGCTGACATTGCTACCAAACAGCAGACAGCACATACTTACCTCAAATATCTCAAACCCATAAATATCCAGGACTCCCATGACTTTCTTCCTGGCTTTGGTTTGAGCCTGAATGTAAACAGTGAGAAAGTGACTAATTTTTTTTATTGTGACAAAAATCATCAACGCGAAAATAATAAGAGAGATGAGGAACATACCTTGATGCTTTCATTGATTCGAGTTACCAACCAACTGAACATGCGACTGTATAGGTTTTTGGCAAGTGCATCACGAGCATAATAGGCCTGCAATAAACAGAATGTTCCAATGAATTGCTTAGTCTTCATCCTCTAAAAACAACTGTTTAATCAGCATTTACACATTCGATTAAAGCATAAAAACATTTATTCAATCAAAGCAAAAAAGAGCAAAATAAAATTCTTCTGTCGCATAAGCAGGCAACGAGCCATATGTGAGGAAAGCTAGTCATCTATCAAGTCAACTTGACGGAACACAGTCAGCTGGAGTGGTATGCTGAACTCTAGATGACATTAAGCTAGACACACCAAGGCAAAAAATAAAATAAAATCTTGGCTGGTGTCACTTGAACAATCAACAGATTTTGACCAAAGGCAGTACTTAACACTTCCAGTCCTCAGTAAGGGTTGGCCCATATTTTTTCTCAACCTCTCTTCTCTATGTTGCAGTGTTTGGTTCATCTGGTCAGATGTTTGTGATGGGAAGGCTTGGCTTTAGGACGATGCCGCAGCACTTTGGAATGGCCCATTATAAAACCATATTTGCAATGAGGATGAGGATGTTTCAAACTAGCAGCTATGGGACACATCAACCATGCTATTTCCCCTGCATGTGGTGTTTCTGGAGCTGCACACAGTCATCCTGTGTCATTGGAAGTATGGGATGCTAAGAGGTCCAAATTCTGACCCACTTTCACAGTTGCAGCAGACATTTCCCAATTCATAATTGATAAGTCTCTATGTTGGGCAGGAAGAGCAACTATTTCAGAGTCGCAAATGTGGCTCTGGAATTCTTATTTCTGCATTTATGATGGAGCCATGTTGCTAAATATTTAAGGACATGCTCCTACAGTACCCTGTTTTAATATTGTAAGATTGCTCGCCTAAGAAGACATGGAGACAAAGCTATTTGCCCAAGGGTGTGTAGCATGAAAGAGAGGGATAAAGATAAGTGTGGAATGAGGGGTGGGGAAGGCCAACCTGAGCAACATTGAGTGTTGTGGACACCTTCTCCATCTTAGCCTCCACAGTACGGAAACTGAAGGCTCTCTCCAGCACGGACTGCTCAATGCCTAACAGCTCACACATCTCCTTTAGATCTAGAGTAGGAACAGGAAAAAGGCGAGACACTTACAAAAATAGTATATAGGACTTGGGTGGAATCGCTAACTAATATTAACTGCAGGATATAAATTATTTAAAAGGTTTAAATTTGATTCACTGTTCAAGGCTTTTGAATAAACATTCTAGAACATTAACTCAATATAAATTACAATTTTAAAAAAATGGCTACTCGGAAGTGGTGTTTTCTGTCCATCTTTTTACAGCTTTTTAGAGCAACTAAAACAAAATTTATGGCCGGTCACAAACTAGTGTCTGTAACATGAGATTTCTGCATGTTGAGTCAAAGTAAGTTTCCCCTCTGCTGGGTTTTTAAAGGACCCACCCCCATTTGACCCAACAACTCACCCCTCACCCCATCATCCAGAATACTAAGGCAATCTGCTGGAGACTAGCCTAAAGCAGGTATGTTAAAAAGGACACAGGAAAACATTAAATGCTAATAGGCTTAAGAACCAAAGACAGATCAGTTCTCTCCAAGTAAACCTCCAGCAGTACAAGTGTAGGTGTTGACACATTCTGCAGTGTTTAGTCTGTACTTGCAGCCACACTCTATACAGGAAACTACCAGAAAAACAGCAAATAGTTGAGTGGCTCAGGAATGATAATATTCCTTACAAATGCCATCACGCTGTTAACCACAGATTTAATATTAACACTTGTTTGAATTGGTATATAGGGACAAAGTTAACCAGATTATCTAGGATACATTTGCCCAGCTGAAAAGAACTGCAAGTACCCACTGTCTTGTATGCTTGCTTCAAGAGTCAATACAAATATCAATAGATGGCAGTAGAGTTCAACCAGGTGTGCTAAAAGATACTGACATGTACAAGGCATAGTTCCAGTCATTTTGAATTCATTATTTATAGTTTTGTCTGAAAGCAATTTAATATTTATCAGCAAATATAATCTTGATAATCACAGTTTACTTGAAGTGGTTGTTTCCCCTTCTATTTAAAAATAAATCTACATTTCACAGCACACCCATAAAACAGTGCGTCATATTTCAAAGCACGCATCACTGAAAGGGGTGAATATATGAGCTCAGCCCTAAAATGGGTAGAAGTATTTACCATTCTTATCTTTCACCCGGCTCTCGTCGAAGCCATTGACGCGTGACTCAGGCTTGAACTCTATGTTTCCCAGCTTGAGTACAGCAGCCACCAGCTCCAGCACCGACTGCACCTCATCCTCCATGAAGCCCACAATCTGCATGGCATTCTGAAGAACAAGGGAATGCTCTAAAGTCAGGGCAGCTCTGATGAACACTCAACATGCTACCACAGAAGCTGAGGTACAGCAGACCCTACAGTTGGTAGTTATGGTGCAATGAGCAGATCATGAGAAACAACAATGCAAAATAGTCATAACAAACAACTCTGTGGTTATGGGAAGCTTGAGCTAGTAGTACCAAGAAGAGTTTGAGAGTGAAATGTGTCCAAGAGAAAAATAAAAAAAAAGAAAATAAAAAAACAAACAATTATGGAGTAGTGCATCTGATATTTTACTTGAAAACCACAAGTACTACTATGAAAATTCCAGACACAGTTTAATTATAAAGTCTTCTAATGGTGAGACTGCACTCATTATAAAAAGAGCATTTTACTCTTGAGTCCTTAAAAATTACTAAAAATGATTTTTAAGGCAAGCATTAAGGCATTAATAAGAATGTTCTTAAATGAAACATTAAAGGAAGAAAAATATTCACAAACATGATTGTGGAAAAAATAGAGAAGGACAATCCTCTTTTGTAAAACATATTTTGAAAAAAGTTTTACACAAAGAAAAGCCTAAGGCTGTCCTAGAAAATAATATTTTTCCGCCCAAAGAAAGGCATTTAAAAAGAATTTTGTGAATCAGGGACCTGATTTATTTTAAACTTGCAGACAAAATATATCATCCCAATCCTTTATTCTAAGGTATTTAAAATCTGTGACTTATCATAGAATAATCCTTCAGTAAATAAAGTCTGTTCTTGTTCTGTGTCTCGTAGGCACATCGGAATGTGAAGCAAGACAGAGGCCTTCGTAAAGTGATAGCTCTCCACGCTGACTGCTGTAGTCCATACTTCCCACTATACTGAACGATTGTTTTGGCTGTGCTGACAGAAATTTAGACAAAAAGCATGACTGGGGACTAATTCCAGAAAGTGCACCCAGCAGGACAAGGCACAATGGGTGAATATTCCCAAATAATTTGGATATGATCTCTCAGTCACAGGGGGTAGAGACAGAGCCAGAGGGTAGAACTAGCTGAGCTATGGTTTTCTAAACACAGAACAGAGCTTGGCTCAGAGCGGTTATTCATGAGAACTGCACTGCATTGTCTGTTGTGGCACTGCATTCAGACCAGCTCAGACTAGACAGATATCCATTGACCATGCCTAGAACAAATCAAAACAAACAAAGACCATGTAGAAAATATAGGTCATAAGACAAGACTTCTTAACAGTTAGGATACATGCAAGCAAGGGAGAATGGGGTCTGGGAAGCTCTTCCCAATGAATGAACTCCCCTCTCATTTGGAAAAGTTTGAATTGCATAACATACACTGCATGCTTCTACCTTGAAGAGATCAAACTTCATCTCAGAGAGCATGGACAACGGCTGATCTAATCCAATCACACAGTTAAATTAAGTCAGTTAGAGATAAGAGGCTTAGTTCACATCTTATCTTGTAGAGGTGATAAAGGGCTGAATTAGAGTAAGGATGGCGTGAACCCCACACACACACACACTTCTGAAAGCTAATTAATAATTACACTAATAAAATTGATCTCACACACTCACAATATGTATTTATGCATGTGTGTGTAAGTTAAACTCACCCTGACTGTTCTGAAGTTAGTTGAATCATCAAGTCCATTGACTGTGGCTGAATCGAGACTTAGATAATTATATTTGCTGAAGTCCCTGTCCAGCTTCAGTTTTTCTGAAAAAGGAACACCAAGTAATAGAATGAGTTATAAAGGCAAACTGAATCATGCTTTCTGCTCTCTACGCCAAACATTTCCACTTTGGTGACATATAGGAGTGCCATTCAGCTGTGAATCATCTGGGGATTAGGTAGCCCACAAGCACCTTTATGGTCAGATAGGGTTACAGGTCCCATTGCCTACAGCTTAGTTCTCCCTTTATGTCTGAAATTAAAGCCCATTTCATTGTTCTCTTTCATTTACCATGTCAAACAATGGCCATGGTCCAGTGAAGTGCAAATAAAGCATGAGAGAGTAGTAACTGTTGGCACAGGTGCCATTGGTTTCCCTTTCAGCTAAAAAAAGGAAATAAATCTCTTAGCACAGATTTTCATGAACCCATATATGAAGCATGTGTCACATTTACAGCTGGATCTCACAAGTTTAAGAGCAAAGTGTATATATGTATGCAGTTCCTTACTGAGCATGTCCTCTGATGCTCCAGACAACAGCTGGTAAAAAATGTGAAAGTTCCTCTCTCCCCTTGGCTGCTTCACAACACGAGACTTCTCCAGAAGATCTAAAGAAGGACCAGCATCACAACATTATGCACTGATCACTCATTTTCAGAAATTTCAGGAAAGGCTCAAGAATGAATCGATTGGCTGGATGAAGTGTGGGGAAAACACTAATAGAGTGGGCATGGGGCACTCCAAGACCAGGGTTGAGAACCTTTCATCTAAAGAGGTATGATAATTTGGGCTACACAATATTTTCTAATTCTCAAAAGAGAAAGGAACCATGACTTTCTAAAACTGAAAATTCAATGAAAAGCCCATTGAAATATTCAGCTCACCAAGCACATCCTCTCCAAAAAGCACTTAAACGTCTTAACAGTTCTGTGTTTATGGTAGTGCAAATATTTGAGTATTCAAGGTGATCGTAGTGGATTGAGCCTCTCTTTGTCTATTGTGTTTGAGCAGGAAGAGGAAATCTCACAGGAGAGATTCATCTGGCTAAAAAGGAAGAATACCTCATGCTAACAGCTACTGTAGCCCAAATAGTACAGCAGCATACAGACCATGCTCCAACATATCATGAACCTTTATTTATAAAATTAATAAGTAGCCCCATAGTGTCTTGAAAAATCACTTTTATTAACTTTCACTATAAAATATTTTATTTGGAGCTCTCTGTACATCAGGGACCTGAGCAGAACCAAAAGGTAAGAAGGTAATTACATGAACCCTAAGAGCTAACGGCTAAAAGGAAGGTAACTCATGGCAGTCACAGCAGTAATTCTGTGCTTTAAGTCCAAGAAAATCCTGAAAAGCCTATTAAAAGGTTCCTTTACAGGGAGAGCTGTAATGCTGTAAGGAAACACTTAATAAAAATAGAAACAGTTTCATTTTACCTATTTTTCAAATAGTATTCTTCCCCTCTCCATCTCATCAATTAAAGTATTTCTTTCAGTTTTCTTAAATGTTTGTGTCTGATATGAGAGAAGAGAGCCAGAGGTGGGCTGGAGCTGTGGAAAGTTCATAAATGATCTGAAGTTCTTCCTGAGGGGACTCCTAAATCTCCCTATTTGTACATTTAGAAAAGTATCTGGTTTGTAGTCGATTTTGCACAGACACTTTCTTAAAGCTGTTGCACCTTCTAGAACATACTGATGGCATTAAGCATCAGTTTTTCCAGGCAATTTTGCATTCTACAAGCAAGTCTTTTGTCTTTTCTCTTTCTGTTCAGTGTATGTATATAATTCATTTCTTTATATCTCCCTTTTGTTTTAAAGTATATGTATAGGTATTATATTTTGTTTTTGTAGTTTAGATTTTCTCTTTTTCTTTACAAATGCACCAGGGTGGGGGGCTGCCTGAAACGCCATTTCAATACACTGTGTATATGGCTGCATTGACAAAAACCTCTTGAATCTTGAAGTGATTCAGTTAAGAGTATGTTTTCAACACACTCCAAAACAGGACCAATTGTATATGTTCTTGTTTTTTTCACACTGATCAAATGCAACATGGTTAGCAATAACAGATGAACTGAATATGGAATGGGCCGGCTCTGGGGCATGAAGACAAAGCAGAGGCCTTTATTGCCTCTGAATTTGGAGAAAACCCCTCAGGCTTCATGATAATCTACAGCATACCTCTGAAGCTGGGGATCTCTCAGGCAAACGGTTGAACTATTTTAAATAAAAAGCACCCACAAAAATGCTATTGTACAGAGTGATATATTAGAACAATCTGACTGAAGATGCAGTGCATTTAATAACAGTTTGATTAAATCATTAGAACACCTCAGTAAGCCTTATTTTCTTTCATTTCATGTATCCTTAATGTGTTTACAGACTCAAACAGATTAATCTGAAAGAAATATAAAAGAGATGGGAGACTGACCAATGAAAAGTGGCACAGACAGACAGACAGAGGCGAGAGAGTGAGAAAAAGAGTAAAAGCAAGAGAGAGACAGGGAGCAACAGACAGGGAGAGAGAGTGCAGCCGAATTTACTAAGTAGTGCCCCTGAACTCTCACTGGAAACACAAACAGTGTGATATTGATCTTACTCTCTCTGTAGGCCTCACAGGGATGATGTAACGCTAAATAATCAACAACTATCACTCTTTGACCCCAATATACTCTAGCACAATATAGCTTAGAAGCCATCTACTACATAAAAGGCAAATAAGCTAAACATATCAATATTTCTGGTGGACTATGAAAAATTGGGACTTAACACACGTTTCAGTGTTTTGTATGCATGACTAAATAGTGAGATCTAAAACAGAACATATGATCTTTTATGGGCTAGATGGAGATTACTATTTGAAGAGATAATCACAAGTTACTTAGCAGAAAAGTAGAGATGATACAGTTTTGTTCTTCTCCAACATTAAAGTCAGATATTTCTTCTTATAAAGATATTCTTTTTTAAAATGAGTTGCTTTTGTTTAGAACATCTATAAAGCAGGCTATTGTACTAAATCACGGCTAACAATATGACATTACACAAAAGAATTTGACCCCCCATATATCCAATTCAGAATTTGCTGTTAGATTTGGCCCTTGACCACTACCTGGTAGGACGGGTGCCACTGGCACATAGAACATTAAAAACAGAAAGAATGGGTTGAATGGCAGACTATTTGGATATGTGCAAGTTTTAAACAAAGTTAAACAAACATGGAAAGACTAAACTGAGAAAGAGCTCTTTTAAACACACCCTGCATAAAGATAACTGTACTGCATCGCGATCAATGACGACACTGTGGCAGAGCTTACTTGTGGTTAGTGAGCATATGTACTTGCACATGTTATATTTGTGCAAAGTGAGCTAGAGTTTTTGCCAGTACAGCCTACATTTATGTGACTGTTCTAACAATCTTGCTTAGCTTCAGGCAGAGGATTTAGACAGGGGTGGTTTGCATTGGGCAGAGCTCAACCACACTTTTTCAGAAACCATCTCTG
Source organism: Lepidarchus adonis (assembly GCA_037576955.1). Lineage (NCBI taxonomy): Eukaryota > Metazoa > Chordata > Actinopteri > Characiformes > Lepidarchidae > Lepidarchus > Lepidarchus adonis. The sequence goes on from JBBIGC010000002.1 coordinate 12,506,914, forward strand.
TGACCACACAGCTGGATCTAAGGATCTTGTGGAGAAATGGCTATAAGAAAAAGACACTAAATATCTATAAAAGACACCAAGCCTAACTGAGGCACTGCTCAGTGTGCAGACACAAGATCAATCTTGTAATTATACTCACAGTTACTGATGACCCCACCCAATGGGTCGCCTTTGAAGTCAAATTCAATGTCCATGTATTTCCCCTGTAGAGAGAGGAGAATTGAATAAGTATATTCAGATTTATAGAGTAGGCATTGATAAAACTAAAAAACATGCAATAAATAAAAACAGTTTTTTGGTAAAAAGTATTTTTCCTACATAGAGTCAAAATAAGATACAAGGGACCAGTGTGTTCCATCCCACTGATGAGATTGCACCAAGGCCTTAATACTGGGTTAACTGCACAGGACAGTGTACAAAGCTTAGAGGTTGCAACTGCTGCACAACTGGGATTGAAACCTAATCCTTGTATGAAAAAAGAAGGGAAAGAAAGTCTTTTCCTCCAAGTTCAGTAACCTGGTAACTTAGCAAGTGTAAGCCTGATCATACAGTGAATCATACATAGCTTTGTAATGGTGTAATGGACTACCATGGAGGAAAATAAATTGTTTTTCCTGTGTTGTAAAGGTGAAAGAAACCTCTCTATATGCCAGCTCACACAATTTAAAGAAAACACAGTAAGCCCCTCAGTCTCTAGAGCCATTTCCCCCCCCTTCAACAAATCTTCAAAGCTACCGGTCCGATAGCTGCAGCCAACTTCAACAAATCTTCTTCCCAGCCAAGGGAAGTAACAGATCAACCTTTTTAGTGCATGTGAGATGAGATGACACAGAGTGTGAGATGGAAAGAGATTTAAATGTCTGACAGCAGTTCCTAAATTGCTCTTCAAATACCCCACCCAAACAAAGCAAACATAAAATTTCAACCGTTCAGGTAGCAACAAAGTTTTGCAATGTACCAGTCTGTCCATAAGCTAATGGGTTCTGGAGTTCTTGTGCAAAACATAGAGCCTTTAGGTTTAGGCTTAATTGGAGAAGCCTGGAGTCAAGCGATGACATTAAGAAAGAATCTGAAACAGCCAGCAGCCCCCACTCCCTTAAAAATACACAGCGACCGTGAGAACACTCCTGCACTATTCCTACCCATTGGGGTCATGTCTCCTCAGATTTACTTATAACAATCAAATGCTTTGCCATTCCATGAAAGGAATTTGATTTTAGGGCTGCTGAGCCATTTTTCTGTAGATTTTTATATATACAGGGTAATTATCCTGCTGGAATGATGTTTTTTGACAGAGGCCACCAGATTCTGATTTCAAATGTCCTGGTAATTTAAGGGGTTCATGATGCCATGCATCCTAACAAGTTACCCTGGGCCTTTGGAAGAGAAACCTCCCCACTGCATTACAGATCCTCCATCATACTTTACAGTGGGCATGAGGTGCTTTTCCACATACTCATCCTTTGATTTACGTCAGATACACTTAGAATGTTTGTCGCCAAAAAGCTAAAATTTAAGTTCCAGTGTAGCTTGGCAAACTCCAGACGTTTACGTTTGTAATTGTAGGTGAGAAAAGATATTTCCCATGCATGTCTCACAAAAAGCTTGTTGGCATGGAGATAGCATCTTATGGTTGTAATGGAGACTTTGTGACCCTAAGATATCACCCTTTTCTGCAGTTCACAAACAGTGAGCTTTGGAGAATTTTTTTTTATTTCTCTTACCATCCTCCTCACTGTGCATGGTGGTAAGATAAACATAGGTCCTCATTCCGCCTTGTTTGTCACCGTTCCATTTGTTTTAAACTTCTTTATTATTCCTCAGACTGGAGATAAAGGCAGGTTAAGGCAATCGGCTAATTTCTTATAGCTATTACCTGACTTATGAAAGTTGAAACACATCTGCCTTGTCCTTCCCATTCTATGAAAATAAAATATAATGCAATGCAGTTGTGCTTAGAAGTTTGGGAACCCTTAAGAATCTACATACATATACAAATATGACATAAAACATCAACCTATTTTAACACAAGTCACGAAAGTGAAGCAAAAGTTTTTTTTACTTTATTACATATCTATGAATCTATAAAATAAGTAGTTCATTTATCAGTATAATTAGAGTCAGTGAGCACCCTGTTTATTAAAAAAAAACAAAAATCTATTAAAATGCCAATCTTCAAAATATGTTCATTGAGGTGAATCATGGCATGAACAAAGGAGACTTCTTATGACCAACAATCCATAGTCAGACCGACTTTGTTTAAGTGTACTTTTGGTCAAGCACTCTTGGGAAGGGTAATGGTCTTGAATTGTATCTATTTTTACAAAGACGTTCAAGAGGAAAGTCACTGCTCTCCAATGAGAAAGTTTAAACATTAGGTTCACCAATCTGCAAAAAAACTGCATCTAAAAATATAGAATTTCAAAAGCCATTGAATATCTCCTCTCCATTATATATCAAAGGATTCAGAGAATCTGTAGAATTGTCTGTATGCAAGGGACAAGTCTGAAAATGAGATGCCTGTGGTCTTCAGGCCCTTTGGCAGCTTTGCATTAAAAATAAGAATGATGAAGGAAATCAGAAATCATTTGTCTCTGAACCCAGTTTGCTGTACTATTCACATTAAGGAGTCATATGCAACCAAAGTTGAAAACTGCTTTGTGATCAGACAAAATTAAATGTAAAATTGTTTTTAGAAAATATGGGCATGATGGAACAAGACCAATCTTGTTTATTATCAATACTTAGCCAGCATCTCTGATGGTAGAGGAGTACATTTTTTCCTATGGAATTGGCAACTTGCATATATGGAAAAGCACAATCAATGCTGAAAGGTATGAAAAGTCAATTTCAGAGAAAGCCTTGCATATTTCAGCAAGACCGTGCTAAAATGAACAATGCATCTATTACAACAACATGGCATTGCAGTAGAAGAGTCTGGTTGCTGAACTCGCCTGCTTGCAATCCAGACCTTTCACCAATTGAAAACATTTGGTGCATGGAGAAAAAAAACATTTCCAGGACTGTTGAGCAGCTGGAATCCTATATCAGAGAAGGAACAATATTCCTCTCCCAGAAGTCCAGCAACTGGTCTTCACAGTTCCCAGACATTTATAAACTGTTGTTAAAAGAAGAAGGAATGCTACACAGTAGTAAACATCCCCCTGTCTCAACTTTGAGACATGATGCTGCCAACAAATTCAAAATCACCTTTTCCCCCTCTTAAAATGGTGAATTTATCAAAGTTCTAAATGTTTTATATCCTTCCTTCCTAGTCTATGAAATTCTCAAATCATTGAATTCTGGTTTTGTCCAAATTTGAAAGTGTCCCAACTGTTTTGAAATTGGGGTTGTAAACACACAAATGCTAAAAAATACGTAAGAACATTCTATGAATTGAATATCCAGAGAAAATGGGTCATTTAGAAAGCGAATGTTCATGAGGACAGTTCTTTATGTTCCACTAAATAATGGCTTTAAAAAAACAAATGCAATGTTTTTGAAAGGCCATGGTCTTAACCTTCACCGAATTGAAATGCAACGAAAAAATGTAAAGCTCCTCCAATTTGATGAACAAGACTAATCAGCAGTTACCAGAATGATTGGAGGCAGTACAGTATTGCTGCATAAAGAGGGAACACCATATGCTTAAAGAAAAGGTTAAATTATTTGTGTCACAGCACTGGATTATTTTCTCCAATAAATAAATTATCAAGTTTATTTTTTCCCTCATTTGTCTATTTGGATTCCCCTTGTCTTCTTTAAGGCCCTGATTTTATCTGATGTTTTAGGTAATAATTCCATAGAATTCATAAACCTTCAAGTACCACTGTATGTAAGACTCTTGTTCTCCCTTTTATTTTGTATGAAAAATAGCTTGTTTAGTCTTGTTACTGCTGCAGTCCTCTTCTAGCAATGTAATGTAATGTACATCCACTGAAACAGGGCTGCCCAAGCTGAAAAATGTTCTGTGCTGTGACCTGTCTGGATGCCCACTATAGTTCAGTGTGTGTTTACTTAGCGGCAACTCACTAAGAATTCCAGTCAACAGTCAAAAAGTCAAATGGCAGCAGATTTAGAGGTTACAGACATGAAACAGATGAACAGTATGACTGCACAATGTACAAAATACCATACTACATATATACA